>JADLZK010008349.1:0-62044 GCA_015847255.1 Hyparrhenia diplandra | reverse complement strand
GTGCAAGATGATACTGGCTGCCTTTCTACAGAAAAAGAAGCTAAAATTTTTATTTGCGATTGATACTTTATGCTATTCGAAATCACATAAACCTTGCAATAGTTGGATGTTCATATCACTTAGTAATTTAAGGACCTCTAGATCTTTGATTTTCGTTATTGCACCTGCATACCTTTTTATTGATCATAGGTAGTGGTTTTTATACACTCGTGGTGACTATGTTGACATATTTGGTGTGATCTCTTGCCTCATTGATGCACTTGCTTTAGATTGAATTGCCAATATCATCTACTAGAGAGTATGAGGTGGTTATTTGTAACCATTAACTTAGTTAACAATATATACATATTATATTTTTGGTTGACCTAAATGCCGATTGGTTAAATTTGTTTTTCTTCTGCACATTCTCTGCAGTCTTAATCACACTTTGCTTTCAAGCCTTACTAGTATTTCTATATTTTGAACATTTAGAGGCTCTGGGTGCCCAGCCCTTTTTTTTTGCAGTCGAACTCATAGCATTCTTTTGTAGCATGTATGTCTGCAATGGTAGTTCATTATACAATCGTAAGTGATTCTTAGAAGTAGTTCTTCTGTTTGCTATTTGGTTATTTATACTGCTTTAGAATGGTGCTGTATTACATTCTGTTTCTAAGTGTTGCTGTAAGTTGAATGGTAACTATACCTTTATTGCCTCTATCGTAACATGTTTTGTTACTTTATGTTCAGATGGAGATTTCTGTGAAAGACCCTAACTGGCAAGATCATCATAGTCGAAGTAGGTCCTCAGACACAATTGGCAAGGTCAAGGAAAGGTCCAGGGAAAAGGGGCATTTGCCCGTGTAACCAGCGCCTATTCTTTGCTAACAAGCAGCTTAAGGATGGATACACAGTCGCCGATTACAATATTCAGGAGAAGTCCACCGTGCACCTTGTTTTGCGTCTTGGTCTTTCTTTGTGAAGAAGATTGTCGTCACCGCGGATATTCATCTGAAATTGCTTTCGTTGACAATGCCATCACCATTAGGTGGAGCCATCCGATACAATCGAAAATGTCAGAGAGAAGATTCATGGTCATCAGAGGCTCGTCTTTGCTGGCAAGCATCTTGAGGATGGACGGACACTTGACGTCCAAAAATCAAAATTTGTCTACCCTGTGCCTTGACTTTTGGCATCACGGTTTTCGTGAAGACCATCTCTGGTAAAAGACAATCACTGTGGAGGGTGGGGCCATCTGATCACGATCCGGTGATGTCAGGAAAAATACCTGGAAGCACCAGAGGGTGCCATTTGATGGCCAGCAGCTGAATGGTAGGGGCAAACGCCGATTACAACATTCATAAGGAGTCAACCCTGGACCTTGACCTCAGCCATCAGGATGGCATGCAGGTTTTCGTGAAGGCTCTTCCTAGCAAGACCGTCGCACTGAAGTTTAAGCCATCTGTTACGATTGGCCATGTGAAGGCAATTATCCAGAACGAGCAGAGGCTCTTCTTTTGATGGCAAACAGCTTGAGGATGGGCGGACACTTGCCGATTACAATGTGCAAAAGGACTCCACCCTGCACCTTGACTTTGGCATGCAGATTTTTGTGAATGCTTTCACTGGCCAGACCATCACTCTTGAGGTGGAGCCATCTGATACTATCGACGATATTAAGGAAAGGATTCATGAGAGGCAGATTCTTGTCTTTGATGGCAAACATCTTAAGGGTCGGAAGACACTCGCAGATTACAATATCCAGAACGAGTCCACACTGCATCTTGACCTCTGCCTGGACAGCAAGCTAACACGTCGCGGTGGAGATGGTAGCTGGCAGCATCATCTCCCTCGAGATCGACTCCTATGATATGACTGACAACATGAAGTGAAAGATCATGCATGATGTTCCCATTCCCCTGCAATCGGCAACGGGGGCTCATGTTCATTATTCTACTCACCGCACTTACCAGGCCACCTGAATTCCACCTCTGCCTCTGTGTTGGATTGCATCTTTTGGGCTCGTTTGGCAGCAGGAGCTCTCCGGCTCTCATCCTGGCACTGTAGCGCTACTATTCATGGGCCGGTTTCTCTCTCTCACCCTCCTCTCTCCCTGACATGCACTACTGTTCATGGGCCCGGAGAAGCTCGATTTTGGGCTCCCCGGCTCCGGCTCCTGCGTGCTACGGTGGCGCTCTGAGTGGAGGGCCGAAGTGACAAGAGCTCTGTCAAACATGCCTTTATCTTCACGTAATTGCCAGTTGTCAGTGTCTGTGTTTAATCTTACGATGAGACTTTTCTCAGTGTCTGTTTAATTGTATGATGTTAGCTTTCAGAGTTTCAGTTTGAACTCTGAATTTGATTGTAGTTTTCAGTGTTTATGTTTAGTTGTATGATACCCTTTTTAGGAAATGTTAGTTGTATGATACTTTCCTTTCAGAGTTTCAGTGTGAAAAACTAAAATCACATTTAGAACTTTCGAACATAAACTGTGAAACTTAAAAGAACACAAACTGTGAACTGGAATGTCAGGAGCCTACCGTATAATAATTTCGTTTCAGAATTTCGGCTTATACAAAACTAATAAGCTCAAATGATGAGGAACTTAAATAACACAAACTGTGACTTTGGAATGTCAGGGCCCAAATTTTGGACTTTAGGATCAACACAAACTGTGAACTTGGAATGACAGGCGCCTTCACCGGGCGAGCGAGGCGAGCATCGTCACCCGGTCCATCTCGTACCCACACATCTCCCCAACGACGTCTCGCCGTCGGCTGCGGCCGCCACCCACCGGAACTCCTCCGTCTCCACGTCCAGCGTGTGTAGACGTGAGTGTACATGTCAGAGTTATTCCTGGCCGTGAAGATGACAACAAGGCCGCTCTTCTCGCAGAGCCACCGCAGCCTCACCGTGTGCACCATCATCAGCGCCTGCTTCATCGTCCACCTCCACCTCAATGTTCCCATGCGCGACCTCAAGCAGCCGCCGTCAACGATGTCTCCGTCACCGTCTGCGTCTCCGTCTTTGCCGCGTCCTCCCCCAGTAGGCCCGTATCGTCTCGCCGTCAGCTTCCACCCGGAGCAATCCACCGCCAGGCATAACTCCCAGCAACCGCTGTGTCACGCTCGAGTGCTGCAGCTGCGTACCGGTGGAGAAGCCCGCCACGGTATACCGTGGCGGCGTCGTCTGCCACCGTTGCTCTTCGCCGCGGACGACACGGCAGGCGGCGGCGGCTGCAGTAAAGAGTCGAGTCGCAGAGCCAACCCGAGGTGATGCCAGAGCACGACCCCGCGGTACACGGTGGCGGCGTGCGGGCCGACGGCGAGCTGGTTCCTGCCGATCTTGGCGCCGGTCACCTCCGCTTCCGGGGCCCAGCTCCCCGCGTCCGAGGAGTAGCACCGGAGCGCCGTGAAGCTGCGGCGGTTGTAGAGGAGGAGCACGCGGTAGGACGAGTACCGCGTCATCATACGCCGGTCGCTGCCGCCGCGCTCGTCCGCCGCGGTGATCACCGTGCACGCGTAGGGCCCGGCGGGGCTGTCCTTGCCGCGCAGCTGCGGGAGGACGTCGACGCCGCCGCCTCCGTCGCCGTTGGCGGCGTTCACCGGGTTGCAGACGGCCAGCCTGACGGCGTGGGTGACCTTAGTGTTGGCGCGGCAGCGAAGGTCCAGCACGAGTCGGCCGTTCCGTGACGCCACGACGCGTGACGCGCCGCCGCCGTCCACGAGCGCGGCGAACGAGGGCTGAGACGCGAGGCGGCGGCGGCGGAGAGGGCACGAACCGCGGCTGCTGCGCGACGCCGGCGTCGGTCATGTGCGAGTGGAAGCAGCCGAACGCCAGGCTCCGGATGCAGGGGTCGGATCGCGGGATCGCGCGCGGGACGATGAAGGCGGCGTCGGTGGACACGAGGCGGCGCCAGCGCCGGCATGTGGCGGCGCAGCGGACGAGGTCGGCGGTCGTGAACGAGAGCGACGAGAAGACGAGGAGGAGGGCCTCGTCGCTCAGCGGCAGCCCGTCGTCGTCGTCCCGCCGCGCCGCCCACGCCCTCCTTCCGCTGGCGCTTGAACGGCTCGCCGTGTGCCATCGACAGCCGGCGGTTGCCTCGCACGGCGCGTGATGAGGACTCCGCGGCGGCGGCGGCGGCGGTGGCGGATCGGCGACGCGCTGCTCTCCGTGGCGGCGGCATGGTCAGTAGCGTGGGAGCAACGCTGTGGTTTGGGGGCAAAGGGCAGCAAAACGAACGATCCGACGGTGGTGAATCGATGAGGAACAGAGAAGGCTGCTTGGATGGGTTCCGCGTGGCCTCGGTGAGTAGCTAGCTGGTTGGTTCACAGATTAATCCCTTGGGTCTTGTGAATTTGTGATCACGAGAACCGAATGCCAAAGCGGACGGACTCTTGACAAAAGAATTAAAATATCAGGGGGAAAACAAACATCAAGAGAAAAAAAGCCTACTACTAGTGCATTTTCATTTTCTCCTAGCTATAATTTCATTGCAAATTGACTTGTCCTCAACAAGATTTAGAGTCAACAACAACTTATTTGTATCAGAACATGCTCCCCTGTTTCTTCTTTACTTTTTTAAACATGATGTGAAAATATATTTGTTATTATTGAAGGAAGTGTATTATTCTTTTTAACACTATTATGTATTGTGTCTAAAATCTGAATCTGAATGATTAAAAGAGTTGACAATTTGGGTCTTCATTCATGGTCAGTATAAAGAGGAGGGAGAATTGTTAAAAAAAACTATATAAGCCATGGAATTTAAAACTAGACCGTTGAAAAAAAAAAAAGGACAATGAGAATTGGTTAATAGTGGGAATGATTCTTCCAGGACAGGGATATATTTGGAAAAAAAATCTGTACATTATATGTGCGAGACAAAGCGAGTACACAACATGAGCTGTTGTGTGTGATCTGATTAGCGGATGAGAAAATGTTAACGAACCTTGGATGAGAAACATAAACATTGCATTCTCACAATTAAGAGCCCAATTGCAGAGAATGGACACTCAACAAGTTTTGAAACAAAACAATAGAGGCAGTAGGTCACAACCCCGACAGAAATTTGGCAACAGAACCAAGAAACCCCAACTTGAAAACAGGGAGGTTCAGTTTCTTTCAAAAGAAAACATGGGAGGTTCAGTTCCAGTAATAGAGTTTGCGGGAAGGTTGTTTGAAAGATGCACACTGGGACTGACCGTTCTACAATCTAAACTTTCACCCCATTTGCTTGAAAATATCAAGAAACAAAGAGAAGGATGTCCTGTATCGACACACAAATGATGCAACCACGATTTTTCAGTCCATGACTAAAAGCTGAACTGAATTCACATGTATTCTACAGTTTTGATGTGTCGAGGATCAAGGTAGGGTAAAATCAGCCACATGTATTCTTGCCATCAGTCCATCACCATCGCCGCTCTTTAAGGTGGTGCGGGATACCGTGATTCCAAACCGGTGAATTCGAGAAAAGAACAAGAAAAAATCAATGAGACAACCAGGCATCATATCATGGGTATTGCGGCATTGAGAAGTAGTAATCAATACAATAGTGTACAAAATAGATAAGAGTACAGACAGCTCCAAGATAAACACTATTGGCTAACAAAAGCGGGGAACAATTAAATTATCTGAACTGGAGATCACATTATGGGAACGGCCGAATCGTAAACTTACCACCATGTTTTCTTTTTATGAAACAGGAGGGCAGAGCCCCTACTTTGGAAAAACATATATTAAAAAAAAGGAGTGCCATGGTAGAAATGCAATCAGGACAATTTGGACCAAGTTAAGAATCTGTCAAAGGACTGCTAAATCCTATGAAGCACTCTGAACACTGCAGACAGAATGAGGCTTTTTCCATTCGTGTGCTTCTTCTATGTACATCATGTTTTAGATTAGTCCTAAGGTCCTAGCCAAACGAAGTAAACCATTACCACAAGCACAAGTTGAGTAAACTGTAGAACCCCAAAAGGCCATAAAGAGGACACTACACACAACTCTATCCAACAAAACTAAACGACGAGTTTCTCTGAACATCAGGGACTAAAGAAAACAACAGGCAAGTTGCATTTCCTATTGTCGATTATGACACTATGCTCTACTCAAAATCAATCATGCGAGATATGTTTTTTTACCGATGTATTTGCATAACAAATTCACAACTACAGAACCAAACTTGAGCTACAGGTGTAAACATTGAATATCTCTCCCGAAACTGTGGAGAGCCACAAGCAGATAACAAGTGTTGCGCCGCACAGGTGATTTGAAATCTGCCCAGTAGTCACCGGTAATGGGGTCTTGAAGGCGGCGATGTTCATGGACTCTAAGCTGCCACTTTGCCAGGCAGGGCGTGGTGACCAGCGGCATTAGCCGCCCATGCGAGCCGGGCCGTATGTACATCTTGTAGGCGCCCAGGCTTCCCTTCCAATCCCGACGGCCCGCAGCTCGTTCATCAGGCTCATCACGGAGTTGCCGCGAAAGCGAATGAGGACCACTTGTGATGGTCCTCGTCGAACTTCCCATCAGCGGTCGCCAGCACGTGCGGATCGTCCCTGCCGGATGGTTCACGGTCCAACATCAAACTTTCGATTTCCTGTGTTTGTTTTGGAAAGAAGTCAAACGGCCGGAAAATAGCGATAACTGAATGAACATGTCTGAATATCACATTGTACATCTGTACTCACAAACGTAATGTTCAGAGACCAAATTCTTTGGGAATGTCTTACAGAAATCAGTAAAACAAAAGCCATTGCAATCGATCCGCATGAGGAAGACCAAATAAGCGCAAATCTTTCAAGTATACATCGTAACAAAGAACTCCAATGTTTCACGCAGATTTAACTAATGACAGTTAAAAACGGGAAGGCGAACACCAGATAGCGCAAATCATTCAGTAGACATTGTAACGAAGTGCTCCAAAATCCAATGGAGTCCACACCATGAACCATGATTCCACTCAGGAATAACGGATGACAGATATTTTGTGGATTTTAAAGTGCTCAGGAACCGCTCCTAAAAGCGAACTAGATGCAGAGGCTACTGAATTAAAACTCGTCAGGAAGAATTGCGATGCAGTAATCAGAGTTTTGGGAACTAACTAGGACGAACTAGATGCAGAGGCTACTGAATTAAAACTCGTCAGGAAGAATTGCGATGCAGTAATCAGAGGTTTGGGAACTAACTAGGAAGGCGAAAACCAAAACCAACGCGCATCCATGCCATGATTGGTGTTCAAGCTAGCCGACCGAGGACAGTTGCATAACTTGCCATTCCAACGCAACGCAAGGAAGGAGAAAGGATGGGGAAGCCATGTCACGCACGCACCTCATTATCCCGTGTAAGCGTTAGGACTTGCTGTACCGGGCTCGACGCGACTCGGTGGACCCTCCAGTGCATCACGGTGTCGACGATGGGGGCGTTGTCGTTGAGGGGTCGTGGTCGTCGACTGTATCGGTGGTGACGCCGATGTTCCCAGTGTTCCAGGACCAGAAGATGCCCTTGCCCTTGCTGTTGTTGGCGCGGAGGAAGAAGATGAAGTGGCGCAGGCTGACGTACTCCTGGTCGGGTTCCGGCCGCCTCTCGGCCACCCACATCCACGGGTACCTGCTGAGGTCCTGCACAGCCGCAGCGCCGTCGGGCTCGGGCTCGTCGCGGTTCATCTGGGTGACGCGGTAGCCGCGGTGACCGCGCTGCGCCGGCTTCATGGTCAGGAGAGGTAGCGGCCGTAGGCGGCGTTCTGGAGGCGACGTAGGTGATCCCGTCCACCGGGTCCAGCCAGTGCTGCACCCGCCACACCGCGTTCAGGGCTGGGACTTGGAAGTTGGGGTGCAGCGAGATCCCTCCCAGTCCGCGTCGGCGTGGACGTACTTGCCTTTCACCTCGCGGCTCTCCAGCCGCACGAAGGCCCCTCGGGGAAGAACTCCGCCAGCGCCTCCGCCACCGCTCCGCCATCGCCCGGTGGTGGTGGTGGTGGTGGTGGTGGTGGTGGTGGTGGTGGGGCAGATGATCGCCGGGTTTTTGTGGTGGAGGGATTCGAAATGGGAGGAGCGGCGAGAGCAGAGCAGGTGGTTCGTTGGCAGGACGGTTGCGTTTGGGGAGCACGCCAAGGCGGCGGAGGGAGGCGGGGTATTTCAAGGCCATGGCGTCGGGCTCGCAGCGTGAGCGTGGGAGGCGGTTGCGCTCGGCCTCCTCCCACTGACATGCGGGCCCGTTTGCTGGGCGAGGGGACGAGGCGGCCAGCTGGCGCTCCAACGAATCTTCCTGTCCAGCTGGCGATACGGCCTCTGCTGCTGCGTGCTCTCTGCCTGCTGCGAAGTGCGAACTCAGTTGGGGATCTATTGCGACAGCATTCCGAGCCCGGCCCACTATCGCAAGCGGCCGCACGAGCCACGGGGCGTTCGTCTTGCAGTCTAGCACGAGTGGATCCATCATCCACTGTCGTGAGCATCAAGCCAACAAGGTTTTTTTTAGCGACGCCACCAACGCCTATGACATTCGATTCGATGTTTATGTCCTGCCATCGTGCAACCGGTGGCCGCATTTCTATATTTACTTTTTTTTTACTATAACAGTAGCGATTTACTTTGGGAGAATTCCCTCACAGCCATTATAAAAGTCCTCAATGTCCTGCGTGCCACCAAAAGTTACCATGTCCCATGGGTCACTGCTCCAAATTTATGTACCCCTTTATACCATTGCCGCAGCTAACAACTTAAAATGACCCTTTTGCCCCTCTTATAGTTGGGTCTCGCACGTCCAGCCTTCCTCAATTTTGCAAGCTCCCCACTATCTGTTGGCTCGCGCGGCCACCCGCTCCCTCCTCCGTCTGCTCCCTCACCGTTGGAGTCACCGCGGCCCTCGGCCCTTGCGCCATCCATCGCCATAGCGCGGTGCCCTACCGGGTACGGCGGGGCCCCACGCCCGCGAGGTGCATCGTGGGTCGTTCGGTGCGGCGCGGCTGCCCTCGCCAACCACCACACACTTCCTGCGCCCGCTCCCTGTCGCCACTACACCCGCACCACCGCCGCACTCGGCCGGGATGAGCCCGAAGGTGCCGTGGGTCGCCTTGGTTCGTGTCGCGCTTCCCGCACACGTGCGCGTGGCCTGGCTGTTGTGCTCAATTTGTACGGGCGAGCCTTTGGGGCGGGTTCGCCGTGGCTCGAGGGCGGCTCTCGCGCCCTCCTCCTCCTCTATCGTGGTCGAGGCGGCAAGTGGGCGGCCTTGATGTTTCTCTTCTGTTTTGTGATTTGGGAGAGAAGCATGAACCTCGGGAAGAAGGAGAAGTTCAGGGGAGTCTACAATTGTTCCGTTGAAAAAAGAGGGGCAGAATGGATATTGCATCCCTCCGGTTAAGGCACGTTAGCAGCAAAGTTCACGCTGTGGCTTGTAGGGAATGGAATTTGTGAAGTGTGGTGTACATGGGAGACAAACTTTTCTCGGTGTTATACAAGGAACTCGAACTTTTATAATGTATGTGAGGGAATTCTCCCATTTACTTTCTTTTGTTGCCCCAAGTGGTGTTTGTTCATTTGTTTTTTCCTTCGAGGTTTTTTTCCATCTAAATCGAATTATAAGTCGTTTGACTTTTTTGATAACAAGTTTGGATTTGCTTTCGTCTTATTCAAAAATTTGTGTAAAATATCACTTTTTGCCGTGGCTTTCTTTATTAATATAAGTTCTTAAAGAATGACTTGAATTTGACAATATTTGCGCCAAATTTTTTGAATAAGGCGAATGGTCAAACTTGAAGCCAAAAAAGTCAAAAACGACTTATAATTTGGGATGGAGGGAGTATCACTTTTAGTTGATGTTCAGAGCAGGACTAAGGCGAGCATAGGCTCGTCATTGTAATTCTGTAATATCGCTTTTTTCTTTTCTCCGCTTAACCAAAGTCCGGCTAAAAGCCTTTCCCACCTTAATTTCGAGGAAAAAAAGCTCTACAAATAAAAGCCATTTGGCAACAAACGACCAAACTCGACAAAAAAAAGAGACAAATCTTGCTAAAAAAAAAAGAGACAAATCAGCAAACCGCCTTAAACTTGACCATCTCAAGCTTTAGCAATCTTGCACAGTAACTTTTGTTGTACTGTAGATATCTTCATTCTCATGTGTTTTCTATTGAGATGAATAGTATACACAGTAGTACTCCGGTAGATAACTGAGTTGGTCCGGGCCCAGGAAACGGCCCCACATGTCGCGGGAAGCAGGCAACCCACATACGCACGCTCCAGGGACTTCAAATACCCGCCGCCGCCGCCGCCGCCGGCCGCCGCCTTTGCCGTGGCTCCCAAACGAATCATCAAACAACCGAACACCTGCTCGCTCGCCGCCGCGCCTCCCCAGCCCTCCTCGCAACAGCCGTGAGTCACTACCCCCGCCATCGCCGCAGCACCACCACCTCCACCCACCACCGCCATCACCAGCGACGATGGACCTCTTCCCGACGGACGCCGTGCGGCTTGAGAGCCGCGAGATGACGAGCAAAGTACGCCCACGCCGACGGGGACCGGTGGGAGTCTCTCCCTGCTGGCGCGGCTCCTCCCGTCCATCGGAGATGGAAGCGGTGTGGCGGGTGGAGCACCGGGCTCACCGGGACACCGTCTTCGTCCCGCCTCGAACGCCGCCTACGGCCGCTACCTCACGTTGTCGGGCGACGATGCGCCGCCGGGCCACCGCGGCCTCCTCGCCGTCCGCAGCGACCTCCGACACGCCGTGCATGGTGAACTTCTTCCCGTGGAGGTGGTGCGGTCGAGAGGGCGCACTCGCTTCCGAGACTACGTCCCGCGTGCGCCCACTTCAACCGCGACCTCGCCAGCGGCAAGTTCCTCGAGGTGGAACAAGGGCGTCACCGTCTTGACAACGAGGCCGCAGCTCACCAAAGATGATGCAGTGGGACGGTCCACCTCGCCGCGGCGACCCCGGTACGAGGCCCCTTCCAGCTGCACCTCAACCGCCGAGGTGCGTGGTCGACCGCCATCCCTTTCTCCTTCCTTGCAAAGCGTTGGAATGGAACTCGCCTCGATCGGCTTTGCTCAACACCAATCGCGGATGGATCGCGTTGGTTTTGATTTTGGCCTTCCCAAAACTCGGACATCGCATTGCAATCTTTTGCGTTTATCCTTGCCTAAGTCTGAAACTGTTCGTTTCTTGATACAAGACTAACAATGTGTTAATTGCGTGGGTTTTGATTCCGGATTCCTTCCCAAAATATCGGACATTGCATCGCAATCTTTGGCGTTCGCCTTGCCTAAGTCTTAAAACTGTTCAATTCTTTCGATAGAGTACAAGACAATCGCCGAACCTCGCAGTGCGAGACTTCTCTTTGTTACGATATGCACTTAAATCATTGTACGGAGAGTCCTAGTTCAGGTCACCATTGGAGTTCTTTGTTACGATATGCACTTAAATCATTTGCGTATTTGATCTTTGATCGACCCGAATGGTTCAGATTCGGTTTCGATCGTGACCGAAAGAATTTGGTCTCCCGAACATTTCCGTTGTCGGACTCTATGTGTATTCAGATTCATCTGTTCTACCGCCGTCGATTTCTTTTCCTAAACACAACAAGTGTTCCATTGCAACAGATTCGGGAGGGCGCCGAGGCTGTTGTTGTTAAATGGCGCACAGCGCGGGGCGGGGTGCATCGGCTTCCGCGCGGCGCGGATGATCCGCACGACGTGGCGGCGAGCAATGAAGGAAACCGACCGAACCATCACAACCGCCATCGTTCAATTTCAACGACCCTCCGTCTTCAACACGAGGATCCGCCCGGGGCAACTTCAGAGGCGGCGGAAAGGGGACATGTTCGGCTTCACGTTGTGCATGCGGCCCGGCTTGCATGGCCGGCTAATGCCGCCGGTCACAGGCACGCCTCGCAGACCTAGATCCCATGTACATCGTCGTCTTCAAGACCACATCATCGGGTGACTACTCGCAACATTCTCACCGGGCACATTGCAGCACTTGTAACTTGTAACTTCTTTGTTGCTCTCACCGTTTCAAAGACTTGAGATGTTTAAAGTTTTCGTGCTCAAGTTCGATTAAATGTATGCAATGCAATTTGTTATGCAAAGAGATCAAGAGAAGAATATATGCATTATGGATTTTTGAGTAGATCATAGTATCATACTGACAAAAGGAAATGTAACTTGGTCATTGTTTTCCATAGCCCTGATGTTTTAGTGAAATTATGTAGTTTACTTTAATCTTGAATAGTTGTTGTCTTTAGTATCATACTATCATCTTCCTGGTTTTTTAGGGTTACTGTTAGTCAACTTATGCTTGAGGTAATGGTTTACATCATTTGTTTAAGACTAATCTACAACATGCTTGTAGATGGCGGATGCATTCGAATGGAAATAGTCTCATTCTGAGGTTTTATTGTCTATAGTGCCACATACATAGGATTTATTTGTCCTTGGACAGATTTACTTGGTCCAAATTATCCGATTGCTTTTTTTCTTACCAAGTTACCATGGTGTGGTCGAGATAGAAATTCAGTTGTTCTCATAATCGATCTCCAGTTCGATAATTCGATTGTTCGACTCATTAGCCTTTAGTGTTTAGCTTGGAGCTGTCTGTGTACTCTTATCTATTTTTCCACTATTAATTTCTTCTCAATGGTGTAATGCCCATGATATGATGCTAGTTATCTCATTGATTTTTCTTGTTCTCTTCGCGACTTTCAGTGCTGCGGAATTGAGGTATCCACATCAGAGAGGAGTACCGGCAATAGGAACTTGTGACAAGGTCAAAATTCATCTCTTCGGGAACCAAAAGCATTTAAGCATTGCTGCCCCCGATCAATGTGACATGAGAATCGGCTTGTACTAGTTTGTAAAAATTCAGCATCTCTTGTGTAATGGTGATTAGATCCTGATGCGCTCTACTGACGGTAGCATTTTGAAGTAGCCTTTCAGTTTGAACTAAAATTGCTGAAATTGTTGTGTGGAAGTAATGGTGAACGGTTCTGCAAAGTAATATTGGTTGTAGTTACCATCTTCATCTCTGTTGGGTGGTGAACTGATGCCAAGAATAGATCTTATTGATTGATTTTGCCTGTACCTTGATTCTGACACATCAGAAAATAGAATACATGTTAATTGAGTTTAGCGTTTAGCCATGGACTGAAAATATTGGTTGCATCATTTGCGTGCTGATAAAGCTAACAGGACATCATTCTCTTTGTTTTCTTGATACTTCAGCAAATGGGTGAAAGTTTAGGTTATAGAACAGTCAGTCCAGTGTGCATCTTTGAAACAATCCTTCCTGCTACTCTGTTCCTGAACCTCCTTGTTTAGTCGTCGTTTTATTTTTTATTCTGTTGCCAAAATTTTGTAAGAATTGAGGCCTCCTGCCTCTATTTTTCTAAAGAGTAAAGTATGCTAAGAAAATATGCTGAAAATATTTGATATTGTCATGCAATTCTGGTTTGCTAACAAATATGCTGGAAATCAAACAGATTCCATTACAGTATATGGTTCAGTAGAACACTTTGTCATCGAGAAAAGTACATCATATAAACATTCAGCACTACAACACTTTATCAACCAGAAATTACATCATGTAAACATTCAGGAATTCCTAACAAATATGCTAAAGATCCCCTTTCTTTTTGCTGGTCTTCCTCCTCCTTCTCCTGTCTCCATGGTTCTTCCTGCTGCTTCTCTGCAGCTCCTGAATATTTCTTCTGCTTCTCTACAACTCCTGAAACCTCACGCATGCATTGCATCAGCTGCTATATACACGGATGCAACAGGTCGGTGACTGAGAACACAACTACCAGCAGCAGCAGGTCCAGTGCTGCTGCTATATACGGATGCACCAGCTGCTGCATGAGAAAAGCAGTGCACTGCACCTGCCACCTGGACAGGGGAGTGCGCAGGGGCGCGCGATAGAGCTGGACGGGGAAGGCCACCGCGCGACAGAGTTCGGCATGGAGGGCGCGACCTGGACGGCCAGGAAGACCGCGACGGAGCTAGGTTGGGAGGGCGCAAGCGCAAACTGGACGGCCCGGGCGACCGCGACGGAGCTGGGCGCGGGGAGGGCCCGAGCTGGACGACGAGCGACCGCGACGGAGCTTGGCGGGGACGGCGAGGGGCGAGCGCGTAGAGTTGGGCGGCGAGGGCATGAGCTGGACGACGAGGGCGAGCGCGCGGACTTGGCTGGGGAGGGGCTGGACGGAGTTGGGCGGCGGCGGCGGCGGCGGCGGACGACAGGTTTCGGATTTGGAGGTGGACTGGTGGCCTCCCAGGCTCGACTACTTTGACGCCCACGCTGGGTTGGGTCACAGGTTGCAACCCAGTTTGGACTGAAACGAAGAAAACCCAAACAGTGTTTAGTAGGGGACTAGGGAGGTATAAAGATGCGATTTGATAGTTTGTGGACCAAATTGATACAACTTAATAACAAGTAATATCGGCTGGCAAAAGTTATAATTTATATAAGATTTTCACGTCTGGGATAATTCCCTTTGTAATATCGGCTAACCGAACGGCTGAATTCGTTCTTCCAAATGCTTTCCTCTATTGCCATGTCAGTCGCGAGGAGTTTGCATTATCAGACATCTTTGCTGAAGAAACTATCTTTTAGCTTGTTCATTTCCAGCGGTTTGTTGCTAGAAACCGGATATATGGTGCCACCGTTATGTTCGGAGAGATCGTGCAATGTTGCTTAGTTATTCTCCTTCGTTGCTCTGTTATTTTTGTAGATATAGTCGCTTTTGGAGGATTGGATAGTGCCACCGATCTTTTTTCTTTTTATTTCTCCCAGTCTAATAAAACTTACAGCAAAAAGCTGTTGCCATCCTTTCAACAAAAAGCTGTAATTCAAGATACCCATGCCATTACAATCTCACTAGCTAGGAAGGGATAAATAGAGGCATAAAAGATTATGAATTGCAATGGACACATGCTCAACAAGATATTAGTCATATAAGCACATGCTCCCCTGTTTCTTATCTGTTTGTAAATAATGAAGTGAAAATATATTTGATAATCTTGAAGGAAGTGCATTATTATTCTTTTTTCATGCTATTATGCATTGTGTTTAAACTCTGAATGATTACAAGAGTTGAGAATTTTCATTCTTCATGGTGAGTATGGAGTGGAGGGAGAATTGCAACAGAACCTGGCTATCATTGACAACGATGGTTAGGCTTTACAGATTTTACAAACTTTTATGATTTTTTTTTCTTCTTAGTGTCTATGGGGAGGATCTATTTATTTATTTACGTTTGTGCCAGCAGCAGGAATCTAAATCAAAAGGAGAGGATCAGAGGAGGATAAGAAGGGAAGAAAATATGATTGTCGTCGTTTCCTGGCTTTCTGGCCGGCCGTTAAACTAATCCCGGCTCGAGCACTGGCGTGTTCGAAATCATGACAAAGGAAAGGAAACGGTGGAAGTAAAAGGCCGGCATGGCATGACTTGGTGCTGGGCTGGTGCTTGCTGGTCTGGATAGGCGACGACTGAGAAATGAGAGAGAAATCAAATGGTTGCAAAAGGGGTGTTTGACGTCACAGATGCAAAAGATTCGTTTCAAAAAATGGTGGCAAAATGGTATTTGATGTCCCAGATAGCGACGGCGAGGGAGTGGTGACCTCCGTCGGATTAAGATTTGGATGCTGGATGTGAAGGGAAAGCCCCCCCTTCTGCAACTGTAAAGTCACAGGGGTACTGACTTTCGCTGCTGCCACCGCCCGCGCATCACAATTCACACGTCCGGCGGCCGCTGCGGAAGTGCATTTGCGCACGCAAAGATTTGCACCGGGCCAGCGCGTGGTACTGTGGTGGAGTATGCCCAGAAGAGACGTCTTTTCCACATGTACCGCCGGGGTCAATGGTCATTTCCCTCCAAGCCCGAGGACCGAGGCTTGTCCGAGAGGACCGAGGCTTGTCCGACCGGTCCTCACATACCCCGTGGTTCGGGGAGGCTTTGGTTATCCTCACATCACATACCCCGTGGTTCGGGTATAAATATGGCCTCTCTCTCCCACAGAGGAAACAGAGTAGAGTAAGCAAGCTGTGACCCTCTTTGCGTTGCATGTGACGTCACCGCTTCGTGACGCATAAAAATATAGAGGTATGTAGTATGATCATCCCTTTTGGAACTAGCTTGATCTCTGGCTCTCTGCAAGTCCTCTTGTTTTGTCCATTAAATTTAATCTGTATGATACTGTATTTTGTTATTACCCACGATGATCAGGCTTTAGTTCTGCAAATACAGAAAAAAATGGATGCTCGTCGTCCCATGTTCGGCTTCTGCATCGTAACGGTCGCCGTCGCCGTCGCCGTAGGTGCCGACGAGGCTCAGCTGGAGACAGGCCTCGCGCTGGCTCTCTGCGTCGTGTTCCACGCTGGATTTGTGCTCCTGGTTAATGGCGTCCGCCGTGCATGAGATCGAATCCGACACCGGCCGGCGCGGCGATGTTGTTCAGCAGCTCCGCCACTCTCAGTACCGATGCTGAGACTGGGACCAGATCAATTTAATGGGTTGCTCTTGCTCGTTTGCTCTTTTACAGTATTGTCGCCTTAAAAAAAATTTACAGTATTGTATTTGCTTTGTTGTGCACTGTCAATCTCTCGGTTTGACCTGTTTGACCTGCTCTGTATGTTTTCTTCCGTACTGAATAATAACCTTACTGTCACTTATATATACTTTATTTTTGTCTCTTCTTTTTCTTGCGCTGCATATGCATGGCACGGTCTTTTTCATTCAGTAATTTGAAATGGGATCATATTGATTATGCTATTGCTTTGTCAGCAGCGCTAAGATGTTGAATTTGGCTAAAATTTGGCCCAGGATGCATGCAGATTCCAGAGTCCGCCAAACTTGCTTCAACCATTTTTTAGCTTTTTATGAAAAAAATACTATCATAATATACAACATATTCATATATTGTGAAACTGTAAAGATTTTTAAAAAATGGTTGGTCAAAGGTTGCAATGTTTGACTTAGGACAAACTAAATGTGACACTTAAAAATAACAGAGGAGTACGCACGTCAAATTAAATCCGAAAAGTACTTGTAAGAGTACATTGTGTTAAATAGTTTCTAAGCTCTAAGAGATTTATAACGTATTTTTTTATTATAGCTTTGTTGATTTGAAATTAGCTATCAATATGTGTGTTAGTTCGGTGATTAATTTTTCAATTGTGACATACGATTATTTAGTAAATATTATATGAACATATGAAAAGAGTAATTTTAGATTTTTTATGTATCATTTAGATTTTGTGATTTGTTTATCATTAGAGATACTTTAATATTGATTTATTTATTTTATAATTGACACACCAAAATTTTGAATTTGTGAGAGCGGTCAAACACGATTTCATGTTAAAACGACACTATTGAGTAAATTGATAATGCCTAGATTAAGACTGGGGAGGTTGTTTTGGTTCAAGAGACTAGGGACTAAATAAGACTAAAAAATTAGTCTCTAGACTCTCCCAAGAGTCCTGTTAAAATAAGAACTAAATAGGACTAAAATTAGTCCTTAGTCATCATGTTTGGTAATTTTTGGACTAAATGAGATTAAAAAATTAGTCTCTAGTCCCTTGAAACTCAACGGACCTGAATTTTGTACATTATATGTGCCAAAGCGACACAAAAACAAGTTTTAAAAAAAAAAAAAAAAAAGGAGGGATGACAACCCCGACAGAAATTTGGCAAGCGAGTAACAAAAAAAAACATGAAACGTGAAGGTTGATTTTTAAAAACAAAACAGGAGGTTTTAGGAGTAGAATTCCAGGAAAGATTGTTTGAAAGATGCACACTGACTGACCGTTCTACAACCTAAACTTTCACTCGTTTTGCTGAAATATCAAGAAAACGACAAGAACGAGGTATTTTTTTTTGTTTGAGGAGACAAGAACGAGGTCATGTTAGCACTTTAGTTTATCACAACACAAACGATGCAACCAACATTTTCAGTCCACGGGCAAGAAACTAAACTTTTTTTTTTTGAACAATAAAAAGCAAACTCAAGGTAACGGCGGATTATGTTTGTGGACCCAGGGTGGGTTGCGTTCCTCGCGGCTCGTCCTTCTTTATACTGACAGTCCAGTTGGCGACGGATATGAGGCTGAGAATTCAACCAATTGAGTCCAGCTGGCGCCGGTTACTGGCGACGAGAATCCGATTCAGTTGGAATTTGCAAAGATCCATCCGGCATCCGAGCCCGGCCCACTCAGCCCAGGCGGCCGCACGAGCTCAATGAGCCCACCGGCGTCCAGCACGACTGATCCACTGGTGTGACCGTGTGAGGAAGCCGGCGAGGTTTTCGCCGTCCGCTGGCCGCGTGCTGGGGCAAACCACGACGCCACCAATGGATTGACGACGCGCGCCGGCGTGCCAACAAAAGCGGCGCCTACGACGCCGACTTCGACGGCGATGTGGCCACGTGTCCGTCGCTGTGGCCTCTCCAATGATTGTGATTCGGCTGTCGAAGCTTGTTGCCGATCGAGTTCTGCAGAGGCTGTAGTCGATCTGTAGATCAATGGAACAGCGATGTAATAAGCTGTTGGTGTCAGCAAGGTGTGTTTCAGGCCTTGTGCAGTTGACTGACGGGCTGTTCAGATCAGCAGTTTTTTAAGTAGTTAGTGTGAACAGACGAACAGTTAGAGTAGTAGTATCAATTTGTTTTCGCCAGTAGTTGTTGATTCCTGGTTTTTTTCTAATCTCCGTAATGCTGTTTCTTTTCTTTTTCAATAAATCTCAGTAGGAGCGCACGCCCCTCTCTAAAAAAAAAAAAAAAAAGACGAACAGTTGTGACTCTGATTGAATTCGTTCATCCAAATTCGCCTCAGTTACCATGGTAAATCTGTTTTTCAGTTGCGAGTTTTCAGACGTCTTTTTGCTGAAGAAAACTATGTTTAAATCCTGTTCTTGTGCTTTTTGACTTCTCCAGTGTATTGCAAAATTACGGTAAAGCTCTTGCCACCTTTTCACCAAAGATGTTGTAATTCAAGATCGAAAGGACTCATGCCGCTACACTTTACTAGAAAGGTATATAGAGCCATAGAGGCATAAAAAGAGCACATGCTCGACAATGTATTAATATATAGCTCATATAAGAACATGTTTCCTTTTTCTTATCTATTTTAAATACTAAATGATGTGGAAATATATTTGTTAATCTTGAACGAAGTGTATTATTCTTTTTCATGCTAGTATGCAAATGTGTCCAAAATCTGAATGATTACAAGAGTTGAGAATTTTCATCCTCAAAGGTCTGTATCTAGTGAAGGAGAATTGCAACAGAAACAATACAAGGCATGTAATTTAAAAAACTGGAAAATAGAAGGGATTAAAGGGTAAATGAGAATTCGACGATAGTGCGATAATTATTTTCCATGACAGAGAGATATTTGGAAAAAAAAAAAAATATTAAGACTGAATCTGTACATTATATGTGCTATACAAAAGCGAGTACAATAACATTTGCAGTTTTTGCGTGATCTGATTAGGGATTGAGAAAAACGTTAACCATCCTGGTAAGAGAAAAGTTGCATTCTAGTACTCAAGATCCCATTGCAGAGCAAGGATATTCACCATGTTTTGGAAAAAACAAATAGAGACAGGAGGTCACATGCCTGAAAGAAATTTGCAACAGAACCAAAAAAGACCCGACATGAAACCTGAGGTTCAGGAGTAGAGTTGCAGTAAATTTAAGCAACAGAGCAATTTTTTTTAAAAAAACGGCAGGAAGTATTGTTTCAAAGATGCACTCTTGGACTGACTACCTAGATTTTCACCCATTTTCTCTGAAAAAAAATCAAGAAACGAAGTGAACAATGTATGTTAGCTTTACAGCACACAAAATGATGAAACCAAGATTTCAGTCTATGACTAAAAGCTAAACTCAACTAACATGCATATATTCTACTTTTGATGTGTCAGAATCAGGGTACAGGCAAAATCAACCAGACTGCTCATGCCATAGTTCATCAGCCAACAGAGAGATGAAGATGGCAACTATAACCAATGCTACTTTGCAGAACCGCTCACCATTACACTTCCACATAAAGAGCTCAGCATAGTGTTATGTTTTGAAACTGAAAGGGTGTTTCAAAACGCTTCCAAAGAAGAGGAGCACATAAGATCTAACCACCATTACGAAGAGCCGCTAAATTGTCGGAAACTATGAGCCAATTCTCATGTCACGCGATTCAGGGGCAGCAGCAATGATTAAATGCTTCTTGTTTCAGATGAATTTCAATCTTGTCGAAGTTCGGCTCTTGTACTCCCTCACGGTCTTTGAGTGCATATATCCGGGATACACTAATTCAGCAGCTGAATTCACAAGAGAACAAGGAAACAAATAGATAATTAGGCATCATATCATGGATAACAGTAGTGAGAATTAAGCATAGTGGACACAAAAGAAGATAAGAGTTAGACAGTCAGCTCCAAGATTAACATTGTTAGCTAGCAAGTAGAATAACTGAATTATCTGAACCGGAGATCAGATTGTGGAATAACTGAATTATCTGAACTCGATATCAGATTGTGGTAAAGAAATGCAACCGACAGTTTGGACCATGTTAAGAATCTGCCAAAGCACTGCTAAATCTATGTGGCACTATAAAAACACTACAGATATGAGAATGAAATTTGTTTCCAATTAACTGCTTCTATCTATCAAAGCATGTTTTAGAGTCCAAACCAAAACGGTTGCCTGTAGTGAAATGTAAAACCACAGAAAACCAAGAAGGTACAGACAAGAACGGTTGAAAATTAAACTACAGGATCAGGGCTATGAAAAACAGCAGGCAACTTATATTTCCTATTGTCAAGAATACACTATGCTCTACCTCAAAAAATCTATTTGCATACCGAATTCGAGAACTACATACGTAACTAATCTTGAGCCTGAAAACTTTAAACATTTCACGTAAAATTTCTGAAACTTTGAGAGCACAACAGCAGGTAACAAGTGCTGCACAAACCGCTGTGAAAACTTGCGCAGTAATCTCACCAGGTGATCCGGTCCCGAGGACGACGATGTTCGAGGATCTTCGGGCCAAGTGGCAAGTGGGTGACCAGCGGCATTAGCCGCCATGCGAGCGGGCCGTATGCAATAACGTGAAGTCAAGCATGTCCCTACGAGTCGTCCCGGCGGTCCGCTGGGTAAGCGCCCTCGGTCGACAACGGGTAGGTCATGAGCAATGAATGAGCCGCCATTGGTTCCGGGTCGAAGTTCCCTTGAGCATTCGTCCCGCACGTCGCCGTACTCAGCCGCACATCCTCATACACGCCGCATCAGCGTGCGAAGAACGCCATAAGTCCTTAACATCCAAATTACGGTGGTGGATGTTCGGGGAACCCTCGAACGAAATACGTAACACTTGTGCTTAGGAAAAGAAAAGAAATCAACGTGGTTCGGAATACACATTGTACTGACAACCGAATGTTCAGATACTCAAAATTTCTCGAATTTCTCACGGAAATCGTAAAGAAAAACCACTGCGATCGATCCGGTATGAAATGGGCAAGAACAAATAGCGCAAATCATTGAAGTAAACATCATAACAAAGAACCCAATGGTGACCTCTAACGACGACTGGCCCCTCTGCATTCCGGTGATACCATGATTCAACGCCGTTTCAAAGAAAAATGACGGATAAATTCTGTCAAGCGAAGGATCGCGAATCAAGATCGAATAGACAATAAAACCTCGAGGAAGAATTAACAGGTTCAGCATCGAAGAAGTAGGTGAACAGCTTCGGACTTAGGCAAGGATAAACGCATAGGGCGGCGGCTTAAAATCAAAATCGACGCATCTATGACTATGATTGGCGGGTAAGCAATCCGACGAGAAGCTAGAATCCCATTCGACAGCAATACAAGGAAGGAGGATTGAGGAGAGATGGTGAAGCCATCGCGCCGACCGGAGGCGGAAAGTGGGCCAGAACCGGAAGAGGCGTGATAGCGGGTCGCCCGCTGACGGCATGGACGGGTCCATCGCATCATAATGAAGAGCCGGAGTTCCGAACAAGTCCACATGGTCGGCGGTGACGCGTGTCGCCCCGTGAGGTACCCTGCCGCGCGGCACGGAGGTGGAAGTTGAAGTGGCGCGGCGGGACGTGGTGCCGGTCGGGTACACCCTCTGCCCTCAACCTCCACAAGAAGCGTCCACCGGGTTGGGGGTCGTCGTAGTCACGCCGATGACAAGGTGGCCGAATGGGTCGCCCCGCGGCCGCCGGTGCGAGAAGGAGAGGTAGCGGCCGTGGGCGGCGTTCGAAGAGGACGTGGACTTGGCCCCGGTTGGAGACCCGTGCTCCACCCGCCACACCGCCCCGCCGATGGACGGCTGCCGGCGTCTTGCTGAGGAGACCTTCCTCCGCCCCCGTCGGCGTGGATGTATTACGCTCGCGCCTCACACGAAGCCCCGGGCCCCGGAAGAGCTCCATCGCCTCGGTGATGGTGTGGTGGTGGTGGGGTGGGACGGCGACGGCCGGGCTGTTGCGAGGAGGGAGGGATTGGGAAGGGGAGCGAGCGGCGAGAGCAGAGCAGGTGTTCGTTGGGTCGACGGTTACGTTTGGGCGGTGGAGGCGGTATTTCACTGACATGTGGGGCCATTTCTGGGTCGGGTCAACCGGGCGAACTCACCTCGCCTGCTGCTGCCAGCTCAGTCATAAAGCCTATGCCTGTTATCAACTGTGTACATCTCATCTCAATAGAAAACACATGAGAAGATAACTAGAACCAGTGTTTACTGTGAAAGATTGTTAAAGCATGAGATGGTCAAGTTTCAGGCGGCCTGCTGCTTTGTTTGATTCGGCCAGCGAGCTCCTTGAAGAGTTTGCCCGTTGCTTGTTTTAGATCATGGAAGCATCTCTCAGGTTCAAAGTTTCAGCACACCCTACCAGAGAGTATGAGAGATTTTCGCTTCCTAGCAACCGAACACCCATAACCCTGAAAACAATCTTTTGCAGCAGAGCTTACCTTGTGCTTGATTTGATCCCTCCAAATCACCCCATATTTAATTTTGAAGCTGTCTGAATTTAATATGTACCAAGCATCTAGAGCCTGAAAGTTCAGATACAAGACTGAAGAAATTTTAGATAATTAGAGAGGGTCATCAGATTCCAAATGCTGATAAAAACAGTTTAGTATCCAAATCTGCAGTATCCAAATGCTGCTAACTAAACTGCTAATCAGTTTCATTTCGTTGAGTCATTCCTGAAGATCAGGTAGTGCACACACTTCCAGCACCACAATGTTCGGGAGGGTGACCATATATAGTTTCAAATGTGGGACTTATTTACATTGGTATGGAAACAAGTTTTGTGCTAGAATTCACATAAGTTTACCATTTGTGCCACTGCTTAGGATATGATTAAAGAAAATATATGAAATTTGTCTAAAGAGTTCTTGCCAAAAATGATTAGTGAAAATTCATCTCGGATAAATGACAATGGGATGCGGGAGATCACAAAGCTTATATATATGTGCACGTATGCTTGAGCTACTAACTGGGTAGTAAAAGGATGGACCAACGCTAGAAATTGTGCATACTTAAGAATCTGCCCACACCATCACCACAACAATGCAAGAATACATGTTACAGAGTCTGTCCACAATATCATAATAACAAGAATGCAAGACATGTTACAGAATCTGTCCACAAGATCACAACAAGAATGCAAGAAAATACATGTTACAATACATATTAACACAAGGAACATTGCAGCGCTGATCAATGCGCGCAAATCCAACAGACAAACGAGCCCAATTCCCCAGGAAGGAAAAAAAAGAGTTTCCTTCAGGTGCATTATTATTCCAGGATAATTTAAAAAAAAACACAACACAAAACATGCAGGGTGAAGTTGGGAAATGGAGTGCTCAAGGACCTGCAGTAGCAGTTTCGTCAGGTCGGTTGTGCTTCAGGACAGGACCATTGGGATGGTTTTCAGTGGCATCTTTAACCAGATCAGGGATGCAGTCACCATTGACCTGAATCTCCTTCAACTTGAGGAGGTGCTCGATACCAGAAAGAGACTGCATTGTGGTGAAAGACCAAACAATCCGTTCAAGCTTAGGAGCTGCTCCATTAGTAAACATGATATCAGTGATGTCATCTCCTTCAACCTCCAGAGCTTCGAGGCTTCGGAATGTGTCTTCCCTGAAGATGAGCTTGCTTTCGGTGTATGACTTGTTCCGCAGCCTGAGAAATTGCAGGAGTTCAAGATTTTCAATGATGAGTATAGCATCTTCTCCTAGGCGAGTGTTGCTCAGTGTTATCTTGCCAAGTTTATTGAGCTTCTGGATCCAATTTGGAAGCCGACCTATGACGCCACTGATATTTAGGCTTTCAAGAAGCAGTGGAGGTGAGGACAAATATGACACCGCTTCCGTTGTAGGAGTGATATCTCTTGAGGTGATAGTTTGTCAATCTGTTGGAACAGAAGGGTCAGGCTGGACTTCCCTACCTTGCAGCACAACGCCCAGCTTCCTCAGTTGCAGCAAGTGGCCAATGTCAGCTATATCATCAATGTTGTCAGAGGCATCGACGTGGCAGAGTTCCTCCAGATTATTCATTCTCCGAATGCCTTTGGGAAGACGCACTGTGACAGCAGCAGATTCTTTGTGGCCAGCAAGCAGATGCTTCAGCATCGGAAGTGTGATGTGCTTTGAGGCAATGGCGCGTATCTTGGTTTGCCCGGATGTCCAGTGTCTCCAAGCACCGCAGCTTCTGTATTTCCTCGGGCAATGCAGTGACATCTGTGTTCCTGAGGCTCAGGTACTTGAGCAGGATTATCTTGCAAATGCTCTTCAAATGATGCTTCTTCAAGCCATTGCAGCCTTCAAGATCCAGCACCCTCAGGACCTGCCACTGTGAGGATGTGTGCAGAGACTCAAGCAGAGCTAGCATGGCACTGCTGCCCGAGGCTGAGGCAAGATTGGTACGAGATGCCTCCAGCCCTATCCGGTTGCGGATGGAGAAGTGGCAAGCCAATTCAGGTGGCAAGCCCGGGTCCACAAAGTGCACACTCCTAGCTATTCCTGTAATGAATTGATGAACCAGATGGCGCACTGTGCAGCTCTTGACCTCGCCTGAAACACCAGTGTCAACTGCAGAAAGGAACCCTCGGAGAATAAGCTCATGGAAGCAACGCTTGGCCTCATGCAGTGCATCGAGTTGGACAAAGCCATCTGCCTAGGTTATGAGGCCTTCAAACACCCATCGCCTCACCAAGCTTGTCCTCCTGATGCAGCAGCCCGCTGGGAAAATAGCCAGATACAGCAAGGCATTCCTGCAGTGCCTTGATAAATCATTGTAGCAAGACAGTAGCATGGTATCAGCATTCTTACCGGTGTACTGATCCTCCAGGTTGCTGGATATGTCCTTTAGCTCTTTCACCATCTTAGCACACAGGAGCCCAAGGAACATATTTATGGTGAATGCATCTGGATAGCATTTCTGTAGAATCGTTCCTAGAGGATGCATAAGATGTGATTTGCCGCTGACAAGGGCAGCTGCTCTCTCAAAGTAGAAGTGGGGATGAGAGCGGAAATTCAGTACAGGGAAGACTTCGTGCAGAAAATTGCAAGATTTTACCACTTCCTCATTGGATGTGGTCAGTATGTATGATAGCATTGCCAGCAGAATACGAAGTTAGAGGGCGTAATTTGTTCATTAGATAGAGGCATTGCGTCTCATCCGGCACATCATCCATAATAATCACGTACTTTTTCCCTCAGAGATGATTGGATACTATACTGTCATCAATATCCTCAGGAGTCTCCAAAATACATTCCCAACCTTTCGGACGCCACGTCGTCGAAGCAGCTCTTCACATCGGGATATTGAGTTATGTTCCGCACAAATTGTGGTTTTTACCGGCGCCAGGTTCCCCAACGACAAGAATGACTCTTGGACCAAGGTAACTAGATGTATACCCTGCGCGTTGTCGTGGAATTTTTCTTAAAAATAAATCTGTTATATACATAGCATTACTAACACCCCGTTGCTGCGCCAACTACTGATTTGGAAATGAAATTTAACTATTTCATATAATTCTTACTAAGAAATTAACTATTATAAACTAATGTTAGTGAATAGTGTGCCATACTGATGTGGACAATTAAATGTATGTTAGTGGATGATGTGTCTCGCTGATATGGATATCATAATTCTTGTGCTAGTGAACTTTAATTGCAAATGATAGTGAACTGCTGAGGTGGATACCTTGCATGTCAAAAAGAATTGCCAGTAGGGTTTTGCCTTATAAGAGTTAATCTCCCGATGCCTCATGCAGCCATTCAACCAGCTGATAGACGTCTACCTTGGCATTGGCTGGTGGTTCGTTGACCAAAGCAAGCCAAGCCTCATCCTCCAAAGATCTTCCGCATCGCCTGCTGCTACTGGCCCTCGTCGTGTTGGTGTTGCTAGTCACAAATATAGTATATATGTTGCATCGGCCAATACTTATGTTGATAATGGTCTTCATTATACACATTATAATTCTGGATATTATGGTCAAGAGCCGATGTCAACTATGAATTCTTTGAGTTTTTAATGCTACTAGCAACACGCAACATTCATATCCTTATTCATCGGCTATAAGCTCACAATATGTGGTTCCACCACAAGACATGCCGATGAATGAGAGAATTGGCTATGGTGATGCTAACTATTCAGCCAATTACTCTCAGTTTTCGTATGGTGCACGATATGCTAATAGAACAAGGGTTTCACCTACAAATTTAGCATCAATGCGTTCATGATTCGCCTCATATGTTACCAATAACTATGGCTGAATGAATTAAATTTCAGCAAGGCATTCAAGAGCTAATGCTCATGATTCGGGCTTCCTGTGTTACTAGTAACCATAACCGAATCAATGAAAATTCAGCACCACATGCGGGAGTTACCCCTCACAATTTGGTTTCAAATTTAATTCGTAACCATATCCGAATTAGTGAAATTTCAGCAAGGCATTCAAGTGTTAATACTCATGATTCGGCTTCGCTTTGTTACTAGTAACCATAGCCAAATTAATGAAAATTCAGCACCATGTGTAGAAGTTAATATTCACAATTCGGCTTGAGTTTTGAAAAGCCAAATTATTGAGACTTTAACAAACATGTCAATGCTCCCAGAACATGGAAGTATTAAATGGCAGATTTCTTTTAGTGGATTATTTGATGCTTCTATTACTCGGAAGGAGAAATTTAACGAGTACTATCTTCAAATTAAAGCTGCTTGAGATGTACTATCTTCAAATTAAAGCTGCTTGAAATTTAACAAGTACTATCTTCAAATTAAAGCTGGTTGACAAGACCGAACAAAACAGTATCCATTCGAAAATGATTTCGTCTCAGGAAACAAGTCTAGCTGTGGCAAAACATGGGAAACACAAGAAATTGGCTAGATTTGATTTTTCAAGAGCTAAAGGGGTTGTGCATTTATATTGTCACTATTACATCATCGATGAACCTCAAATAGATTCGGCTAATAAAGCACATCAAGATGATGAAGATCAAGCCCATACAAGCAAAAAAGGAAGCAACCGGCACTGATGGGCTTGAGGTCGAATCTGTAGTATGTAGTGTCCATCACGAACAACCGATTATCTTCTGAATGTAAAACAAATATTGTTTAGTGTCCAACTGTCATTTTTTGAATCAACTGTCTATTGATACTATTACAGTACTGCGTTTCAGATTGTTGTTCCATACATGAGGGCTGTGTGGAGAGCTGCGTTATGTATAGAGACCGCTTCTCCAATCCTTTGTGCCTGACTATCTGTCTACAATATTTTCTTTGATCAAATAATTGGCCAACCCGTACCAGAGAGGATAATCACCAAACCTTTCTTGAAGATGGAAATCCATCAGGTACCAAGTATTTTCAGTCACTAATACCCTTATTTTAGTGCATGCACAAGCTTGTATATAGCAGTCATCACGCCAGCAGGATGATTAGCACGCGGGCCTTCACTGGCTATGGGGATTGAGCCACTACCAGAAACCGGCTCTTAGCCGAGTGCTAAATGCTTTGCCGAATGCAATACGTCCGGGCACTCGGCACAAAATCTCTTTGCTGAGTGGTGCGTGAAAACACTCAGCAAAATAATTGCACTCGGCCATCTCAACAACAAGTCTAGTTGTGGCAAAACATGGGAAACACAAGAAATTGGCTAGACTTGTTTTTTCAAGAGCTAAAGGGGTTGTCCATTTATCTAGTTACTATTACATCATCGATGAACCTCACATTGTAGCCAAACAAGATTCGGCTAATAAAGCACGTCAAGATGACGGAGATCTAGCCCATACAAGCAAAAATAAAGCAACCGGCACTGATGGGCCCGGTACTGAAGGTCGAATCTATAGTATGTAGTGTCCATCTCGAACAATCGATTATCTTCTGAATGCAAAACAGATCTTATTTAGTTTTGAATTGCTATTTTTGAATGAAGATACTACTACAGTATTACGTTTCAGACTGTTCCATACATGAGGGCTGCATGGAAAGCTGTCTTATGTATACACTACTGGAAACTTACATACATTCTTCTGTGCGTGCAAAAACACACAAAAAAATACGAATCCCGTCAGAAAAATATTTTTCTGGCGTGTACCGTCGAAAAAAACACACACGAAATACGTTGACAGAAAAAAATCAATTTTTCTAACGGTGCACACTCAGAAAAATATATTTTCGACGGTAGCGCACACACGAAAAAATTGAGTTGGTCAGATTTTTTTTTTTTGTGTGCGTGAATCCACACGAAAAAAAAAGAATAAACGCACAAAAAAATATGCATTTTTCTGTCGGTATAGCTAAACTCACAGAAAAATAGAAATGAACATGCAAAAAAAAAAAAAAATCAAACAGTAGCAACAACATATAAAAATATATATTGTCCATCCAGTAATTTTTGTGCATGACAAACAAAGTTCCATTCAAATAATACACAAATCAGTAGTCCATCATGAATGGAGTCAACACTTGTGTTAAAAATAGAATCAGTCTGATCTATGAGCACATATATTTGGTCATCTACATGTTCAACATGAATACTACAATGAATTCACAAATATGGATATGGAAAAAGAAACTAAACTACTTTTTCTTGTTCAACCAATAGTAAACTGCTTCACCATGCACTCCATCTCTACCTGTTAAGCAAAGATTTATTTTTAGACAACCAAAAAAAAAAAAAAACTAGTGTTGTTAAGCAAGTCACCACCTCTGCAGAACATACACTCTTATTAAGACAGCAAAGAAAACACTACCTGTTAAGCAAGTCTAGAAGGGTTTCTAGGTTTTTTTTTTTTTGACCTAATCGGGGTCTCCCCCTCCTTTTTTAATTAAATGAAAGAATGAGTATTTACAGAAATTTACAGAGCGCCCAGGCTCAAAGGCAAAATAAAGAAAACAAGATTACATATATGAATCTCTCCAATCACTAATTTTCTACCCTCTAGATGCCTTGGCTTTGATACACACCAGGCCAAGTTCTTCTTTGAACAACTTCTTCCATAACTGAATGCTTTTACGCCCATTGTAAAAAATGATACTATTCTGCATTTTCCGGATGATCCAAAGCATGCTGTGATTACTATCTCTCTGAATATTGCACTATTAAAGTCTGCTCTTGCCTGTGTAAGCATATCCGGGGGATTTAGATTCAGATTCCATTGGATGGGTATGGTCCTCCAGCAGTCTTTGCTGAATGCGCATTCAAAAAAAGGTGGAGGCTGGTTTCTTCTATGCCTTGATTGCATAGAACACAACTATAATCAGCTAGCTGTCATTTCCTCCTTTTCAACATGTTTCTAGTATTCAGTCTATCTCTTAACAGAGCCGGAAAAAAGAACTTGTGGTTCCCAAGATTGCTTGAGGCCCACATCCATTTGAATATAGGCAGCATTGGGCTATTTTCAACTAGAATCGAGTAGACTTTCCTGCTGCTGTATTTTGTTGTTCCCCATTTATAACTCCATGTGTCATTCATGTCTGCATCGCAGTCCATCTGCTGGATGGTTTGTAAAACCTCTTGTAGTTGGTTAGCAAACTGTTTGAGGTAGTGGCATAGGACTAAAAATTCTATCCATCTCATTACTCGGGAAAAATCTTATAGAGCATTTGGGCTTTCTAGCAAAAGAGAAAAGCTCGGGATATTTACTGTGTCAATTGCTTCGATCAATCCGGATGTCCGACCAAAACATTGTAGAGTCACCCGATTTGCCTTACGGGTTGCAAAGCTTTTGTAGGTGTCAAAAAGTTTTAGAACATCTTTCCACCACAAGGAACCAATTGGGCTTCTTGCATGAGGGGGATATCTTTGATTGGAATAGAAGGATGACCAGTCTGAGACCCCGGGGAGTATCGTGAGTGATTGTAGAATTTGTCCAGATATTTCATCAAGAGGGCATCATTGTGACTTTGAATATCTATGATGCCTAGCCCACCTTGGTGTTTGGATTTGCATGCTTCTTCCAAAGCAACGAACTGCGACTCCCTTTCTTGCTGATATCACCTTTACTCCGAGACGGTGTTTTCTATACTTGTCAATCTACTCTATTACTTACTTGGGGGGGGGTGGGGGGCTAACTTGAGAGTTCACATATAAAAAGGTTGGGAGGGCTAAAAGTACTGAATTAACCAAGATTAGTCTTCCATTATATGAGAGGAGTTTGCTAATTCCAGGCAATCTTTTTTCCATCTTGGTTAGCATTGGGGTGTATTCATTCATCGATGGCCTGGTGGTACCAAGAGGTAAGCCAAGACAGGTGAAAGGCATTTGGCCTACTTGACATCAAAAGTATTGGCTAGATGATTTGCTCTTTCTTGATTCATGTTGATGGGGATCGATTGGATTTTGAAAAGTTGACATGTAGCCCGATGGAGTCAAAGAAAGGACCTAAGAAGACCTTTGAGATTAAAGAGCACCCTGCTATCACCCCGGCGAAGATCGAGTGTATCATCGGCATATTGTACAATTGGATAGTCTCCCGGGAAGGAATCATTTAGAGGATGTCTAAGTACTCCAAAGATTTCGTGCCCCTCGCTCGCAATAGTTCGTAAAAGATCACCGCCAAAACAAAGAGAAGGGGGGGATAGAGGGTCACCTTGTCTTACGCCTCTTTTACATTGGAAGGATTTCCTAGGGATGCCATTCAAAAGAATAGAGGATGTTCCAGTAGAGAGTAAGTTGTGGATCCACTAAATCAATTTTTCTGGAAAGCTATTGGCGTTCACGAGCGCAACCACCAATTAGGCAATCACGCTAGGAACACCGGGGTGGCGTATCATAATAGCATCACTTGAAATGGGCTAAAATACCATTCCCAAAGAATGTCATTATGATAGCCCGGCCAAGATTCTCGATACCCTACACCTAGGAGTGGAATGTGATTTCACTCCTAGCCATAGTGATAGGAGCACTTTGCACCGTCATCCCGCAACATCATTACTAGGATCGTGGATCCTAATAACGACCCTGTTGGACGGCGGCGGATAGATCTTGGCCATAATAGATATTATCCACAAGCGCACGGATCTATCATTGCAGCATTTCACCCGGAAGTATTATCAGGGTATTGTTATTTATATTTTCCCAAAGGAAGGCATGGTATAAGAATCTGGTATGGAGTATGAATACAAGAATATACGTACACAATGGACCAACTTGAAGGCTCCCAGGTATCCGGGCACCACGACCACATACAAGGAAACTACTCATATCCCCCCAGGACTCCCACCCTACGGATGGACAAGCTAGAACATGAGCAAACCCGAGGAAATGACGAAACCATTATCCCACCTCTTATCATGCAAAGCATATGGACCATGAAGAACAAATATGAACATGTTATGAGCAAGACACACAAACTATACTCTAGTTCATATATCAAGATTATATCATGAACAAAACTATACTCTAAATCAAATGTAAAGCTATGACCAAAGAATAGGGACTTGAAGTAAGAAGATTTCTCCATTGAGAATATATTACCAAGTAGCACTCTTCTTAGGAGACAAGCCCTCCTTGTAACTTCTTTCTACTTCAAGACTAAGAACTAGCTAAAGAATGAGAGAGGAGGTGGAGAGTGAGGTAGAGAGTGAGGTAGTGCTCCAAGATGTGGTGTGTGTGTGTGTGTGGAGAGGAGAGGAGAGGGCTACTTATACATGGGAGAGAGGGGGGGTAAAGTGTAAAAAAGTGGAAAGCCGCCTCTCTCCTAGCGTCTAGGTGCACCGAACCGGGAACCGACGCACCGCACCGCCCTCTACTGCATTAAACGAACCGCCATGCCGAAGCTGGGCCGGGCCGGTGCCAGAGCTTGGCGCGGTCGAGCTCCTTGGCGCTGCCCGGGCTTCGCCGTCATTGAAAAGTTGTTCTACGCCGGTTCTTGGCCCGCTTTTTGGTCGTGGTGGGCTTTTCCTCCTTGGGTTGGTGGATGTGATGAAGTACGCTTTCCCGGAAGGCGCCTTTTGCTTATTTTCCACTTGTTTTGTTTATAAAATCCTGCAATAAAATATTTCTCCAATACAAGTGGAACTATGTTAATAATAAATGTATATGTGTGTAAAAGTGCATAGTTTCACCCCTTTTTGGTAGAATATTGACGGTATAAATGTGTCGTTCGTGACCGTCAACAAAAGCCCTTGGATCTCATGATTTCAATAATTACTTGATGCTCAATCTTGTCAAAGGCTTTTTCAAAGTCAAGTTTTAGAATGACAATTTCCTTTTTTTAATGATGGCAAATATGGAGGAATTGAAAGGACCGGGCCAAGCAATCCTAAATGGTTCTACCTTTTATAAATCCATATTGGTTGGCATGTACAATTTGTAGAATGACCCTTTGCGGTCTACTAGACGAATCTTTGTGATGCCTTTTAAAGAATAATTCAAAAGGGATATTGGTCCAAGTCATTCACTTTGTTTTGAGGATTTTCTTTCTTTGGGATCGAAACTATGACGGATGAGTTTATGCTTGTGAGATTAGAATTCAGATGGCGGAAGTTATTGCATAATCTCTCATAATCATGCTTCACTATGTTCCGGCATTTTTTGATGAACAACCCGTTAAACCCATCTAGTCCCGGTGCATGGTCATTTGGCATACTTTGGATAGCTTCAACAATTTCTTCTTCCCTGAAATCAGGTCCCTAGATTGCTCAAGTCATGTGGTGTTAAGAGGTTGGGGAGGTCATAGGCGATACACGAATTCACATACCCCCATTCTTTGTTTGTATGCTAGGCACAACATGTTTGCCTTTTGTTCATGATCACTGACAGTGTTGCCATCTGAATCAACTAGGGAGACAACGTAGTTTCTTTTATGAGCAATAGTAGCCATCACATGAAAGAAATGGGTGTTTTCGTTCCCTAATTTAACCCATCTTGCTGAATTTCTTTGTTTCCGGTACTTTCTTTTGGATTCTAGGAGGTCATTTAGATGCTTTTTTGACCCGGTCTTCTAAAGGAGGCTTCCAATGCGGATAAATTTCTCTCGATCTTCTAGGCCGTCCAAGAGTGATAATACCCAATTGCAGTTATGAATCAGTTTGCTCAAGTTTGAAAGATTCTTGTTCCAGCTCTTGAGGGCAGCTCTGATTTGCTTTAATTTGTTGGATAGGTTTTTGGTTGCATTGCCAAAGTGTAACACCCGGTTTTAAGGACAAAACCAGATGCACACCATATGTGAGCCCTGGAAGTCAAATCTCACATACAGCTACAATTAAAGGGTAGTATCATTAAAACAATGCTTTATATATAACGTACATAATATAAAAGGATATAACCTTAGATAGCAATCAGCGGAAAGACACTCCGATCTTCTGGTGTAGACTCCACAGGGACCAACTGACTGGTTAATCACAAGCCTAACTTACTCCTGAGGTGTGGTGAAATAGCAAGAGTGAGTCCATGTCGAACTCAGCAAATATAACATGGGGTTCATGAGGCTCAAATGGCTGACACTGGTTTACTGCATTTAGCTTTTATGTGGTAATCATGTTCTTAGCATTAATAGCAACAAGGTGGTAACAATTCCCATAACCCATGATCATTATAACATAGCAATGTAGAGCATAAATGATAAACCATGAACAATTAACAAGTATAAGTCATCATCCTTAATGTAAAGGTTCCAGAGCCGCTCGTGTCCGTGAGCACGGCTAGTATACCAGTTTATTAAACTCTGCGTAGAGGTGTACACTTTCACTATGAGTCATGATTTCCAAATGCATGGGTTTGTAAGGCCCAAACACCAAGAACCACTATGAAGCCCCCACAAAGATTCGTCTAACAAGTCAGCGCTAAGTCGTTAGACATAGGAAGCCCCTTCCTAATATGGCACATTACCGCAGCCTATACACATATCTTCTTGGACAGAGGCAGTCCTATACCCAATTTGGCACTTCCTCCAACCCGCTAGAAAAATGGTCTTTAAGGAACTAAAGTCAGAGCCATGTAACCCTCATAGCTGCATCTTTGTAATACCGGATCTACATCACGCACAATTCTCATGTTACCAAATGTCATTTTTAACGTTTATTGCATAAACATTATTCAAGTTACACGATCATAGTTGCAATAAGCACTAGCATTTACTACCCAAATGCAAATCCCAAAGGTAACAAGGAATCAAGATATCAATAACTAAGTTATAATCTCTACGGTTGTCAAGGTGGACACATGCATATAATATTTATTAATTAAGGTGAATAGGCAACAAGGATTCCCAAGCTATACTTGCCTTAAATTCAGATCCTTTCTTCAAGTCCAATTCTTCAAAAGAAATCCTTCTTAATCATCAACTTCTTCCGTTACCACGTATAGCTCACCGTATACTTGATTCCAAAACAAACACACAAGCATATGGAGCCAATCATGCATAACAAACAAAGCTACAATTAGAGCAATACATCAACAATGAAAAATTAATTTAAAAGCTTATAAAACTAATCTACACGTCACTACGATCTCACGGACATAAAGTTCACAAAACGGACCTATAACGGGAAATTATGAATCTTACAAGTTTCTCTTTAATAAAATAATAGATTAAATATAATCTCGAATTTCAAAAGTTGAAAACATGGTTAACAGTGATATAAATATGTAGATTATTCCATTACGATCCTAGCGCAACTTGAACGGGTCAAATCGAGCTAAAACATAGAAGTTTTGGCTTAAAGAAGATAGTGGCATTTTCAAAATAAAAATAAATAAAATTCGATTTTCAATACGATCCTAACTTCAAAATAAGATTATTCCATTACGATCCTAGCACAACTGTAAATAACTTGATTCGATTTTCAAAATAAAAAATAAATAAAATTCAGGATTTTGAATTATCTGAGGGACGTCGGCCATGAATACCAAGAAAGAGAGGGGCCCTTAAACAAAACTGTAAGCCAAGGGCTATCTTCTAATCTGGAGCGTCGATCAAACAACGGACGGCTCATGGTGATTGTAGGTATTTATGTATTACCATGGTATTTCTAGATTTATTTTTCTCAAGGAAAACGGCCAGAAAACATATACATGATGTCATCAAGCTAGGAATGATGTCATCAAGCTAGCTAGCAAAAGGATGCATCGGATCAGCTAGGATTTCGAGCGGACCACAGAGACACGCACGGCGCATGGTCGATGCTTCGACGCAGCAGCGTTCTTGCGCATGTGCGTGCAGAGGGAGTGCTAGCGAGCTATGGGATGGACACGATACTTATGGAGCAGTTTGAAGATGGTACGTTCTGCATGCGGAAATAGTAGCTCCGGTGATGGCTATTGCAGTCCGCACGGCAAGAGCAGCTGAGCGTAGTCCGCCAGCGGGAAGCAATACGGAAGGGAAAGAGCGATGGTGAACTGCAGCAACGAGAAGAGTCAAACGGTCACAGCAGGACGAAACATGAGGAGCGACGCAGTGGCTGCCATGGATGGCGGCGAGCGTCTCGCCCAAGAGTTTGGCGAAAACGATCGACATACGTAGGGCCTTGGCTTCTGACGGGAAAAACACAGGGAGATAGAAAACAGCACGACGAACTCACCCTGGGCGTTCTTGACCAGTGAAGGCACGGCGAGGGCGTGCTGATGCTCGTTGGGCGGACGGTGGATCGATCCCTGTGCGAACCACGACATCGTCGTAAGAGCAAAGCATAGAGCAAGGAAAGAGAGGGATAAAGACCTCAGCGGCTTCGTGTGGTCGATACAAGACTCGGCGACTTTCTTACCAGGACGATGGAGCGGCGGAATTGAGCTCGGCAGCGGCGATTAGGGCATGCGGAGCTGCTGTTGCTCGCTTGACGCGGTAGATGGCGACTAGGGTTGGAAAACTCGCAACGCGGCGGCCGGCTTAGCTTATATAGGCGCTGGACTCGCGATTCGGAGGATGGAGACCCGGGATTCGCGGATTGTGGCGGCGGCTGAGTCCGGCTCCATGCCGACCCGAGGTAGGAGAAGAGCGTCGCTGACCTGTGGGTCCACGCCGTCAGCTGGACAAAGGAGAGGGAGGGCAAGGGTGCTGCGTGTGCACACGGCCGAGTTGGGCCTGTTGCCTGACCGGCCCAAGAGAGAGGACGAGCGGGCCAAGGGAGGAAACAACTGGGCTGGAAACTGGCCGATGGGCCAACGGGAGAACAGGCCATACGGGCCAGAGCAAAGGGAGAGGGGCCAGCGAGTTGGGCTGTTTAAAGGAGAAAGGAGAGAGAGTAAAATGAAACCTTTTCTTTTATTTAAACATTTTCAAAAGGCATTTTCAAATCCTTTTTAAAAGCAAATTGAATCAGTTTGAGTTTTGGATCAAAGCCACTCAGCACAACAAACCATATTCACCAGCATGTATGCACAACAATGTTGCTAACTCCTATGATAAATTTTTAATTTAATGAAATATATTATCTTTCTTATATTTCATGAGCACAAAAATACAAAATAAATCATTTTTAATCTATTTTCAAAAGTGCAAAATTTAGGGTGTTACACAAAAACTATTGAGTTGTTCGGTGTAGGCTGACTGTGTCAAAAAACCTAGGGTGATCAATCCGAAATTCTCGAATCTAAAAATATTGGACTTTGGTATGCTGCTATGAATCAAAGGACATAAGGAATGTGGTCAGATAAAGCTCTTGAGAAAGGTTGAACAAAAGTACTACGATAGAATAGAGCCCAGTTGGTGGAGGTGAAGACCCAGTCAAGTTTGACAAGGAGGGGTTTTCCTGCATGTTGCTCCGTATAACTTCCTCCATTGAAGGGTATTTCAATAAGATCCAAATCAGATATGATATCATTGAATAAATTCATTTCTGAGGGGTCACCACCGGGCTTGTTTCTATTTGTAGGTTCTCTGATCAGGTTGAAGTCGCCACCCACAATCCAGTCCTCGAAGGTTGCGGTGTCTAAGTTCATTAACCAGGTTGCAAAGGCCAACTTCTGATCTGAGTGTGATGGTCCATATATGTTTGTGATAAAAAATCTTTATTGTCCAGTCTGTAATGTAACTTAACTGTAATAGCATAGCTGTTCATTTGGATTGTTGTGCCATCATAAATCGAGCTGTTCCATAGCGTGATCAGTCCACCAGAGGCCCCAACTAAGGGGAAAAAAGCAAATTCATCAATGCTTCTAGGGCAGAATTTTTTGATGTAAAAGTCGTCAAGGAGCTCCTTTTTGGTTTCCTGCAAACAAACAATATGACAAGCACTCATTAATTTTATCCCTGATGACATCCCATTTTTCCCGTGAATTGATACCCCTTACATTTTAGAAGAGGATTTTGCTGGATCTGGAAGAAAGATTTGTGTTGTGATTATCCATTAAACAAGATAGGGTGGCTACGCATGACTGTAGCTCTAGGCAACAGTCTAGGAGTGATGCATTGATATTGAAGAAAATTGCAGGAAGGAGACAAAACATGCACAGTAGGATAGATAACCATGGCAACGATAATATTAAAAGATGGCCACATAGGGCAACTGTTTCGGCAAAGGCTCCTGATAGTGCTATTAGACCAGATTAAGCGATACATGTTCTTATTAAGCCAGTACATGAACTGGGCTAGGGAGCATAAAGCAAAAGTAACAAAATATAGCACTGTCATGGGGACCAAAGCAACTCCGAGTGATCTTAGGGTGACTATTCATCAATGTCATCTACCTCTAGGAGAGCAGTAGAGAGACACTAGACTAGGGTCGAATCTAGAGAAAGCCCCGTCCAATCCCTTCTAGAACCTCTTTTGGGAGATGTAGAGCTATCTCACCACCGGTTGGGGGTATCATTGCTAAGAGCCTTGGTTCTTGAGTTGCCGTGCTAGTGGGCTTCTTCTTGCTCTTGGGCTTGGGCTTCTTGGAGCCGGTGGCTTTCTTGGGGGGTCTTGATGCCTTTGCTGGTTCCTTCCATGTGCTTACTGGCACTTTCTGCATTCTTGAAGCCCAAATTCTTTTGGGCCACCCTCTTGCTCCTCCTCAGAAAGCCATCATCTAGCTTCTCCTTGACCTTCATGAGCCTTTTCTTCCGGGGTGTCTAGAAGACAGGTGGGGGGGTTGTCAAGGACTTCAAGGTCGATCCAAATTGCTCTCGGTGCTTTCCTCGCCGCCGTAGTACTCAAAGCATCCTCGGCCTCTTCCAGGATCTTATTAAGGTCCTCCCGGGTCACCATTCATGGTTTTCTTCAAGCGACCTTTCAATGTTTCGGCGGTCTTCTCGGGGGCCCATAGTAGGAGCCGGTGGTGGGGCTTCATCCTCACCGTCATCGAGTCCGTGTACTCCGCCCAATCTTTGCAAGTGCATTGTCATCCAAATTGTGGGACAAGGATGTTAGCCGAGATAAAATAGTAGGTTAATATTCTTGATGTAACCAGGAACAGGAGTGTTAGGATCAATATCCATGATACTTATGATGGAGAAAGTATTAGGAGAAGGATTGGATGGGATTATGGTGATTACCTTTTTCAATAGAGAAGGGATGACGGTGATCGAGGATCGAGGGGGTCTCGGCAAATGGATGGACCAACAATGATGGACTTGAGGGTTCTTGTAGTCGGGGGCCACGACTTGGGCCGGCATCCGGTGCGAGACCAATCCATGGGTCATAAGGGGTCCAGAGTTCACTGGAGGGCCATGAAGGCCTAGAGTATTCTGAGCCTGAGTTTCAACTCTCTCTGCAGATGGAACATTCAGAACAAATGGGGCCAGCCGAACTTCCCAATGGTCAGACTCATCAACCATGTTGTTCCTACCTCCTTCATAGGTTTGATCACCCTAGCCCGAGTTGGATCCATTATTGTCAGATGCAGTAGGTGAGATCGGTCCCAGCCAGTGAGGAGCTTGAGGAGGGACTGGGTGCAGAAGACCAAAAACAACAAAACCATCTTCATCTCTCAGTTCGGGGATGCCTTGCCTCTTCAGAATGTAACACGGCACAGTCCATGATCTTCCTTTGTTGGGGGTACCTGCATTGACCTTGATCGAAGTCAGAATCTTTGCATCATCATTCAGATAGACTTGTGCCACCACCCTTGCAAGATCATCAGGTTCGTGCCACTGGACCATCATACCAAAACCTAAAACTACCTTCGCAATCGAGGCGGCTGATTTGAGGTCTTCTGGGAAGGCCACCAGGAGGACCCACGCCTCCCGATCCAGATCCAGAGCTCGGGCATTATCGGCTTCATCATGCTTAACCACTGACATTGAGTAATTTCCAAAGCGAAAAACAGGACCAAGAAATCTTTCTTTGTCTAAGGCTGTAACACCCCAAATTTTGCCTCTTTTGAAAATAGAATAAAATGATTTATTTATGTATTTTTGTGCTCATAAAATATAGGAAAATAAATATTTTTGTGAAATTAAAATTTATCATAGGATTTAGAAACATGGTTGTGCATACATGCTGATGCATATTTTCTGTTGTGATGGCTGGTTTTTATAGAAACTGAAAAGAGATTCAATTTCTTTTGCAAATGATTTTAGAAATTTGTTTAAATAAAAGAAAAGGTTTTCTTTATCTCTCTTTTTCCTTGCCCTTTTGGCCCGTTGGCTTGGTTCCTGGCCTGAGTGGCCGTCTTTGTCTTAGGCCGCTAGCGAATCAGCCCAGCTTGATCCCACGAGGCAACGTCGTCTTCCATCCCTCGTGTTCGAGTAGGACTCGAGCCCGATGCTGCTGTTGTGGATTCTGCGCGCTGCCTATATAAGTTAACCGCGTCCGCGCTGCACCTCTTTCCCATCTATTCGCAGCTGACGCCCACGCCCGAGCAAGCAGCAGCGAAAACCCTATTCCGCCGCCACCGAGAGCAATCCGTCTGTTGCCTCGCCGCCGTCTACAAACCACTGACAAGCTTCACGTCAAGGAACCATTGCTGCCCTGTCGAGCTGTAGTCATCGATCTTGTACTCATCGCTGGAGCTCTTTGTCCGTGAAGACACGCCGCCGTAACCCTGCGTGCCCTACTGCCTGATTTCGGATCTCGCCAAGAACGAAGACCTGGAGCCGTCGTGCCCTATGTACGTCATGCTGTCTCTGTTCGCCCCGTGCTCGGTTGCCGTGACGTATGTACACGTCTTCCCCGGCCGCCGGCGCTCGTTAACTCATCATCTTCTGTGACACTGGAGTTGCCGACCTGCTGCTGCCTTCTTCACGTGCAGCCATGCAGGGTCATTAACCCTATCCGGTCGGAGTCGTGCATTGGTGAGTGTCTGCATGTTTCCTTTCCTCTTTGTTAATTACACAGTGCCTTTGTCTACCGCTGCTGCATGTGGTTTTGCATGTGTGGTAAACATCTACATATGTCTCATCTCCATACAGTGAATCATGCATATTCAATACTCCATATATTCCATCTCTTCCAGATCAATGCAAGTTATCTTATATCAATTCTTCGTATGTCTTTGAGAGCTCCGATATCCATGTTTATTTCATACATAAATAATATTGAGCCTGTGTAGCTACAAAATGAATATTCTTTTGGTAATTTATTACATACCTTGAGTATCTTTATTCATTACATCGTAGCTCTATTATCATCTTCCTTGCCCTCATGTCCGCCATACAATGAGCCATGCCCTGTAGCGTGTTGTTTCTAAAAAGTCTTCTACTTTTAAAAATTCGAGTTCATATTTAATTTATTATTTTCTTAAAGCAAATCTTGTTTAATTCATAACTTTTCGTTATAGCTCCGTTTTCGGTGATCTTTATGTCAGTGTGATCGTAGTGACGTGTAGTTTGGTTTTATAATCTTTTCAACTTGTTTTTCTATTGTTGGTGTATTGTCCTAATTGCAGCCTTGTTTGTTATGCATGACTGGTCCTATATGGTTATGTGTTGCTGATTGGAATCTAGTAGACGGTGAGCTTTACGTTGGAGATCTAGAAGAGCTGATGATAAAGGAGTTCTTTTGAAGAATTGGACTTGAAGAAATGATCTATATTTAAGGCAAGTATAGCATGGGACTATCCTTGTTACCTATTCACTGTTAATCACCTAATCATATGCATGTGTCTAATTTTGTCACCCTTAAGGACATCCTAGCCAGTTGTTATCTTGTGCCTTATTACCTATGGGTTAATTGCATATGGGTAGATCTTGCTAGTGCTCTACATAAATAATTATGATATGAACTTTGACTGAATGAATATATGATATGATGGTTAAGACTTGAATGTTGGCAACATGGACTATAGAGTGAGAGCTCATGCTTTTACATGATGCTCTAGGCTCTCCATAAGAACTTTTATCTGCTTTGTGATCATCCGGATATACAAGTATAACTATGGGGGCTACGTGGGCTCTCGGCTCTAGTCGGTCAAAGGACCTTGTCTATCTGTGGTGATGTTTACCGGAATGGAAGAGAATGGGTTGTAGCCCTATCGCTATTAACATATTTAGATAAACCTTTGAAAGGCTTTATATGGCTTCCGGGTGTTTAGGCCTAATTAACCTACTCATTTGGAAACCATAACCCGTAGTGAAAGTGTACACCTCTGCGCAGAGTTAAAAACTGATATATCAGCCGTGTTCGCGGTCATGAACGGCCTTGGAGACATCTACAGAATAGAGATGATACTGAGACATGGACATAAGATGATGATGGAACTGAACGATGACGATGGACTGTCATGAGAACGATATATTTATGATCATAATATGGGTATTTGGGTTAAGCATAACTAAATGCTAAATAAATGCTAAAACTTTGACTTACTAAAATGCTTACCGCAGTTAAACCAGTGTCAAGCTTTTTGAGCCTCATAACCCCATGTTATATTTGCGGAGTTCGATATGGACTCACCCTTGCTATTTCCCCACACTCCAGGAGGATGTTAGGCTTGTGATCAACCAGTCAGTCGTTCCCTGTGGAGTCTACCCCAGAAGATCAGAGTGTCTTTCCGCTGTCTGCTAGCTGAGGTTATACTCTTTTATATTATGTTCGTTATATTTTAAGCATTGTGAATTGATACTACCATTCATTTGTAGCTATATGTGAGATTTGACTTCCAGGGCTCACATATGGTGTTCATTCGGTTTGTCCTTAAAACCGGGTGTTACAAAGGCACTTGTAAAGCGAACATAGGCATCTCCAATAGCACAGGGACGAATTTCTGATGTGCGAACTTGATGGATTTCATGGAAGAAGGTGCGTAGACCGGCAGTGAGGTGCTTGAAGTCATCCTTGTTCTTGCTCACTGGCGGGTCGAGCTTGACGATCGCCAGGTCCTCATTGTACTTGGTGTAGCATCTCATCGGGTACACCTCATGCGGAGGGAGGCCGATTCGCGGATCTTCGACCGTGAAGCCCTCGGTCTTGCAGCTAGCGAGGGTCGCAGGGCCAGTTCGCCATGGCAGCGAGGGCGGGGGTTTCAGAGTGCTTGGGGATGAAGGCCGGGGGAGCTTAAGTCATTTATATCACTGCTTTCGGACCTTTTACGCTTCCCGGGGCTCGATGGGCCGGAATCTCCGGGCCTTTCAAACCGAGATATGCGGGAGTAAGAAAGGTGCCCGTAATTATAGCATCGCTTGCAGCGAATCTGGGACAAGCAGGCTTTCCTTGTGTGACCAGGGCCCAAGCAAATGGAACAGGTGAGGTTTGGTGGGCCTGATTGAGCGACAGACTGATTGCCAGATTTGCTGGGTTCAGAGTTGGAATTTGAATTTGAATCTGAGGGCGGAAAGTGCGGCACCAAGGTCGCAGATTTTGCCTCATCACTCCTTGGATTTTTTTTGATCCAGCGAAGAACATGGCGAGGGTGAGCACGAGGAGGATGGATTGTCTGGGTGGGATTTTTTTTTTCTCACGGTGTACAAATCTGTGTACAATAGCATACAAATCTGTGTACAATAGCATGCTGGAGTCATTCCACATTTCTCCGCCACAGCATTTTATTAGAATAATAATTAATAGGTGAACTGAGATGCCGTAATCCAGAAATGCATCTGCCCAATAAATTTTTTTAGACCATCTCATGAAAAAAAGATTTTTTTTTTAACTAGCAAAAGAGATAGTCATGCAGTGTTGGAACAACATGCCTTATTATAGAGGTATTCTCAGTTTGTTCTATTCAAAGCATCACAGATGGCATGAAGGCAATAGAACAATTTTTTATTGGAGCATTGGACAGTCTAATCAAAGGTTAGAATGGCAAATTGTGGCTATTATGTCTACTGCTTCAGTGTGCATCCAACGATTAAAGTACTAGCTATATTCCTACTAAATAAATAATCAAGCAGAGCAGTAGTACTTAGAGGTACTAAAGAATCTAAGTATAAGAGCACTAATTCTACTAATAGATCTCTAGCACGTGTTTAATTTCTACTAACTAATCAAGTAGCAGTCCTCAAATCCCACCCGAATTCTTCCACATGAACCAATTAATTGGAGCAAGGGGGGGTGGGGGTGGTGGCGGCGAAAACAATGGGATCACCGAGAGGATCACCTTCTCCTTGGCCGCGTCCCCTTGCGGCAGCCCCAGGCCCGAGCTTCGCGTGAGGTCCCTTGCATGGGAGTGGCGCGGCAGCTTAGGGAGGGCGGCCTAGGGAGCTTGCGCGGATCTCGGCGGCGTCGCTCGGCACAACTTGACCTCCTCCGCCCGTGCAGGTCTGAGCTCGTCCTTGATGTAGTCCTCTTGGATCTCGGCGAACGGAGGCCCATGCCGCCGCCGCCGGAGTTGACCTACGGTGAAGGAGGATGAGTGTCTCCGCGGAGACCGCGCCGCCTGCGCCCGCCCGGATCCGCGAGGGGTGGAGAGCTGAGAGGGAGGGCCGCCGGATCAGCGCGAGAGAGGGAGGGATGAAGGGGAGGGACGCCGTGCTCGGGGAGAGATCAAGGTGCGCCGCCACCAGCCATTTGCGCCGAGGGAGAGAGGGTTTGTCGGAGGGAGGCGAAGCGGTGAGGTGTGCAAGCGCGAGAACACCGTGGAGGAAAGCGGCGCGGCTGAGAAAGAGTTGCAGGAGGAGTTGGCTAGGGTTTTACCACTAGGCTGGGCCGAAGTGGGCTGCCCCGGTCTTTTACTTGGGCCAAAAAATGGAGCTATTTTTCGTGTGTGTTTATTTTTTTTCCTGTGTGTTTCATAGCAACCCACAGAATAATTATAATGTTTTTGTGCGTGTATAGTATTTTTTTTACGTGAGTTTTAGCAAAACTCACAGAAAAAAATTCTAATTTTTCTGTGAGTACCTAATGTTTCCGTGTATGTATTGTCATGCAATTTTTACGTGGGTTTTTCTATTTTTTCTGATGGGATATTTTAAAACACACAGAAAAAGCGTATCGAAAAAATGCACAGAAAAATTGATCACGCACAGAAGTATTCGAGTTTCCAGTAGTGATAGAGACCGCTTCTCTGATGATCCTTTGTGCCTGACTACCTGTCTACAATATTTTCTTTGATCAAATAGTTGGCCAACCCGTACAAGAGAGGATAATCACCAAACCTTTCTTGAAGATGGAAATCCATCTGGTACCAAGTTTTTCAGTCACTAATACTCTTTCTTCTAGTGCATCCACAAACTTGTATATAGCAGTCATCACGCCAGCAGGATGATTAGAGCGCGCGCCTTCACTTGCTATGGGGATTGAGCACGGCAATGGGATGGAGATACATGTATGAGAATTTTCAACAACATATACTCCCTCTGTTCCAAAAATATAATTTGTTTGACTTTTTTTGACCCTAAGTTTGGCCGTTTATTTTATTCAAAAAATTTATGCAAACATAGTCAAATTTAAGTCATTCTAGTAGAAATTTTATTAATACAGCAAGCCACAAACTTGTGGTAAAAAGTCAAACAAATTATAATTTAGGACGGAGTTAGTACTATACTAGTCCATCAATCCTCAACTCTCGCACGGTTAGAATTCTAAGAGGTATACTACTTAAAATATCTTACTAATAAAGAATTTTTATACTAAATTGTATGCTTTTTTTTTGACACAATAGATATTGGTAGTCTATATCAAATTATTATAAACTAATTTTTTTTTGGCAAAGGACCGATTTTTATGCTTTTGATCCATATTCATAATTTTTACTTTACATGACATGTATATTTTGAATATGGAATTAGTTTGAAAACCTTGCAGTTAACTATGGTGGTCCTAGTTGCATCACATATCTTATGAAGTTCTGAATCTAAACTTCTGATTTTTCAAATTTTTTTCTTATTGACTGTTCTTGAGTTTTTGTCCTGAAGTTAAAACTCTTGTGTTTATTGTATGTTTCATTAACTCTCCTTTTTGCACTTTTTTTAAAATATGGATTTTAGATCATAAATTACGTTCTTAAATACTACAATAGGCATAAGCAATCATTTGAATCCTGCACCAAGTTACTTAAGATAAGTGATAGAGCTTGAAGTGCGATATCGGATGGGGCGAGTAGTGCTAATCTCAAATCAATTTTAATCCTTTTTTGACACCAAATCAATTTTAATCCTTAAGCCTTATAATGATTGACTTTACTCTAAAGTAAAGTTAAAGGGTGAAAAAAAAATATATAGCCACCAGTGGTCTCCCACAGTTCTCAAGATGAATCAATTTTCCTATCAAGGATTTATATATGTAGTTATGATTATATTCTCTATATAGAGATATCAACTATTTAGTTAAAATATATAAATATATCTTGAGTAACAACCTAAATAGATTATATGTAACAGTTATTAATATCATTTTTAAACAATTTGTTAGTATCATTAGTATAAGAGTTGTTAAGGAAATATTAGTGTTGCCATGAAACATAACATATATATTTGTTACACATGTATGCTGGCATGGCATGTTTGCTTACTTTAATCAAATCTTAATATATTAATATTGATATAGAAGTGGGTAATGTAGAAATATATACATGCTCTATAATTATTTAAATATTTTTTTATTAGAAGATGTTGATAATTTACAAGAGACCTCTAGTTAGAATATGTAGTATTTATCTTTTTTAGAATTTGTAGTATTTATCTTTTTTTTTTCTAGCATGAGATGTATTTAGTTGAAATCTATCTTAAGTTATATATAAACACTTGTTGCATCTCCTTTCAATGACTTCATGATTCATAGTTTAGCTTTTGAATTTTAATCCACTTGTGCATTTCTTTTCACATGTTAAGTAGAAACTCTAGTGTTTTCATATTTTATTCAAAAAAAAATTTAAAAAGAGCTTAGGTCCTAGTAGTATGGTTTCTCACATTCTAATTAACTTGAAACTCAGATGACGTGACACTAAACTTCGTTAATTTGTTATTTCACGGGATTATATGTGTAGTATTGTTTTATATATCATGAGTGCATAAAATTAAATTACCAATATTGATATTACATAGTGTTTCAATTAAAATTAAGGGGTTGATTTATATATTTTTTTTTCTAATGGCAAAGGTGTTTTTTTTTTGTATAATCGCCTCATACAGCTCCGTCCTCGAATTAGCCCCCCCCTTCCTTTTGAGCAACGGGTCCTCGAACCCACACAAAACATGATTATCTCTAACGAACTTAAGTAAAAAAAAAAGACAAATTAGGGGTAGCTTTTTCCTCTGCGGGGGCCTTGTGCAATAAACCCCTACGGGTGGTCCCCGTCGTCGTAAAGAAAAAAAATAGATCCAATGGCTATTTTTTTGGCGATGATGATTAGAGTCTAAAAAATTAAAGGCTAGATGTTTTCTGATTACTATAAAAATTTCTAGGATTTATCTTCTTTCCTAGCGCATCTAGTGAGAATCGATGTAGTGCCTTCGCTAGAACCTCTATTTAGTAGTGATAAGATTATATAAGTATTTTGAAAAACTTCACATAATGATAGACATAGATAGTTTCAATTTAAGGATACTTTATATTTTTGTTAATAATATAGCGTGGGTGGGTAATTCAAATACAAATTTATGGGTTACTTTTTTTATTTTCATAATAGCTTATGTGGTAATTCATAAGAATATCGATGTTTCAGATTGTCGTGAGGAGAATTTCTAGATTTATCTTTCTTTTCTAGAGCATCTAATGATAATTAACGTAGTGCCTTTGTTGGGGCCTCTAAGTACTAATAGCAAGAGCAACTCCAAAAGATTCTCCATATCCCTCTAATCGTTAGGAATAGAGAATTTGGTGAAGAAATACCCTCCAACAACTTTTCTAATTGATTATCCAAATATAGTCATCCTCTATTCCTAATCGTTAGGATTAGAGAATTTGATGAAGATATACCCTCCAACAACTTCTCTAATTCATTATCCAAATATAGTCATCCTATATTTTGGATTTATCGTTAGCCAAAAATAGATAGCGAGAATGGCTCTTTGGTGTGGACACAAAACATAGAAGAGCTGTTGGGGAGCGGAAACATATAAAAATGATTTTTATGCAAGTGACTCTCTAAATGATGATTTAGATAGGGAGTTTTAGAAAGACTATTGGAGATGCTCTAATATTATAAAAGTATTTTTTTGAAAACTTTCCTAATAGTGTGGGTGGGTAATTCAGATATAAATTTGTGGGTTACTTTATGTTATTTTTCATAATAGCTTATGTGGTAATTCAGAAGAATATTAGGGGTCTACTTTAGGTTCCTTTTAGATAATTGTAGTGGTGAATGATTTTGATTAAGATTTAGAGGTTACTTTTGACTATAATTATAAAGACAGAGATGGATAAGTTTTTAGAAAATAGAATAATTCGAATGACTACCATTGTCAATAAAAATAATGGTTTACCAAATAGATCGATGTATAAATAGTTTAGAAAAACACTCATGTCTATTATTTTATTGGATAACATTAATTCACTCGTTAATCATTAACTACTAAGTGATGGTTATTGCCATGATATATTTTTATTAATAATATACATTAATAACTAAGTGGTCCCATGTGATATTTTATTAATTAACCAACTAAACGTGGCTGATAATATTTTATTAAGCAACACTTGTCAAAAAAAAATATTCTATTAACCAACTAAAAGGCATTAACGTTCATGTATTTCCTCCGCCTCATGTAATATATTTTTATTAATTATATAACCAACTAAGCGTGGCTGATAATATTTTATTAAGCAACACTTGTCAAAAGAATATATTTTATTAACCAACCAAAAGGCCTTACCGTGCATGTATTTTCTCCGTAACGCAGAAGTTGTTACCGTAGTTTTATTTTTCACCCGAACCATTAAAATTAATAAAGGCTATTTTTTATATGTATAATGGCGAGGTGGGTAATTTTGTGAAAAACAAAATAGATCTAATGGTTATTGATAGCTAGAGACTTTTTGATTTGATGATTGGATGTTTCTGATTAAAGTCATAATTTCTAGTATTTATCTTTTTTTCTAGTACCGGCCGTCTGGGGATTTGTTGGCTGCGAAGGAGGGGCCGGACATCTCCTACACGTGACATAGTTTACTTCGGGTCTCAAAGCACTAGAGAAGGGGATTATCTAGCGTGTTGGAAATGGTGTGTACATCAGAACATGGGACGACCCATGGATGCCGACTGGCTTGTTGAGAAGACTGAGGACACCGAGAGGTATGACTCTACTTACCAAGGCAGCCGAGTTGATTGATCTGGCCTCTGGTACGTGGGATGATCACTAGTCAGGGACATATTTTGGGAAGAATATGTGGTTAATATCCTTGGTATCCCATTGCGGCCTGACCGGGAAAATTTCCTTGCATGGCATTTTGATCTAAAGGGGGCCTTTATTGTGACATCTGCATATCATGTTCTTGAAGATAGTGAGGAGCAAAGAGACACACCCAACGTGGAGAGAGTTCGAGGGAGGCTGGCGAATATGTATGTGGTGGGAATGGGCAAAAGCTTTGGCGCTTGTCATGCCCACTGAAGATCAAGCAGTTCCTTTGGGGGTGGCCCATAATTACGGTTGAAAAAGGTATGGATATTTTTCGAATCGTATCCCACACTGAATTCGTTTAGAGAAGTTTAGATCCGTCCTTATCCGAGTCCGGATATTGTCAGACCCCCATTTCTGAGGATCCTTAATCATACGTATTTGTGTCAGGACCATGCACAAATACGCCTAATTAGACACTGAAATGATATAAAAAATTATACTTTTATTTCTAGTGGGGAAAACATGATACATTGTTAGGATTACATGACTGCCATAGGCCTACACCATAAACCTATCAGAGATCTAACAGGCGGTCCTATGCCATTGGGGCTCCATTCCTAAAGGCAACTTGGAGTGTGGACAAACCCTGGACTTTTTCTAAAAGCGTTCCTATGTTTCGATCATAGCATAGCTCCTTTCCTGTCGAGCGGCTCCGTCTTCAAGGTGTACTCCTCTGGTTCCATCCTTGCGTAGTCCTTTGTAGCTTCATCCTTGGATACACTCCTGCAGCTAACTTTCTAAAGAGGTAGAATAGAGGAGGGGTAAGTACTTTCGTGCTTAGCAAGTCCCAACCGTATGGTGGATAATTATGGTTATGGGTCGGGCCCTAGTAGAGTGTAACTACTCTCACTAGTTTTCGAGTTAGTCATATTATATAATCAAATTAACAGATCACATACCAGATTATCTTAGTTGTGTGGTATCTAATCATAGATGACCTCATCCCAGCATCTGCCCATTCCAAGGACCTGGCTATTCGAATAGATTCAATAAACTCGGCAGAGGTGTACAAATTTCCCCACATGATAGGCATAGTCCTCACCATCGCGACTTGGCTTAGACAGCCTAACAAGATCCCGTACCGCTTGGTGCGCCACCCTAGTTATCCATATAATTTCTACCACGGCTTCTCGGGGGTTGGAAACACACTACGGAGGATGAATCATCACCCCTGTACGTAGTGCCTGCCCTATGGAGCACGAACATCCTTGTACGTAGCTTCAATGCACACTACGGAGGATGGCGTCCCTGCACACAGGGGAAAACCAACTACGGAGGCCGTCACCCCTGTACGTAGCGAACGGTGCTACGGGAGGATGCCGTCCCCCGTACATAGTAAAAAATATCTATATAATCCAGCAACAACATGGCCATTACCATAAACCCAAATCTTACGTGGAAGATCACATAGCAACCGACCATGGGCCGTTTCTCCCCCCGGTCGCCTCCCGATAGACCGCTTGCCTACCTCCGGCCTCCTAGGTACAAATTATACTTCAATCCAACGGGTGTGAGATCCAGTTTTCCCATCCGCACATGTGGTTGTACGTAATATCTCACTAGGGCGAGATGGTCTACGAACCGGTCCTTACGAGGTGAGTATCTCTCCCGTAGGAACCCCTCGCAGCCGATTCCCGATTGTGGTAGCCCACCTTCCCGTAGGCTACGACCACCCACCTCTTTGTTGATTAGGGTCAGATTATAAAGTCATGTTTCCTTTCTTATATATTACTTAATCCTCATAAGTCACCACAATTCCATTAAGTTGCTTGGCCTTCGCAAATTAATGTAATCACAGTCACCTTGTAACCTTACAACAAATCCTTATATCGTGATTAAGTTATTATTAAGAGGAAGGGTGGAGATTAGGACTTGCCTCTATTCGCTGATGAGTACATCCAAGGATCTTGATCTTGTGTGCTCTTTACTCCTGTGTCTTGGTGTAGCGATGCTCCTGGGTCCGTCGGATGGTGGTGCGGTCTCCGGCGTCGACAAACGTTGATAGCAAACAATCATGCATCACAAGCATTACAATCAAAGCAATAACGTTCCTACGCACGATGGTCCTATTGGGTTATGGATGGGTTACTATCTAATCCTATCATTACTACGTGAATCTGAAGTATGAATTGGATAGAGAGAATCCATCCATCAAGGTGGTTCCTACGGCCTAGGTTAGCGTGGCGTGGAAAAACCAAACCACAAGACTAGGGTTTCACTATTATGTGAACTCGAAAGAAAAGTCGACCAAGTCATCATAGATGGCTTACTCGACTCTCCCCAAATCCACATAGTAGCTTAGCGGGGCTTGCTAGGGTTAGCGATGTATACGCACATGCATATGTATACGCCTAGGGTTAGCGAGGTGGAGAACATATTCTAGGGTTTGCCATACATAGGGGGATACCCGGGTATCGGGTATAGCTATGCATGTAGAGACATGTATACTGGAGTATGTGTCATGGTGTACACATACGCGAGTATACGGTGCTAGGTTAGCGAGGGTTAGCCATGCGTAGGTATATATATATATATATATATATATATATATATATATATATATATATATATATATATATATATATATATATATACACACACACAAATATCTCAACACGCATATTTTATATTATATATATACACAAATCGCGTATACCTAGCACATGGACTATCTACGTGCGGGTATATTCAAGTATCCATGTATGTGAGGGTGTACACACTTACCCGAATATACGGTGCAAGGTGGTGGTTAGCCAAAAGGGAATAACCTAGGGTTAACGATATCTACGCGTGCGATGAAATCTAAATATAAACAAGGCGTATAACCACTAGAATTTAAATGGGCACCAAATAATAGAACAATGGTATGAAAATGTAGAGCAAGATTTTAGAAGAATTATGGAAGTGGAACAGAGTGGTTTGGAGTTAGGATGGAGGAGATATGAATTTACGAAGATTTAATAGAAAAGAAATATGGGATATAATCTTGGGAATTAATTCTAGAAATTTGGGATGACGAAAATGATATGTAAATACATGGATAGGATTTGGGGTGTACCTAATTTATTTACAAATTTTCTAGAATTTTTCCGATAAATTGGAAAGTGGTTTTTCATTCTCCCCGCGGTACACCGGGTAGTCCTAGCAATTCCCTCACGTAATGCCGGCGCCAGCGATTCGCGTCCATGACACATGGGGTCCGCGTGTCAGCTCCCTCTAGTCACTGACACATGGGGTCATGGCGTCGACACCTCGTGCTGCCGCCATGTGGGCCTCCTTGGCCTCCCGGTTCGGCAGATGGTGACGACGTTTGTCGTCGGGCCCATCCATTAGAGAAGCGGGGATCGGAGGAGGGATGGCGATCGGGGGCGACGTCGGTTCAGCGGTGATGGCATAAGCGGCCGGGATGCTCGCCGGAGTTGCCTACCCGGGCGTAATAAGTGGCCGTAGCCCACCACCAACCAGGCCGGGTGTCCTGCAGATCAACCTGCAAAGAATAGGGGAAACTTCGCGGTGGCCGCAGTGATTTGAACGCTGGTGGCGGCTTGCCGGGAGTAGTTGTCGTCTCGCGACGCGTGCCCGGCCTCGACGAGTTGTTCTAGGGACGGAACGCCCAACACAAAGACGACTATGTTGGGAGCGCGCGAATGCGTAAATGTTCACTCGTGCCCATTTGTGCCCTGCCGGCGTCGGACCGCGGCCGTGAAGGCACGGCGGCAAGCTCTGCTCAGGAATGAGATGGAGCGAAGAGGGAGGAAGGGGTTGATGGTGGTGGAGTGGGTACAAGAGTAGTCAAGGAGCTTGCTTGCTAGCCTAATTGGACTTTGGTGGGTTGAGGAATGGGTAGAGCAGAGCTCATCGCCCGCAGCGGCCATGGTAGCCGAATTGGGGAAAGTCGAGCTAGTGCTCGAAAGGGGAGGGGAAAGGGAAAATTGAGCGGGGTTGGCTTGCTCCAGGTGAGGGCGGAGCTTGTCGGGCGAGTTATTGACGCCGAGGGGAGCTCGGAGGGGCCTATTTATAGGCGGGCGGAGGTCGGTTTGCCGAAAAAGTCGGCCGACAGATATATTTTCGCCACCACCGACCTTGCTCGCAGCCATACCGAACCCGTGAACCTTGGCGTCGCGTCACCTCGCTTGGTCACCTCGGCCGGGTGGTTGGCCTTGTGGTCATGTCCGGAAGGTTGTCTCCTACCGGCGGACATGGCGGCAGAACACGGGGTAGGTCAGCGGCTCCACTGTTTGTGTCGAGGCGCGCTCTTGTGTGCGTTGACGAGGGCTAGAAGAGAGACACGATGTTGTTGATGGTAGATAAAGACTAAAATCAATTATTAAATATGCTATCAAACAAGGATCAATTCTACTACAAGATGATTATTACTAATGAATTTCACGAGTTTTTGTTACATACTCGGGGTTTGCGGGATTAATTCTGAATAGTTTTGCGGGATTAATTCTAAAAAAAGTGAAGAAAAAGAGAGGAAATGAAGAAACAGAAAAAAGGACTTCAAAGAAGCATTAGTATAAATTCCAGGGACCTAAAAGATAAAAAGAAGACGCCACGTCAAAGTTGGAGCCCACTCGGTAGAATGCCGTATGCCACCTCGAGCAAGGGCGGCCGCCCCCTATAATTGATCCACGTGTCTAGCTTCTGAAAGCTTCTTCTAACCGACTTTGAGATCCAATCAAAGCCGTCCAATGAAGTCGGTTTGATCCAATGGTTGAGATTGATCCCCCGAGGCTATATAAGCAAGGGTAGAGCTCCCCCCAAAACCCTAATTCATTGTAATTCATTATTATCGAGTTTAGAGAGAGTTGATTAGTAACTAGGGTTTCCTAGAGATTGAGAAAATTAGAGAGCTCTAGTTCTTCAAGGTTTAGAGTTTAGACAATCTATTCGAGATTCAAGGAAGAATTCGAGCATCGCTTAGGACTTGATCTATTATTCTTGGAGATTCGGTAATATATTTATTTGAGTTCTCATTATGACTTTGCTTTATTTTATTATATTACTCTTTGTTATGTTCTTAGTATATTCTAGTTTGACATTTGATATAGTTATAGCTAATAATTATTATATGCATGAGATCGTGGACAACTTAGCTTTATTCTCGAGGGAGTTAAGTCATAAGTCGTATGTAAGCATGATGCTTAGATATGAGTTATTTGCGGATGCCATCTATGTGCTTGGGTCCCGGGATAGTTCGTTGGGGTGACAGTCTTATTGAGTCTTCTATAATCCTCCCCCGTATATAGAAAACGGTAGAACGTGGTCGCGTCGGAGGGTGATTTATCTTATAATGAAACCTCCTTAGTTGATGTTCCTTATGCTATATAATTATGATTTAACTATGCTATAGATGAGGGTATTTTATCTCATTTATGCTTAGACTTAATGATTAGTAGTTATTTAGGGGTCTTTTACTCATAGAGTAGTTATGATTGTCTTTACCACATTAGTTGAGTCTATATATTTTCTATCTCTAGAATACCATTATCTTAGTTATCTTTACCTTTATTATTGTTACTATTATTATTGTCATCATTATTATTATTATTTATTATTTATCTTTTATTATTTATTATTTGTTTACCCTTGCTAAAGCATTGGAATGATTGATTTATTATAAGTAGATATAGTATTAATTAATTATGAGTCATATTAACATTTGCCTTACGGTCCTTCCTTTGGGAAAAAAATAAATTATGATACCCAGAATACTCTAGGTGAGATGCTACAATGGTATAGAGTTAATTTTTCGAGTTAGTTATCACGTAAACTGCGGATATCAATTTATGCATATGATTATATTCTTTTTAATTGTTAGAGTAAGTGATGAATTATTTTTTATACCACACAGTATTTCTTAGTGTAGTTGCTATTTAGTGATTGCGCTAAGAAATGACAACAAGTATTTAAAGCGCCGTTGCGTGGGAAGGAAGAGTAAATATGGCTCTAGAGAATAAATTGTTATAGATAAATCATAACCTTTGCTTTAGCGAGGCTTACCCTTGTTTTGTCTTTGTTTATGTATTCATTACAGGGTAAAATTATATAAGATTTGGTCATGAATCATCAGTTTCTCATCAATCCATTATCAACCAGATTTGGAAGAAGTCTTTGAAGTCAGTCTTTTGAAGCTATGGTAAATCCTAACAAGACTCGCATCGAATTCTCGGCTCTAACATCGAGAATATTCATGTTGGACCAACACTAGACATCAATAATGAAGAGTTTGAGTTAAAGCCAAGTCTCATCAATCGATTCAAGTCATCACATTCGGTGGAAAGATACATGAAGATGCCACTACGCATTTGCGGGATTTTACGGAGATCTCAGAAGCACCATCGTCATCAAGAACATTTCTCAAGACATCATATTACTTCGTTTATTCCCATTCTCATTGGAGGGACGAGGCGAATCATTGGTTCTATATGAATAAGGATCGATTCACTACATAGGCATTATGTGCGAAAGTATTCTTGGAGAAGTATTTTCGGCTAGCAAAACCAATATGTTGAGAGGAAAGATTAAAACATTTTAGCGACTAAAAGGAGAACCTATTCCGATGCATGGGAACGTTTCCAAGACTATATCATGGATTGCCCTCATCATGGGATGGAAGAATGGTTGCTCATACAAACATTCTTTCACGGATTAATTCAAAGATCATAAGAACAACTAGATGCCCTTTGTTTGGAGGATCATTTATGTCCCTCACTCTTGAAGAAGCTTAAGATATCATGGAGAAGATAGCGAGAGAATCATGGATGGACATCATACAACATTCAACCATGCTATGAGAGTAATGCGATACCAGAAGAAGTAAGTGCCTTATCAACCAAGATGGATGTATTGTTGGATTGGCTCAAGCAAAGAGCTAATTACAAAAGAGATAGACAAGCCATTCAAGATGCATACACCACTCAAAAATCAGAAAAGAAAATATTTAGAATCCCCCTCGATTCTCAAGATCTAAATATCATCAGCTCACAACCGGAAAGGATCAAGGGAGGAGTCAACCAAGGTCGACCAATCAAGGTAAGTACCAAGGTGAGTATAAAACTAAACAACCACCTTTGAGAGATTTAATATTAGAACAATCTAGAATTAATGAGATTGTTAATAAAAAACTTACGGCTAATGATAAAATATTAATGATAAAATGGATAAGTTTTTCTCTCTACTTTGCAAGATCAACATAGTTTTAATAAAAAGATAAAATCATAGATAATAAAATTATTTGCTAGATTGCTGTTTGCCATTAACCCCGAAAGGTTCATAATATCACTACAAGAGGAGGTAATGTACTCGTGATCCACCTTATCCAAAGGGAGCACGAAGAGCCCCTGTAATAGTTCAGGCAGAAGAAGAGAATGATAATGTAGAAGTAGAAGAAGTTATACCACAAGAAACAGAATTACAACATGATTACCATGATACCCCTAATTCTACCATTTCCACGAAGAGATAGAAGAGCTAAAGCCGGCGAACAATTTGGCAAGTTTGTGGAAGTAATTCAGAAGTCATATATCAATGTTCCGTTGTTGGATGCCATACAAGTGCCTACATATGCAAAATATCTTCGAGACATCCTCAATAATAAAAGGCCACTACCTACCACTTTGAAGTTATTAAAAGCTGACAGAGGAATGTAGTGTAGCCATTCTGAATACAAACACCCGTCAAGAAGAAGGATCCTGGATATCCCACCATTGAATGCTCAATCGAAGCCAAACTTTTGAGAATGCATTATGCGATCTTGGAGCAAGTGTCGATGTCATGCCCAAGAAGGTTTTTGATAAGCTTGATTGCCCTACACTTACACCCACTTCAATGTGTTAACAACTAGCGTACCAATCAATCCGCTATCTGTGGGGATTCTTTGAGAATATTCCGGTAAAAATCGAAAGTTTCTTAGTCGATGGAGACTTTGTGGTACTTGACATGAATAAAGATATGAAGACACCACTTATTCTTAAAAGACCCTGTTGAGTACACTAAATGCTCATATTGACGTCGAGTTGGAGAGATTAAATTCAATATTAATGGAAAAGAAGAACGGTTTGCATTCAGGCCACGACCGAAAGCCTCATTAATAGAAAATCACAAAGAGCAATTATGTACACCATCTTCAATACCCGGAGGATGGGCCTAATGAGATAAATCAATTGAATATATCTACAACGGAGGATATAGACATCCCTGACTCTACATTTAAAAGGTAATTCGGTAAGTATCCACACTTTAATTTTTTGCATTACAAATATTTACTTCTTGTCCCAATAAATATTAGAAAATATAAAAAAGAGTTTTTCATGGCATAGTAATACTTTAAGCCTCATGTGACTAGGATTTACGGTGTGTCAAAACCCCATAAATAATATTTACTATGAAGGCAAAAAAAAAAATGATGTTATTAGAATTCTTATTTTTCATAGATTCATAAAGATAACTCTATTTTATATCATTTGAGTCATTATATGGGATAAATATACTTTGAACACATGGGACCCATTTGTCATAACACCTCACACTACTCACCTCCTCCATTGTCTTTTTTTCTTTTATTCCACTCTCTACATACCCCCACTTCACTTGGCTTCATCCCGGACACATGAGAATGGTTGGTAGTGTCACATGGCTTGTAAACAAGGTGGAGAAGCATCTCGAGGAGGCAGGGCCAATTTGGCCACTAGCCTGGGCCCGGCCACCCTACAAGGCTAGGGCGACCGCCCCTTATCTCCTCCTCTCTCTTCCATTCTTCTCACCCCACTCATTTACACCACCACCATCTCTAAAAAACATAGCCAATGCCCCAAAAACAAAGCACAAGTTCATGAGTGAGAGAGAGCTCATTTGAAGCAAGATTAAAGGAAGTGAAGGTTGAGTAAAGAGTCTTTGATTATTATCTCTAACCCCACCTTTCCTCTAGTCTTTGTTGTGAATTTTCCTTGCAGCAAAGAAAAAACATAAAAGAGCATCAAGAACAAGCGATCATCAATGGTTTCTTCTCATCAAACAAGGAGCCGATCAAAAGCAAATTCATCCCGTGGAGATTCCGAGATGGAGCTTGATTCACCATCACCTACCATGAGAGGATCTTCATCCCAACAACCCCGAGGTGAAACTCTTTCTCTCATGTTTGATAAAGATATTCATTTTGAAACTAGGCAAGAGAAAGCTAAATTTGCCAACCTTAAGGACAAATAATTTACTTTAACACCTATCATTGATCCTGATTTACTTGCTTCTACAGGTATGATTAATGAATTTTAACTTATTTTTAGAAGCATAGGTTAGGAAGATACTTGGGAAATGAATGATAGAGGGTGTAGATTGCTTATAATTGAATTTTTATGCACCCTAGAAACTTCTAGCACTGGATTATCTTTTAGAATGTTTAATAGAGCATTTTCTCCGACTTGGATGCAATTTAGTAGATTACTTGTTTTTCCTGAAGCATGCCATGTAGATCTTGATAATGCTTTACGTGACTTTGATAGAGCTTATTTTTGGAAAGAAATTTCTAATTTACAAATAAGACATAAACCATGCACTGATGAAATTCATAATCCAACTTTGAGGTTCATGCATAAATGGTTAGCAATAACACTTTTCCCTAGAGAAGAAATTAGAGTTGCTAGACTTGAGGAATTAAAACTAATGTATGTCATGATTAAAAAGAATTAAAGCTTCACCTGCTAGACTTATGGCTGAATATTGGACTACATTTCCAGGTTTTAAAAAGGGGAAGAATTTCTTGCACTTCATGGATTGTTCGTTATTGCTAATAATCTTGGTTTGTTGCAAAATGCTAATATTGAATATATTGAAGAACCTCGTCCTGTTATTGATTATTCATTCTTTAGATATGCTCATCTAGTTAAAGGAAAGGGAATAAAATTGTCATGATTTATAAAGGATATATTGATGAATATGAATTACCAGGACCCATCTTTGGGGTTGTATGTGGTGGAGAAATTTGTTTTTGATTTGCAGAGGCAGGGACCAACTCTAGGGAGAAGCTCATCCAGATGCACTACAAGGAACCCACAGCCTCAGTACCCGGGAAATGATCCTACTCCAGCTGCACCAGCTTTTAAAGAATATTATGATTTTCATCAAGCTGGACCATCATGTCCATATAGAGCAGCAAGAGGGGAGAGGACATCTCCTCACCATTCTGAATCATCTACAGGAACTTCTTGGGGACAAGATGCATCTTGGGGACATGGATACTTCAATGAATATCAAGGGCAAGAATATGAAGATACAAGCAACATACATAGAGAGGACGTATGTCTTTCTCTACACCAGCCCACTGTTAGCGTTCACGTGCGCAACCACCAATTAGGCAAACACGCTTGGAACGCGGGGTGGCGTATCATAATAGCATCACTAGAAATGGGCTAAAATACCATTCACAAAGAATGTCACTATGATAGCCGGCCAGTACTCCGTTTACCATTCCACTCCTAGCCATAGCGATAGGAGCACTGTACCGTCGTCCATACATCATTACTAGGATTGTGGATCCTAATAACGACCCTGTTGGGCGGCGGCTGATAGATCTTGGCCATAATAAATATTATCCGCAAACGCACGGATCTATCATTGCAGCATTTCACCCGAAGTATTATCGGGGTATCGTTATTTATATTTTCCCAAAAGGAAGGCATGGTAAAAGAATCTAGTATGGAGTATGAATACAAAAATATACGTACACAATGGACCAACTTAATCATACTGGGAGTAACGGTGATTTGCAGACAGCGGACACACACACACAGAGCAACCTCAAAGGTTAAAATAAATAGAGGAAGGCATTGGTGGTCTTCTTCATCTTCTTGATCGTGAGCACATTACTGCCACGAGGAAGATTGACCTCCACTTCGTCTTTGACCTCTGATTCCCCGACACCTGTTATCTGAAACCAGAGCTTGACCTTGTCTCCCTCTTCTGCCGGTTCTATTCCCCATGCTGTGTTGATGTTGTTGTTGTTGTTGCTGCGTTTGGTTGCTTCGGGATGCACCAAAGCTTCACCACATCAACGCAAAAATTAAGTTAATTTTTGAACTCGAACCCACATTGCATGAAAATGTAATGTCCATCTCGAACAATCAATTATCTTCTGAATGTAAAACAAATATTATTTAGTGTCCAACTGTCATTTTTGAATCAACTGTCTATTGATACTATTACAGTACTGCGTTTCAGACAGTTGTTCCATGCATGAGGGCTGCGTGGAGAGCTGTGTTATGTATAGAGACCGCTTCTCCGATCCTTTGTGCCTGACTACCTGTCTACAATATTTTCTTTGATCAAATTGTTGGCAACCTGAAGGACCGAAACGGCGACGAGAGGGGGTGAATGGGAGCCGTAAATTTTTCTTCGAAATATTTAGGCCACTGTCCCAATTTCACCTCCAAAAGCACAAACCAAAGACCGAGATATCCACGGCCCAATTGATTGGGTGGATATTCCCTAAACACACAGGCTGGGGACACCTCAAACGATCACACACGGCAAGAAAAAAGATTGGCACGAACAAACTCCTCGAACCGATGGACAAAAAAGAGATACCCAACTCCTATTGGTAAGGAAGCAAGTTCGAATCCAAGATACTCAAGTCAACTTGTGACGGGAGCACTCAGATAAATTTCGGATCGATAGAAAATCATCGCAAAAAACCGGAATTGAAATCGGAGCTCAAACAGATCGAACGATGGACAAAAAGAAAACAGGCTGAAAATAGACCAGAAATTCAACAAGCTGAGACCGGCAATTTGTTCAACTCAACACAGAGCACGGCACTGTAGAAGTGACTTACCGAGAAACACAAGCAGACTTAAGCTGCAGAACAAGAGCAAGAAAGCACGGGAGAAGAGCGCACTCGGCTGCTGCTGCTCGATCTCTCACAACGAACAAGCAGAAAACAGCAAGCACAGTCACAGGCCTGATGAGCACGCAGCACTGCGTCCAACTGCTGGACGAAATCGGCACACCACAAAAGAGCACTAGCAGCTCGAGCAATAATCAGAAATCAAGAATAATAGCCGCTCGGTGCTCGTAGTGCACGACCTGATGGCCTGGACGTGTGGATCCTCTAGCTAGAAAGTGACAAGCTCAAGAATTGAAAAAAAACACACGTTGATTTGTTCCTGACTAGTTCTGTGCTGATCGATTAGTTCCTGACGTATTCTCCTTCACACAAGGCGTCACCAAGCACTAGTCAAGAACGCAGAGAACAGGAGAGAGAGACAGCACTCGGGGCTGGACTGCAAGCACCATAAAGACGAAGAACACGAACAGAAAACTGGTGACTACAAAATCAACCAAATCCGATCCAACACTCCATGAATCGAACCCAAAATTCGCACAGGTCAAATTCACCTAGCTACGAACCAATCCCTAAAGAATCATTGGCTGAAAACAAACCGAACTCTGGGAATTTCAGATCGCGTTCAAACCCTACCCAAAAACGACCCGAACACAAAATTGCTCCAATCCGACGACTCAAGAGGATTTAACGGATTTCCTTAGGTGAATCTGTTTGGTTCTTGGTCACGAACGGATTGCAGCAACAAGAATCATAAGAACGGCGCACACCACGGCGAATTAATCGAGCACTACAAAAGGGGAGAAAAAAAAAGCTGCGAAAATAGAACACAAGAACACAAAAACTCAGAGCAAAAATCACAAAGACACACGGAGAAAAACGATCTAACCCCAAAAGCCGGAGGGCATGCACACACCGAGGGGTGTGCTTCCCTCTGAACACGTATCACAAAAATAGTTATGCGGACCTCTCCCCACTCGAACAACTACAGACCTAAAACCCTAATGGAAACTAGAAACTAGAGAGGCAAGTCAAAAGGGGGAAGGGGCTCGCCTTTTGATATTTATAGCCAAAGTCCTAGTGAGCGTGCTGTTACTACTCTACCCTTATGGATACAATTGCCGAAACCACTTAGCCGGGGGCATA
>JADLZK010008348.1:0-282604 GCA_015847255.1 Hyparrhenia diplandra | reverse complement strand
TGTTAGTCATGTCCAATCTGTTCAATCTATCTCGGTGTGCTAGTTGTGCTTACACCGCTATGATCATGCTATGCTATATGCCGTTGAATCTTGCTATGCTCTATGATATGATTTTGAGTCATGCAAGTTTGCTGCACATGCTTATTGCTTAATCTAGTTGTTCAGTTCGTCATGATTTATATTATGGATTTAATCTGGGGAAATTGCCTAATATCTTTCTTTTTTTTACAAAAAAAACTGTGGGGAGAACCCCAAAGGGCGCCATTTTCATTAATTTTTAAACGAGGAAGAAATATAATTGCCTAATATCTTAACAATCCAAAAACTTTGAAGATTTTAAAGTAGTCGAATGCCCCATCTTTATACAGTATAATTCTGTAATAGGCAGGCTATGAGGACTAAACAAACCAGAGGCACAGATCGCAAAAAAATGTAGTTCAGAATACATGAATATATAAACAAACTGTAGTTGAGTAACAGTCCATTTAATAGGTACATTTTTGTAAGCCAAGATAGTAGTAATCTACAGAGCACTCGTGTTTCTTGAGAGTAATAGTCCATTAAATAGGCACATTTTTGTAAGCCAAGATAGTAGTAGTACTCTACAAAGACAGCGATCCATTGTTCTTGAGCATGTATATTCATCTATAAAGAAAATATGCAGCAAAAGCTGCAGCTTCCTATGACTAAAACACAATGGTAACAACATTACAAGAGTAGTCGTGTCAAGTTCAATACCTACAACTCGATATTTCTATCCGAGGGTAAAATTATACGCTTCACTTCTCAAATAGGCGTCTATGAGGACTAAACAAACCAAAGAGGCACGTGATCGCAAAAAATATGTAGTTGAGGAATAGAGAGGAATATAAACTGTAGTTTAGCAACAGTTCATTTAATAGGAACTTTTTATAAAGAAAATAAGCAAAGAAGAAGTTGCAGTTTCCTATGACAAAAACACACGATAACAACATTATAGTTATAGTAGCAAATCAGTGTATTGTTCAAGATCTCATGCTCTAGATATCCATCTAGGATAAAGGTACCACCTTCCCTCACTTACATTGTAGCAGTCGGTGTCAAGTTCAAGATCTAACAACTTCGATATATCCATCTTAGGATAAAGTTATCACCTTCACTCGCCATGGCGACTGAAAAATCAGCGACATCTCGCGTGCTTCTCTATCTCTTCCCGCCCCGATGGTCCATGAAGAAAAATAAGCGGCCAGAAGTTGCAGCTTCCTATGACAAAAAACACACAGATAACAACATTATAGTAGCAACGGCGACAAGTTCAAGATCTACAGCTCTATATATCAATCTGAGCACAAAATTATCACCTTTCCTCGAGGCGACCGAAAAATTCAGCGACATTGTGTGCTCGCTATCTCTTCCCGCCTCGACGATGCATTGATGGTCGCCGTTGGATGGAAATCACCGAAGCACCTTCGCCGCTCGAAAATGGCGCACCTGTGCAGTCGTAGGCTCCCGCGACCGCGCGGGATCCGGGTAGGGTATTTTAGCGCTAAGCCTTACCCGCACCATGTGCATTATGCGGAGGCTAGGGCTTGAACCCGGGACCTTCCGCTTACAGCGTAGAGCACTACCACCTTCGTCGCCTCGAACAGATTTCAAAATTTCAGTCGCTTTGAAAATTAGCAGGGCCTAATACTATACGCTCAATTCTTAGGCGGTTTATGAGGACTACACAAACCGCGCTGTCGGAGATGACGGCGGCGCCATGCTCGCCGGGTGGAGGATGAAGCCGCCGTAGCCGGTGAGCGCATTAACCCTGCGACGCCGGAGATGGATCGGAGATGGGTTGACGGTGGTCGCTACGCTGGATGCGCCGGCCGGCTTGAAAACCTAGAATGGCGAGGGCAAAGAGTTGGTTGCGGCGGTGGTGGTTGTCAACGGCGGCAGGGGCGGCAGTGGGCGGCGGGGTCAGATACCCTAGAATGGCCTGGTGAGGAGGCGGATGAGGGATTTTGAGTTTTTGCGAATGCTCGGCGCCGTCCGGCGCAGAAATTTATCAAAATTTTTGGCGCGTGCACAAGGAAAAGAGCGCCACTTCAGCGCAGCTAGGACCCGGGAGAAGGCGCTGCGGTGGGACCGCTCTGTCAAGATGGAAAACTCGGGATGAGAGTTTTTGGCGCTTTATAATGCTCGGCGCGCAATTTTGGTAAAATTTTCGGCGGGAACAAGGAAAGCGCCGCATGGTGGGACCGCCCCGTCGCTTTGGAAAACATACAAGCTACCAAAGGCGCCTCATAGTAATTATAAAATTGATGGTTTTTCTTTCTAAAATTCTATAAATCATGTCTATGAAGCTTGTATAACAACATTTTTGAGCATCTACTGGTTTCAAAGACAACAAGTCATGAACATAAAACTTGTAGTATAACTTCTTAAGATGTACATCTTTTATATTGGTCATTTCTTCATGCGACGATGTTGCCGCGCTAACATTGTTCACAAGATTATTCAGTGGTCTGTTTAGCAACAGAGCGGCGGCTCCGCCGGCCGCAGGCACGCAACCGTAGCGGCACTGTTCACATGAGCCGGTTTTCTCATTCCTCCCTCTCTCGCTCACCGACAACCACCACTATTCTCATAGGAGCCGAGAAGCTTATTTTGGGCTCCTCCGGCTCCCGCGTGCTACCGTGGAGGAGCCTGAGCCAGCCGCGAGCCCCGCCAAACAGGCCCTTACACAACTCTCGAGTTTATAAAACTACAAAAGAGATTTATAAGATTTGTGAACAATAATGTCACTAGCACTATGTCGTATGGGGAATCAAACCAAAATAAGAATTGTAGATCTTGCTAAGTTATTAAACTCTCAAGTTAAAACTCTTTGATTATTGACTTTGTCTTAATACAGGAAAAAAACTAGGTCTCAAATTCAAAAACCCCGAAAACTGAAATTTAAATGTTTTAAGTGGCCTCGATATACAAAGTTACAAACCACCAAAGATACCGATTGTAGTTCTCAATTATCCATGACACTTTGTAGTTTACAAATTTTTGATTTGAGATCCATCTTGTCATGGAAAAACATATGTAGTTTGAAACCATTTATGTTTAGGTTAGTCTCAATGGGCCCGGGGTTTCATGTCACGTTTTCAACACATTCGCATTTTAGAAAAAAAGGCGTAAGAGATTAATGGGGATGAAACTCTCTACTCCCATTAAACTCTTATATCATCACTCAATATTAATATGGTGCCACATTAGCCTAATTAATGCCCTTGTAGTCCAATGGTAGGATGGTCTAGTGGGTTGCTACCCACCGTGGTTCAAATAATCCTAGTGCTCGCACCTTTTCTTGAGATTTTCCCAGATTTACCGACATTATGCATTAAGTGGTAAGCGGCGTTCTCGGCGACAACGAGGCGCCTATGGTGACTTCGAGAATCTCCGGATGTGTCGGCTGCCCAATCCTTCGGAGGTGCTCATAGGGGTAGGGATTGCGTATGTGCGTTCATAGGGTGAGTGTGCGTGCGTATTGTGAGTGTCCGAGTTGCACCAATTTTTTTTTTTTTTTTTAAAAAAACTCGTATGAAACTCAAATGAGACTAGACTTACAGACGCCAAGACTAGGATAGGGCGTCTCGCCCATTTTCTTCGCCCACGTTCCGCGCTGGTTTTATGTCCGACGATCGACCTCCCCGCCGAGCACCGGCCGCCGCTATAAAATCCCATCGCCTCCGTGCACCGGGCGCACGCACCCGCATTGCTTTGCTCACCCATTCCAAAGAAAAACCCCACCGCGCCGAGTTTCCAAAGAAAAAACCCCGCCGCGCCGAGTTTCCAAAGAAAAAGCCCCACCCCCGCCGCGTCGCGCCATGGAAAACCTTCCGAGCACTTGCTTGTGGAGCTTGCGATGCACGCCGCCATGCACGCAGAGCATCCTATGGAGGACCTCTTCAATCTGCGGGCCACCCGTTCGCGGATGAAAGCGGCGTCACGCGACCCCCGGTGGACGGAGCATCCGACTAGACCGGTGTCCGTCTCCGCGGGGTCTACGGCCGGGGTCGCTGTACTACTTCGCGCGAGTATCGCGCGAGTCTCATCACCAAGCTTGCTGCAAAGGTCGGAACCCGGAGGCGTGCTTCAGAGCAGCATGCATGTCCCCGCCATGTTCGTGGAAGGCCGCGACACCATCTCGCCGCCCCTGACAAGCCGAAACAAGCCGCCGACTCGGGGCATGCGCTAGCCCCATGTTCATGCCCTTCGCCCTAAAGGAACGCCGCCGCCGCCGATGACGACCTTGCCCGAGAGGTGTTGCGAGATTGAGCACGACACGGCGGCGACGATGGCTGCACTCCCTGAGGAGGACCGCGAACAGCCATGAGTACTTCTCGAAACACCGAGTGCTGCACGACGACTTCTGGTGCCCCCCTGGAGAGAGAGGCGGCATCTTCGGCTCCTCTGCCCAACCGTGCATCGCCAGACGGGCATCTGTGTAGATGGGGAGACAGTACTATGTTCCCAGCCGAAAACCAGATCGATGCCGCAGGGTGTACCGCAGCGAGGGACCGTAGGATCTCGCGGCGAGTGTAATATGTTCTGCCTTGCTGCAGGGAGGGCATAAGCAGGCTCGATGATGCTCACATATGCAATGTATGTTCCAGGCAAATTGGTTGCCAAACTTGTTTTGCCTAAGGCTGTGTTTAAATCCTGAAAATTGGCACTATACCGATCAACATTTTAAAAGATCCGTCTCGTAATGTACATCTAAACTGTGTAATTATTAGTTATTTTGTTTACCGACATTTCATAATCCATGCATGCGTTGGTACATTTTAACCATTCAATGTGACGGGAATTTTGGGATTTGAAGCCAAATTCGGGTGATCTATAGCGCCACTATTTTTTTCGTGGGTTGTGATATATATACTATTCGATGGTGTTTTCCTTTTATTTTCTATTGAATTGAAAAATGAAATATTTTTTAAAAACAAAAGGAAAGAGTCCTAACGGGCTAGATTGCCACTATGGCCATGCATGGGAGAATCGATGACTAGGATCAACGAGCCGGAGGGCGCTTTTGGCTGTGCGGCAGAATTAACTCTCCCCGTCCCAGCGGGCGATCCGCGCATTCATCGATATACGTATTCGACAATCGACAAGACAAATCAGGCAAGTATTCGGGTAATGTAAGTATATACGCCTCAGACAGGGTCCTCATCCGCCCAATCGGGTGCCGCGCCGATCGACGGCGAGATCTCAACCGAGACAGCCTAGATATGCAGAGGAGACACGCACGCAAGGTGTACGTATGCGCTCTATCAAATGTCGCCGGTAATTGGCGCCGGCCATGTCGTCAGAACGTCTGTCCGCTCCTAAAAAAAGGGAAAATCCCATGTCCCACTGCAGACGGGAATGCACCCCGCCACCCGTGATTATTGCTACTCGCAATCGAGCGCCACACGCCGCCGTTTCACCTCCCACCTCCCGCCGCGCCGAGCTTCCAACAAAAAGCCCCCACCGTGCGCGCCGCTTTGTGCCATGGAGAACCTTCCGAGCACTTGCTTGTGGAGCTTGAGCGCACGCCGCCATGCACGCAGAGCATCCTATGGAGGACCTCTTCAATCTGCGGGCCACGTTGCTCGCAGATGAAAGCGGCGCGCAGCGACCCCGGTGGGACGGAGCATCCGACTAGACCGGTCAGTTCCCGCGGTTCACGGGTCGCCGGCCACGGTCTCGCTAAGTCTCATCACCAAGCTTGCCAAGGTCGGCAACCCGGAGGCGTGCTTCAGCGAGCATGTTTGCCGTGTTCATGGAAGGTCACGACACCGCTCTCCGCCTCGACAAGTCGAAACAAGCCGCCGACTGGCATGCGCCGCCCCAGACGCTCACGCTCGCTTAAAGCGGAACGCCGCGCCGCCGATGACGACGACGGTTCGAGAGGTGTTGAGGAGATCGAAGCGACTGCCGCGGCGGCGACCGCGCCGACGCTGACGAACTTGAATCGCCGCAAGCACTTCATGCAGGCACTCGGAAGTGTTGCACGACGATTTGCCGCCGCCAGATCCGGTGTGGCAAAGATCGCCCCGCTCGCCCAACCGTGCCTCGCCAGACGCGCGCCGCCATCGGTGGAGACAATTGCGGCACCCCGGCCGAATGGGGGCCGGATTAGTATGGCCGCCGCGGTGGGTGTTCTCGCAAATGAGGAGTGTAGGATCCGCGGGCGCGAGTGTAGTATGTTCTTCCTTGCCGCAGGCTTTGGAATAAGTAGGCCAGTCTACGATGATGCTCTCGTGCACTATATACTCTATGTGTGTTTGTACATTTTGCTAGCTTAGCTCTAAGCTAGATGATCTAGATCGAACGACTTTTTGCTACCTTTTGGTTGTGTGCTTGCAAGCATTGGTTGATGTTCGATAGATCCGTCCTCCGAGTTTGAGTACCATGCAGTGATGAACACCGGTTTGACGTTTTAATTCGTTGTAGTCCATGTGTTATTTTGTTTTTTTTGGTGTTTATGGGACGATGGTGTTTGTGATTAAATATCAATGTGTTGTATTTCTCCAAATCATGTGCTTTGATGGATGTTTGATTGCAAACTTTAAAATGATGAGTGACTATAGTGATGACAATGGTATATCCATGTTTGTGAGGTGTAAAATTTATTTGCGATTGGTATATTCATGTTTGTGAGGTCTAAAATTTATTTGCGATTCTCACCCTCGGGCGGCCACGCAGCCGCCATGGTCGCCGCGAGCACCTCGGCGTGGCCGCCCCTCAGTCAACTCTCTCCCTTCTCTCTTACCCTGGCACCTCGAGACTCGCCGCTTGACGGTTATGCCCGTGCCGCTGACGCCGCCTTTGAACGCCGTTGTGTCCGCCGCGGCTCACGCCGCCGCCACAGATCGAACCGAAAAAAGCCGTTGTACTTTTCGTTTGTTTGTGGTAAATATTATCCTACCATCGCATGGGGTAACTAGGCTCAAAAGATTAGTCTCTCGCAATGTACTCATCTAAATTGTGCAATTAGCTATTTTTTGTTTATTACCTACGTTTCATACTCAATGCATGCGCCTTTTGGTACATTTAATGATTTGATGTGATTGGAATTTTGAGACGCCGAGCCAAATTCGGGTGATTTAAACACGACCTAAAGAATCTTGCTTAACTTTGTTTTGCCTAAAGGAATCTTGCCACATTTTTCTACTCTATGACATGTGGAGCCCAAAAAGAATTTCAAAACTTTTTGCTTTGAAATTATCTTGTAAAGGAAAACTAGGCCTCAAATTAAAAATGAAAATTGAAATTTAAGTGTTTTAATTGACCTCTTATAGACAACAAACTACCAATATAGTGATTGTAGTTCTCAAATATCCATGAAACTTTGTAGTTTACAACTTTTTGATTTGGGACATGTGTGTTCTTAGTTGTGATATATACTATAATTAGGACAATCAACAAATAAAAATAGGCATCTCTAGCTATTCCATTCGAGGGTGTTTTCCTTTTATTTTCTAATGAGAAAAAGAAATAATTTTTTAAAAAGGAAGAGTCCCGACGGGCTACACTGTCACTATGGCCTCGCCTCACCAAGCATGCACGGAGAATCAAGGCGGACTAGAGCTGCACCAAAGAGACCGCCCCTCGTTTATAGTAGATGATAAAATATTTGCCAAAGGCAGGCCCCACCGCTTTGAATTAACTAAAAAATGTTATAACTCACAAACCGAAATACCAATTTAAATTCTGATTGCACCATTTAATTCCTTTCAATAAATCTTTCAAAACAAGAAATCATATGGTTATATTTCGATAAATTATAGGTGGGTCCTCGATGGTAGTGGGTATTATAGAGTAAAAAGTAAAAAAAAACGAAAAAAAGGGGGAAAAGAAAAAAAAAAGAGAATAGGAGGGTGTATGTGTAGGGAGTTTGTTTATTAATTTTCTCGGGAATTTTCTCGAAGCTTGGAAAATGTAGTTTTCGCTCCTCCATGTATGATCTCGGGCCGCACGGACGCCTTGGTCTAGTGTGTTGCTTGATTGGGACCGGCCGGCCTTTGTCTTTGTGAACCGATCTCATGGTCTCTTCTCCTCCTCTCTCGTATTCTATTGACCATGTCCATGCTAGCAAGGAGAAGTGAGAGGTTTCAATGACAGGTGGGCCCTTGGGGAAATATGGCGTGCGACCATTTGCCACAGCGCCCACAAAGACGTGGCCTTGGATGCCTTCAACCGTCGGTCCACGCCGTCCCGCCCGTAGTAGTGTAGCCAGAGAGAAAAGAAAGGGAGAGAGAAAAGTGAAGAGCGTGAAGCAGCAGCGTAGGGGAAGAGAGCAAATACGGTGATTTCCTTGTCGCAGAAGCGTCGGATTAATTATAGACGAGAGAGAAAATGGCCACCGTCCGCCCCATAATTTAAAATACCTACAAAATATTTTAACTGAGAAACCAAAAATCTAAATTAGATTCCGATTACACCATTAAATTTGTTTCAATTAATTCTTCAAAACAAGATATCACATGGATATATTTAGATAAAACTACAAGTGGGCCCACACGATGGAAGTTGGGATAGAGTAGGACAAACCTTTTTTTGGGGCCAAATTCCTAATTCTCCCATAGTCCTATTACTACTCCAAATAATGTTTGAAATTTCGAAATATAGCACACAAGTTCTGATCGCCCTTTTACATTAACCGTGGGACCATGGTGTGCGCATCGAACACTCTACAAGTAGCCACCTCGGATTCCTTTATAGTGCTACTATGGGCGTTTTTCTCTCGCAGCCTCTCGTCTCTTCCTTCTCCCAAGTCCCATACTACACCTCTTCTCATATCAGTACATTCTCACCTCTTGCAAGTCCTCGACTTTCCAAACTCATCTCAACCAAACCTAAGTACAAGTTGCCGTCCGACACAAAGCGACCTCGCCCTTATCGCCTTCATCTCCCATCCCAAGCGGTGTGGTGCTCTTTATCACATCCATGCAGCTAGATATGGTTTTTCATGTGGTTTTTGAAGCAAAGAAATACAAAAGTTTTTCTTTTTTTTGGTGGTTGCAGATCTGATCGAGTCCCGGCCGTTCGGATCTCGACTTCATGTGGTCTCTCAAGTCCCGGCGCTCTCGATCTCTAGCGTTTTAGCTAGTGTTGGGTTGGGAAGGAGGTCGAAGAAAATGTCACAAAACAAGCACGCCTTCTTGGGTAAACACCGCTGAGATCTCTAAAATGCATTTCCTTTTTTGAAGTTTTTTTAGTGGCTCTAAAAAGGTTTTGTTTTGTCTTTATATTTGTGTGATTCATGCTAGCCACAAAGACCTACGCGGGAGATTATAAAAGGATGGGGAGGAGGTCGAAGAAAATGTGGCAAGAAAAAACACATTTTCTTTGTGAAGTTTTGCCAATGCCTCCTTGCGATCAAGTGTCCTCCTCGAAATGGATGTCTCCCTCCGAGGCACTTCTCTCTCGCCGCAAAGGGCATGAAGGGCATCCACAATGTATCAAAAAAGGTGGTCTTAAGCATTTAATATATATACACAAGAATGGGTCATAACCATTGTGGAGTTAGACCATAGCTATTGTCCATCCAAAAAACACCTCAAGCTTATGGTGCACCACAAGCAAATAAACAATGATTTCTCTCACATCTTCTCTTCTTTTTCTCTCACACATCTTCTCTCGCTTTTTTCTTGTACATGGGCCCATGCTTGTCGCTCCACCATTGTGGCTTTGGCTGTAGCTATTGCCCAAAAAAAATGGATCCCATGCTTATTTTCAATTGTTGCATGCACATTGTGGTTGCCCGAATAGAAGCAGTAGCGGTTAGATAGGTCTCGAGCCTTAATCATGCACATGGCTAGAGCTAAAGACCTGCCCCGGAGATTATAATCCTCGCCAAGGGCCGCAACCGCCTCGCCGGTGTTTGTTATCTCTACTCGAGTCCGGACAGGGGAGGAGGTTGCCTTCTAAACAGATGCTCCCTACTCGAATCAGATCAAACCCTCAGTATTGCTAGTTTGTGCTAGTTTGTGCATTGTGGCTCAACAAACGAATTCAAATTTTTGATTTGGTCCGAAAGAGGCAAATTTTGGCCTTGTGTTGAAACAAATTTGACATCGAACACTCTACCTCATTCTTTCTCTCGATCGATCGAACAGGAATGTGAAATGACTCCATACGTGACCCCTAATGGACAGTACACCTCGGGCATGTCGTCATGATTACGATTCTACGGACTGTCTTTGGTGCGTATGACACCGCGAGGATGGACGAGAGAGAGAAAAATGGCCACCGCCGGGCCCCACAATTTAAAATACCTAAAAATGTTTTAACCGACAAACCAAAAATCTAAATTAAATTTCGATTACACCATTAAATTTGTTTCAATTAATTCTTCAAAACAAGATATCACATGGATATACGTATTTAGATAAAATTACAAGTGGGCCCACACGATGGTAGTTGGGATAGAGTAGGACAAACTTTTTCGGGGGCCAAATTCCTAATTCTCTAAATAATGTTTGAAATTTTGAAATACTAGCACACAAGTTACTGATTAAGCCCTTTTACATTAACCGTGGGACCATGGTATCTCGCATCGAACACTCTACAAAGAGCCACCTCGGATTCCTTTATAGTGCTACTATGGGCGCGTACATCGCAGCCTCTCGTCACTTCCTTCTCCCATACCACACCTCTTCTCATACTTTGTACATTCTCACCTTTTCTCCGTCCTGACTTTCCAAACTCATCTCAAGATTCTCAACCAAACCTGAGTACGCAGGCGATCCGACACGAGGGAGTGCGCCTGCGCCGCCTTCGTCTCCGTTCCGGGTAGGTGGTGCTCTTTATCACATTCATGCAGCTAGATATGTTTTTTCGTGTGGTTTTTGAAGCAGCAAGTACAAAAGTTTTTTCTTTTTTTGGTGGTTGCGGATCTGGGGTCCGTCGCGAAGCACACCTTCTTTTCTTTTATTGGTGGTTGCAGTCACGGGGTCCGTCGCGGAAGCACATCTTGGGTAAGCACCGAAATCTAGATTGTAAAGTGCATTATCCTTCCTTTTTTTTTTTGAGGGTTTTTTTGAATGGCTATAAAAGGTTTTGTTTTGTCTTGCATATCTGTGTGACTCATGCTATCTACTAGCTTGTACAACATTGCTCAATTATTTTGTTGTCTTATACCTTTTCCCGATTCATCCTAGGTACAAACACAAAGACCTACGCGGGAGATTATAAAAGGATGGCCTCTATTTTCTATCTTTGCGCGGGCGGGCCGCTCGGATTGGGTGGATGCGGTTTGCAAATCGATGACGCCGATCCGGATCGAGTCCCGCCATTCGGATCTCTAGTGGTCTATGAAGTCCCTACCGCTCGATCTCTAGTGTAGTGTTGGGTTGGGAAGGAGGCCGAAGAAAATGTCGCAAAAAGAAGCACGTCTTCTTGGGTAAACACCGCCGAGATCTCTAAAATGCATTTCCTTTTTGAAGTTTTTTAATGGCTCTAAAAAGGTTTTGTTTTGTCTTTATATTTTTGTGATTCATGCTAGCCACAAAGATCTACGCGGAAGATTATAAAAGGATGGGGAGGAGGTCGAAGAAAATGTGGCAAGAAAAGCACATTTTCTTTGTGCTTGTGAAGTCAAGGTCCTCAGGAATGGATGTCTCCTTCCGAGGCACTTCTTGGCACTTCCAATAGCATCCAACACCGGATGTAGCGCAACACCAGAAACAGGTCCGTTCTCTTACAAATTTATGTGACTCCTGCTATATTGCTCAATAATTTGGTTCTTACATAGTAGTTTCTATTTTAAAGTTTGGCTCAGTCTTTGGAGGTCGCCCGTGGGCCGCTCCCTCTCCTTTTGCCGAGTTGAGTATTTTTCCGAGTCGCGCTTCGAAAGACTCGAGAGACTTAGGTTCTGCTTGTTTCACTACAACTTTTGCGAGACCCTTTCACTACAACTTCTGGAGATTATAATCCGGCCGCAAGCTCCTCGAGTGTGTGTCGTCGTCCCTACTCGAAGTCCGGACCCGAGGGGACGTCCCATATATGTCTTCGTAGCTTAGGTCTTGCTTCTTTTTTTTTTGACAATGTTAAGCTTGCTCTTGCTTCATCTAGTTTCAAATTGTTATGTCTCACGGAATACTATTAAATCACCAAAATCGGTAGCGCTAGCAAAACAACCTTGTTCTCCGTAATGTTGTTATATTATCAAAAATTGTTCAAATTTGGAATGCTCGCGGCTCTCAAGAATCAGATCGAACCTTGTATTGCTAGTTTGTGCATTGTGACTAAACAAACGAATTCAAATTTTTTGTTGTTCCGTAAAAGAGGCAAATTTTGGCCTTGTGTTGAAACAAATTTGGCATCGAACACTCACCTCCTCTCTCTCTTGATCGATCGAACAGGCATGTGAAATGACTCCATACGTGACCCCTGATGTACAAGTACACCTCATCGTACCGCGGTGTTCGAGCATGTCATCATGATTACGATTCTACAGACCCGTGCTCAAAAAAACGAGTCTGTAGGATGGTGCAGATGACACTGCGAGGATGGACGGAACGACAAGTTTTTATACAGTATTTCCCAAAAAAGTTTTGACCAAAACCTTTTCCAACAATACTACGGGGACTCATGCGGCCGGCAGAGGCAGAGACGGGAGACGGCCGTGGCAACGTGAACGCTTCTGGTTCCTTGTCGCAGAAGCATCGGGTTAATTATAGACGAGAGAGAGAAAATGGCCACCGACGGGCCCCACAATTTGAAATACCTAAAAAATGTTTTACACCAACTGAGAAACCAAAAATCTAAATTAAATTCTGATTGCTACACCATTAAATTTGTTTCAACTAATTCTTCAAAACAAGATATCACATGGATATACGTATTTAGATAAAGTTACAAGTGGGCCCACACGATGGTAGTTGGGATAGAGTAGACGACAAACTTTTTTTTCAAGGCCAAATTCCTAATTCTCCCATAAACAATGTTTGAAATTTTGAAATAGCACACAAGTTACAGTCGCCCTTTTACATTAACCGTGGGACCATGGTGTCTGCATCGAACACTCTACAAAGTAGCCACCTCGGTTCCTTTATAATAGTGCTACTATGGGCAGTTTTCTCTCGCAGTCTCTCGTCTCTTCCTTCTCCCATACTACACCTCTTCTCCTACTGTACATCTCACCGCTTCTCCGTCCTGACTTTCCAAACTCATCTCAAGCAAACAAGAGTAGAGAGCGGTCCGACCACGAGGGGGGACTGCCTCGCCTTCGTCTCCATCATGGGCAGGTGCACCTCTTTATCACATCCATGCAGCTGGATATGGTTTTTCATGTGGATCTAGAAACAACAAATACAGAAGTTTTTTTTTTTTTTTTGGTGGTTGCAGATCTGGGGTCCGTCGTGGAAGCACATCTTCTTTTCTTTTTTGATGGTTGCAGATCTGGGGTCCGTCGCGGAAGCACATCTTCTTGGGTAAGCACCGAAATCTAGATTGTAAAGTGCATTATCCTTCCTTTTTTTGAAGGTTTTTTTGAATGGCTCTAAAAAGGTTTTGTTTTGTCCTGCATATCTGTGTGACTCGTGCTATCTATAAGCTTGTACAACATTGCTCAATAATTTTGTTGCCTTATACCTTTTCCCGATTCATCCTAGGACACCTAGGTACAAACACAAAGACCTACGCGGGAGATTATAAAAGGATGGGGAGGAGGCAAGATCTAGATTGCCTTTCTCAGCGCAGATGACAAACAAAGCAATATCTGAAATGCCTTTCTCTGCGCATATGACAAAAAAGGCAATATCTGAATGTTGTACAGATATTGAAGGTATGCAAGACGATGATATCTACTCAATGGTGCACTTCTTCATGCATGTAAACAACTAGTATGTACTATCTTCTTGGGTGAGCACCGAAATCTAGATTGTAAAGTGCATTATCCTTCCTTTTTTTGAAGGTTTTTTTGAATGGCTCTAAAAAGGTTTTGTTTTGTCTTGCATATCTGTGTGTCTCAGCATTGCTCAATAATTTTGTTGTCTTAAGCACTTTTTCCTATTGATCCTAGGTACAAACCCAAAGACCCACGCGGGAGATTATAAAAGGATGGGAGGCGTGAAAAGCACATCCCGTTGCCGTGTTCGCTCGTTCGAGATTGGCAACCACAACGGCGTGCTCCTTTTTGATATTTGCAACCACCTCTCGCCTTTGCCATCTGCAGCTCCTCGGCCGGCCTCGGCCTGTTTTGCCTTTTGGGCTCATCATTTAGTAGGGCTACTCTTGCTTGAGTTGCACAACTTCGTCCTCATGTTGCGCCTTGGCCGCCGCAATTGCCTTGCCTTTTGATGCGCAATGTCGCCTTCATCTTTGGGCCTTAGCCGCGCCCTCCTACTCATCTCTACTCTTTGGAGTAATTTGAAGATAATAAATCTTGCGTTCTAGGCCCAAGGTGTGGTGCGCTCCAAGTGAATAGTAGCGCTCTACCTTGACGTGCACATTAGGGATATGCATCCCATGATATGAGTATTGTTGATCTTTATGAGCATCCATTGTGTGTGACCAAGCATATTACGACCTATGTTGCTTGTAAACTCGTGTCATATACTCGTAGATTGTGGAGAGTTTACAATGGATGGAACTTCTACTCATGTGTCAAATTTGATTGTGTGAACGTCTAGCTTGTCATATTTTTCTTTTGTCATATTTAAAAAATTGAGATGCTTTGACTCCATAAGACTAATGACGTAACTTGTTTGTTTATTTGTGGCACTTTCATTTGCCGGTTGATAGTGCGCTTTTATGGTTTATTAAAACTTTCTTTGTCAAGATGACTTGCTTGTGGTTTCGAACTGATTTCTTTGTGTACACATCCGTAGAGATTACTTTGGTTGTGTGAAGGCTAGTGTTGTCAATGCATTCTCAAGGTGTGCGGATTGAGCTTTATCATGGCAATGAAGCAAGACTAGAATGGAAGGGTCATTCGAAGGTTTTTTTTTTTGGTGATCGATCTTATCTTTGTCTTGACTTACTTTTGGTGATGATGTACTATCTAGCTAAGCTAGTATTAAAACTATGTGATGATCGATGCAAACTCGATAACTGCTTGCTCAATTTGATAAAATATATGATGCTAGTAACTTGTTCGTACAAATTGTTGACCACACATACATATGCTTCGGACCGTCTTTGGATACAGCGATCGTAAAATACGTATATATTATTATATTGAACTTGTTGCCCGTGGGACCATCTTGTCTTGTATGCATCCCCAACTCCACTCCGCTCTGCGTGGGGAGTGGACGAACAATACCGACGGCCCGGTGCCCGGGCCAACTTGGGCTGTGAATTCTTAGCCCTGAGGCTCATGGGCTGCTTAAGAATCGGGACGACCTTAGCGGTCCGATCAAATCCGGACGGCCACGGTTCGCCGATGTTGCAAAAATATCGCCGCCACCACCGGCTTCTACCGCGAAAACCTAGTAATCGTACTACTTTAGCTATCAAGAAAGAAACGCGTGCAACGGTTTCCACAAATAGATAGATCCAAATGAAGAAACTTAGGTTCGCCTGGGAAATGGCGAGTCATCCGGCCGATCCATCAAAACCAGCTTCAAACCCTACCCGCTAGTTCCGATCTTATCAAGAACCTCCCGGGCGCCATTCTCACCACCATCATCTCCTCCTACCAATCGACAATGGCGCCGGGGCCGCAAGTATTATCTACCCGGTGGCGCCCTCTATGGCGGAACTCTCGGCTCAACCTCTGCGCGACGGCGACATCAAGCTCATCAAAGCGCAAAGCACAAGCGCCCGACCTATATTTGACGTCGTGCGGATCGTATCTCGGATCATCTCCGATCATTCGGTCCTTTCCGCCGGCCGTCCCCCCTTGGTTGGCAAAGAATAGATGACATCTATCCGGATCTACAGTGTCCGGCTTCAATCCCCTAAATCGATAGCCTTGAGCATCTCGAGCTTTGGAACGCATTCACATATCCGGTGCGGAGCCGCCCGGCCCAATTTCTCGTTATCCTCCTCCCTTTGCGCTCTCACCATCGCGGATGATAGACCTGGACCTAGACTACACCATGAGTTCGCCAAGTTTCCGGTCTGATTTAGATAGTTTACATTTCGCCAATATGAAAGAGCTTACCATCCAAATAGCATGGCTATCGGGGACAAAATGCTCCATACGCTTCTCTCCAAATGCCCTATACTACGAGTTTGGTACTTGTCTAGAAATGTCGGACTTTCTTGCATCCGCATAACTAATTGTACACTTAGGTCGTTTGGTCTTTCCGATGAAGATTTATCCGAGTCCGAGCAAATTCTGAAAAGAAGTGGTGATTGAGGATGCTCCTCTTTTTAGAAAAGCTATTCATTGAACGCCACCATTACTCGCCCCCCATTCTAATATTGTGCCCCGCCTCTACTGAATGTTCGCATCCAAATGGCTCCAAAGCTTCAGTTCTTGGGGCCCCTCGACCGCCCCTACGACATTCGAGTTTGGTATTTGTAAGGTGTGTAGTTTGTAAGTTCACCATGTTTGTTACTTGATTTACTTTATTATTTATACATTATGTCAAGATACGTTATAACCAAAGTTTTGTTTTGCGGATGTCTATACCTCCATGTCCGATGGGAACTATTAAAGTTTCGGTTGTGTGCATGCCATCTCCCCGACATTAATGATATTGTTAGTCTTCTCGAATTGTTTCCCCGCCTACAAAAGCTCTATGTGAAGGTAACTAACATTTGGATAAAAATTTATATGTACCTTACATTCCACATTTAGTTTCTAGCTTATATTGCTTGATGAGATTTTTTTACACGCTCAAATGTAGCTGATATTTCTTGATATTTATGAATTAAATTTGTTTATGTGTAATCCGAATTATGTCTGAATAAAAGTTTATTTAGTCAAATTATGCAATCGTTGTCACTACGTTTTGCGGTGTTCAGCTCGGACATTTTTTTTTTTGTTTCATTTGCGTGGGTCTCTTTGAAGGCCAGGTCAAAAGGGTGAAGTACCATTATGCCCTTGATCATCTTGATTGTCTTCAAAGCCACCTTAAGAAACTGGTAATTAGATTACAAGGGCGGGAAGAGAGATGTGGAATTTGTCAACTTCTTTATTGAAAACGCCAAAGTTACGAAGAAAATAGAATTTCGGACGGGGCGTGCCAAATGCGATTGTGAATATGTGGATGGATAGCTAGCTTAAACGAAACTAATGTTTAGCGCTTCCAAGGACATAAAAGTAACATTTTTGCCTTGTGCCGGTCTCTTCCTTGACTTTGTGCACATCAGGGATATGCATGATAGGAGTATTGTTGATCTTTATGAGCATGCGTTGTGTGTGACCGAGCATTACGACCCACATGGCTTGTAAAAACTCTTTGTGTCGTATTTTGTACATTGTCCAGAGTTTACAATGGATGGAACTTCTACTCATGAACGTCTAGCTTGTCATCTTTTTCTTTTGTCATATTTTAAAAATTGAGATGCTAACTTCATAAGACTAATGACAGAACTTGTTTGTTTACTCTGTGGCACTTTCATTTGCCGCGGTTGATAGTGCAGTTTTTATGGTTTATTGAAACTTTGCTTTGTCAAGATGATTGCTTGTGGTTTGGAACTGATATCTTTGTGTACACATCCATAGTGATTACTTTGGTTGTGTGAAGGCTAGTGTTGTCAATGCATTCTCGCATGTCCGGATTGAGCTTTTTCATGGCAAAGAAGCAAGACCGGGAATGGAAGGGTAATTCGAAGGGGTTTTTTTTTGTGTTTCCCCACACTCGAGGACAAGCACTTTGCGCAAAACCGGAGGCTACCTATGCTGAATTTACGGATGCTTGTGGATTGGATTACAATGAAATGAAGCAAAGCAAGTAAAAGCCTCGTCTTTGTGAGTTTGTGTATGATTAGGAACAGATTTTGTTGGGCTATCCTTCCACATGGAGGATGAATTTGGAGCCCAACAAAGCAGCTAAACCAGCGACAAGCCCGATTAGCTTGTGCACCGCTTGATCTCGGTTGGATTCAACGGTTGAGATTGCTTCTTGGGAAGCATGTATGGGGTAAGGAAAAACCCTAGCCTCCATTCAACTGAGAAACTATGCCGCCTCCGGATGCCGCGGACGACGGCGTGCTTCACATTGCGGTGCCGGAGGACCCGCCGGCGCGTAAGATCCTCCAAATACGCATCCAACAGGAGGAACAACTTCCAACTTGGAGCCTCGTCGCGTCGTGCCCGCAGCGTTCCGGCGAGCATACCGACGGACACCAAGGAGGCGATCCAAATACAATATATAGCAGCGGCGCGTAGCGAGATCAATCATCAATAGTATATAGCCGACGTCCCGTAAATCGCGCTCCTCCTCCACGCCCCCCGCCCCTACGATTGTGCCGCCACCACCGAGAGAGAGAGACGGTGTTGAAGTGTGTGGCAACGCATTATATATATATATATATATATATATATATATATATATATATATATATATATATATATATATATATATATATATATATATATATATATATAATATAAATAATAATATGTCCGTTGTTATAACCTACGGCGGAACGGCTTCGTTGTACCACAAGAGAACGGGCTAACATGCGAAAATTCAGGCCCAAAGGAAGGCCGGCCTGCCGGAGCGAAGCGGAGGCCCGTTCAAAAACGGATGCGGGCCCGGCCAAATTGATGCCTCGTACGGAGCGCGTGTCAACCTCCATCGTCTCTAGCGGGATGGGCGATCGTAAGACTCGAGACAAATACGGCGCGCGTGCACTGCCGAGCGTCGCTCAGCGACATGTGTGCGCAACGCTTTTCGGACACCACGGACACCTGTGGACTCACGGCGACAACGCCGATCGTAACATCGCGATAGTTACACCACGCGCGCACCGCGAAAGCATCTCGTTCAGCGATCGTGTCCGCAATACCCGAGAAAGCGGCCGACAGACGGGGCGACAAAACACGTCTCAGAATGACCGCTAGCGTCGGTAGCGGTTGCGACATGTCTGACACCGCTAACACATCTCGTCTCGAAACTATATGCGGCGTCGGTAGTGGCCGAGACATGTACGTACACCCGATAACACAACTCATCTCGAAACTATACGCCGTCGGTAGGAGCTGCGACATGTACGGACACCCGCTAACATAACTCGTGCGAAAATAAACGCGGCGTCGGTAGTGGTTGCGACATGTACGCACACTTCCTAACACAACTCGTCACGAAAATAAACGCGTCGTCGGTAGTGGTTGCGACATGTACGCATTACCTCCTAACTCAACTTGTTTGAGAATAAACGCGACTTTAATTTAAGTGACCGCTACTGACCCTTTGTATGTTCCAAGTGTCGTTATCTGCGACACGCGTGCATGCCGTGTCAAGCAACACGGACGGTTCTCAACCACGCTGAAGTCCGTGAATCAACGCACATCCGTAATACTCGTAACGGTACATGCGGGCGGCGGCGAAAAAAGGTGTCCGTAAGCAAAAACGCGTGCGAATTAGGGGTTGCATCCACGGTCGATCGGTCTAGAAAATGCGCCGTGATGAAACGCGTGTTCGAGATACGTTGAATTCTCGCGACACTTTCGGTTTCAAAAAGCGTCTGCCGCGTCTGCCCGTAGCCGCTGCGCGTGCGTGCCCGACCAACGCAAAACGCTGCGTGCGGATTAAGAAAAATGGACGCGCGTTACATGAACACGTATCCGTAATGACCTCCTATTATTGACGCGTATTGGTCTTGTGGGACCATCCGACGCCTATTATCGACGCCGCCCGGCCAGCGCGTCGATAATATTACAACACGTATGCTCGTTATTAGCGGCGTCTCTCGGGCTCACCGGCGGTTATTAGCCTTTTTTACATAGTGTTAGTACCTTGTTTTTAACTAGAAACTCCTCTAATGTTTTGGATACATTTATCCTGCTTTCAAATTTACTCTATACCTGACTTGTGGGTAGCATACACTTGATCTAAGTCTAGATAATTGAGAGAGTTTGAGCATGCTATTTATCTTGTCCTTTGTGAAACTATATCTGGAGATTTGCTTTGAAAATTTAAAATCTTTCATGATGAGCTCTTGTCTCACAGAGTGTTAAATTCCTACTGTTGGTATTTCTTAGCGTAAGCAGCAAAGTCCGCAAGCGCACGGAAAGTACCGTTGTAGCACTTCACCCGGAAGTATTCAGGGTATCGTATTTTCCACAGGGAACGGGTGTAAGAAGTCTCTAAACTAGTTCTCCCCGAAAGATGAGATGAAGAGTAGCTTGGGTAGTGAGGGTTCCTAACGGTAGAGATCCTAGCAAAGATTGCCTTGTCACTATAGACTTACTTCGGGCACCGGATAACACCTGGTCTGCCAAGCGTTGCCGGCCAATGCTCTGCACCACCCGAGACGTGGGGGATTACAAGGGACAGACAGGGCTGTCACCACCTGCCGCCTACCACCTCGTCCGTCTGATGAGTGGGGCAAACGACGGAAGACGATAACCTAGACACCACGCCTATGCTATCTTCTTCTACTCTAGTGTGAATTCAAGGGTTACCCAACGAGCGAGGCCCTTACACTAGAGCAAACGTCACAAGGACGAACGACGATCCCGCAAGTATATAACGAACAAAGATAACTTGCTTAAGAACTTAATACCGAAAGATAAACAACGATAGTTCTTACTCCAAGTAGAAGAACGATCGTAGAGGTACAAGTGTAGAGGGAGCCGACAAGTCCGGCACTCCGTCCACCCGATGTACGCGGCTCGCCTAGTACAAGAAGTAGAGGAAGCCGACCCTCCGAGATTCCTTCCACCTCTTCCTCACTCACTCCCTAAACTAGTCTAGCTAGAAGCTAATGAGAAATGTGGCTTGCTCTTCCTCTCTTCCCTCTTGTGTATTCTTGAATGAATGAATGGAGAGGGTGGAGCCATCCTTAAGTAGTAGAGCATGGTCGGTTTGGTGGCGAATATTAGGAAATCACCCCATGCAACCGACTCCTCGTGCATTAATTGTACCGCCAGAAAAAGGGCGGTTCAAAATGGCAGTTTTGTGGGTCCGGCCGGACCCACTTTCAGTCCGGCCGGACCGGGCCTGGCGCCATTCCAAATCGACTTTCGGTGGTGGGTTCCTGGGCCGGCCCACGTCCGTAGTTGATGGGTGCTTTGGTCCAATTGCGTTCCGACGTGTTGGGCTTGGTTTTGCTTGTTTGTGCCTTTGGAAAGCGTATTTCGGTCATTTTCGCATTTGTCCCTGCAAAACATATATTCTAACAAAACTTGTGGAAGTGTTAGTCCAAAGCCCTATTCTAGAGTTTGTAGAGAGTATTTATTATGTTTTATTCATATTAAGTTGGCGGTAGAGATGTGGTTAAGCACCGCCAACAAACTCCCCCACACTTAGTCTTTACTCGTCCTCGAGTAAAGTGCAAGACTAAGTGGGTTCATCTCCAAGGATTTTAAGACCTGCATACAAGTTATTCCAAGCCTCACCTACACCTGTGAACTTCAAAGTGTCTACTAGTATATCATGGAGAAATTGAGGAATGGAATAGATGGGATTTGAATCTTCTTAGCCTTCTCGAACATTGATACTTGGGTTTTTATTTATTTTGTAAAAGAAGATAGCATGTGTTCCTTGAATGCTTCTCTCGATTCACTCAAAATTTGTATGTGTTTTGTATCCTCACCAAGGCTTTTGTAGCATGCCTTTATGTTGATCATCCTATCTCTACAGCTTTATATGTGGAGTTTCTGGGCAGGTATGATCAGAAGTGGAGCTCACTTACTTGTGTATATTGTTGAATCAAAAACCCGGACTATATGAAGATGCAAGGCATGAACTTAGATCGAGATTGTGCACAAGTGTGTGGAATGATTTTTTTTTTGTACTCCTTGTGATGAATATCTCTTAATAAAACAAATGCCTTAGGAAAGTATGGGCTATCATTCTTATTCTTTCTCCTTCTTTCTTTTTTTTTGACGGGTCAGGTTCCCGTTATCATTTGCTTGGACACTTTGTCCATTATTCCACATGCTCTTTGGCATTTTCTTTTTTCAATAGCCCATATTCTTTCTTTCTGGCATGCATAACTTGTACTGAGAGATATTGAAACAAAGGTATGGAGTAGAAATATTTGGTGGATGGATGCATGTTGTGCGTGACTTCTCAGTGTAAGAGTCGGCGTTATTTTTGTGGGTGTACGTGTTTCTCGATCATGGGTACATGCCAAGAATCTTAACATTAAGTCACAGACGTTTGATGGAGCTCAACACAAAGTAAGAGGCAAATGCTTTTCGGTTTGAACATATATGTTGTGGCCTTGGTAGGTATTTCAAAGCAATTCGCGGGACATGCTATTTATTTTATTTTGTAAAAGAAATCCCAAGTACTTTGTAAGAGAAAGCAAGAGTCATGTCATCCTACTATATCACATTTATCAATGACTTAGATAGACTAGGGTCCCTATTCAAGTGTTCACAAGCTTGCAGGAATGTGTGCGAGGAATAAAAAGTATGCAAACTTATAATCATAGGGAGACAAGAAGAAGGAGTGCCACAGAGTTAGTTTGGATTTATTTTATTCAGATTCTTCTAGCTAGATAGGGAGTGAGAAAAAATGCATGAACCAAGTTTGATCAAATTTTGAATACATGCGCATCTTTTTCTGGAGGTGAGTGTGGCGCCTCCCCCACACTTGTTATTGTACCTGTCTTTTATTTTGCACGTAGAGAAAGAATACAAAAACAAGTGTAGACAGATAATTCTACTTATTTATTTATTAATTAATTTTTTTTTTTTAAATACTTTTGGGCAAATTTATTAAAAGCAATTAATTTTATTACATCTAATTTTTCTTTTGGATTATATGAAGGCTCCAGGAAAAACTTTTAATCGTTGACCGTTTACCTTAAACTTCTTACCTTCGTTGTCTTGAATTGTGATTGCGCCATGGAACGATGTGTCGACAACGGTTATGCGGTCCTTTCCATTTACTCCGAAGTTTTCCTTCACCGAAGAGCTTGACCTTGGAGTTGAATAGAACTTTTTCTCCTTCTTTGAATTCTTTTAGCTTGATTCGGTGATCGTGCCATCTTTTGGTTCTTTCTTTATAAAGTTTGGCACTATGGTACGCCTTCTCTCTCTGTTCTTCTAGCTCAGAAATTTGTTTTTGCCTTTTTCTGCCAGCTAGTATTTCATCCATGTTCCAGCTCTTTACTGCCCAGTAAGCTCTATGTTCTAGCTCCACTGGTAAATGACAACTTTTTCCATACACGAGTTGGTATGGTGACATGCCGATGGGAGCTTTGTAAGCTATCCTGTATGCCCAGAGTGCATCAGGTAGTTTGTCTTTCCAATCTTTTCCCATCTTATCGACCGTCTTCTGTAGGATATTTTTGATCTGTTTGTTTGAGGTCTCTGCTTGACCGTTTGTTTGAGGATGGTAGGGTGTGGCTATATTGTGCCTTGCGCCAAGATCCTTCAAAAAGCTTCGGAAGGTCTTTTCGGTGAAGTGAGACCCTCCGTCACTTATGACCATTTTAGGTGTTCCGAAGCGAGGGAAGATCACTTCACGGAACATCTGTCTGGCATGTTTGGCATCGGCAGCTTTGCATGGTATGGCTTCCACCCATTTGGATACGTAGTCGATGGCCACAAGGATATACTCGTAGCCCTGTGACTTTGGGAATGGTCCCATGAAGTCAATGCCCCACACATCAAATATCTCAATTTAAAGGTTGTAGTGCAAGGGCATTGCATTACGAGCAGAGATGTTGCCTTGCAGCTGGCATATATGACATCTTTTGATGAACTCTTTAGTGTCTTCGTACATCATCGGCCAGAAGAATCCACACTGCCAAATTTCTTCATGTGTGCGGAATACTCCATAGTGGCCTCCGTACTGTGCTGCATGGCAATTATCTATGATTTGCTTTCCTTCCGCCGTCGGTACACATCTCCTTAACAGGCCATCAGAGCATACCACGCATGCGATACGGGTCATCCCAAAAGTGACATCTGCTTTCGACTTGTAGCTTCTTCTTGTTCTCCCGGTGGTACGTGCCACTCGTGACTATGAAATTCACGATGTTCGCGTACCACGGGTTGGAATCTGTCACTTTCAGTAGCATGTCTCTGCATAGCAAGTCATTTCTTGGTAAATCCTGCAGGTTAGTGACTTGCATATGCGACAATTCATTTGTAACAATGTCTTCTACTCCTTTTCTATCTTTTATTTCAAGGTCAAATTCTTGGAGTTGAAGAATCCATCTTATTATTCTAGGTTTAGCATCTTTCTTAGTGAGCAAGAATTTCAAAACAAAGATGATTAGTGTAAACAATTACTTTCGCTCCTACTAAGTAAGATCTAAACTTCTCGATAGCAAAAACGACTCCCAAGAACTCTTTTTCTATAGAAGCATAGTTAAGCTGAGCTCCCGTTAGCGTTTTGCTAGCATGACTGATCACATGATGCTTCGTATCTTTGGTTTGGCCAAGGACCGCACCAACAGTATTGTCGCTAGCATCACATGTGATCTTAAAGGGCAGCGACCAATCAGGAGGTTGGAGGGTCGGTGCCGAGATGAGTGCTTTCTTGAGTCTGTGGAAAGCATTCAAGCACTCATCCGTGAACTTGAAAGGTACATCCTTCGCTAACAGGTTCGTGAGGGGTCTAGAGATTTGTGAAAAATCTTTAATAAATCGTCTGTAGAACCCCGCATGACCTAGGAAGCTACGAATTCCTTTCACATTCACTGGGGGTGGTAGTTGCTCAATAACTTGAATCTTGGCATTGTCTACCTCTATCCCCCTTCCGGACACAAGGTGCCCAAGGACGATGCCCTCACGGACCATGAAATGGCACTTTTCCCAATTAAGTACCAAGTCCTTTTCTTGGCATCGTTGCAAGACTTTGTCTAAATTCTTAAGACAATGATCGAAAGTTTTTCCATAGACTGAGAAGTCGTCCATGAAAACTTCCATGATTTCTTCAATCATGTCTGAGAAAATAGACATCATGCACCGTTGGAACGAAGCGGGTGCATTGCACAACCCAAACGACATTCGTCGAAATGCATACGTTACATACAGGCAAGTGAAAGTCGTCTTGCTCTGATCATCGGGGTGGATGGGAATTTGATGATATCCCGAATACCCATCGAGGAAACAGAAGAAAAGAATGTTTCGCTAACCGCTCCAACATTTCATCAATGAAGGGGAGCGGAAAGTGATCTTTCTTTGTTGCCGCATTGAGTTTTCGGTAATCAATGCACATTCTCCACCCCGTGACGGTTCGTTGTGGGATTAACTCATTTTTACTATTTTCAACGACCGTCATTCCTCCTTTTTTGGGTACCACATGGACGGGACTAACCCAATCACTATGTGGAACGGGATACATAATCCCGGCATGAAGAAGTTTGAGGACTTCCTTCTTCACGACTTCCCGCATCGCGTTATTGAGCTTTCGTTGAGGTTCCTGAGTTGGTGTGCTCGAAGGATCAACAGGGATGCGATGGGTACAAAGTGTTGGGCTTATCCCCTTGACATCGTGCAGAGAATATCCAAAAACCGACCTATGTTTTTCTAGGATGGCGATGAGTTTGGTCGTCTCCTCATCAGAAAGCTTATCGCTAATGATTACAGGAGTTTGTGTGTTGCCATTCAAAAATGCATAGCGCAGGCCAGTGGGTAAGGGTTTAAGCTCAACTGGAGGTCGTGTCTCTACTTCTTCCTTGGGAAGGTCAAAGGTTTCACCCAAATCATCCTTTTCTTCTATGAAGAATTCGGCGTCTTTTTCTAAGGATGACTCAGGCGAGTCAAAAGGTAACACCGACATGACTTCCGAGGGCAGGTCAGGATATGGGAAAGGTTCTGCCACTGAGTTTTTGGCTCGGGAGACTTGGATGGAAAAGGTGTCCTTCCCTAGCCTTGCCTTGAAATCCCCTGTTTTTGGTGGGTCAATAAAAAACTTTTCTAGGGGATGCCCTATCATGATGTCGAAATCTTGGATGTCAAAGACATGGAAATCAAGGGCCATTTCGACACCATGATGATGCACTGTTACGTTGTGCAAAATCCCACATCCTTTCAAGCTAGATCGTGGGGCAATTCTAAGAGATTTGTTTGTCGGAGCAAGGGTTTTATTACCTGTATAGGTGAGTGCAAAAGATAGCAACATGATATTTGCTCCGACAATGGGATTGTAAAGCACATCCACCATTGTTCTAAATAGCTGGCATTGGATGGTTGAAGAAGGGGTGCGAATCTGAATTTCTTCAGAAGAAAACTCCACCTCCTCCACCCATTCGCTGCTCAAGATGAATGTCAACTCCCTGATGGATTTCTTAAGGATTTCTTTGTCTAAAGGTTCACAGGGAGTGACGTGAACTGGTGGCCTCTTTTGACGTAAATACTTCGAGGTGTTCCCACAATTTTCATGAAACATATCCTCGAAGCATTGAAATTCCAAAGGTTGGGAACCTTCCATCGGAATTTCTGGTTCGGGTGAGGGTCTCTGGATGGGTGGTTTTGGTTCGGTCTTAGCCGAAGAGATTTCCTCATGTATCAGCTCGGGCTCTACACGGAGGGGTTCTAGTGGAGGAGTGTTCTCTAGAAAACGATCTACAAGAGCTTCTGCTTCCTCTATGGTTTTATGGTTAAAAGAACCTCCGGCAAATGTAGATCAAGTCGTAGGGCGTATTCCTTGCTAAGACCTAACCAAAAATGTTGTAACAACACATGGTTTGGTATAGACAAGTCTGGGCCAGTGCGTGATATGATTGAAAATCTGTCCCAGGCTGCACCTATTGTTTCCTTCTCTTTTTGACGAAAGTTGAGGATCTCGTTACGCAGGGAAGCGATTCGAGATAAAGGAAAGAATGCGAAACAAAAGTTGTTCCTCAATTCTTCCCGATCTCCATTTACCTTCCCTACGTTATGGGCGTACCATTGTTTCGCCCTCTCATTAAGTGAAAAGGGGAACAATTTCCACCGAAGTGTATCATGTGTCATGCCTGCGATTGTCAGGCATGCACAGAGTTGCTCAAACTCTCATAAGTGTTCATATGGGTTTTCATCATCAAACCCCGAGAAGGTTTTCTCCCGGACCATGGCTATAAAGCCAGGGCGGAGTTCATAGCTAGAAGCTGTGATTAGCTTTGATGACTGTGTTGGCTCTAAGAACTCGCCCTTTGGAGCGGCAAGATGATGGATAGATTTTTCTCCATTGAAAAGGGTAATTAATTTTTTTATATGTATAAAAAGAAAGGATACACGAGGCGAACTAGGTTCGAGAGATAATTACGACAACCGTTCCCGAAACGGCGCCCGAAAATGCTTGTTGGTATTTCTTAGCGTAAGCGAAGAAAGTCCGCAAGCGCCGCGGAAAGTACCGTTGTAGCACTTCACCCGAAGTATTCGAGGTATCGTATTTTCCACGAGGAACGCGGGTGTAAGAAGTCTCTAAACTAGTTCTCCCCGAAAGATGAGATGAAGAGTAGCTTGGGTAGTGAGGGTTCCTAACGGTAGAGATCCTAGCAAAGATTGCCTTGTCACTATAGACTTACTTCGGGCACCGGATAACACCTGGTCTGCCAAGCGTTGCCGGCCAATGCTCTGCACCACCCGAGACGTGGGGGATTACAAGGGACAGACAGGGCTGTCACCACCTGCCGCCTACCACCTCGTCCGTCTGATGAGTGGGGCAAACGATGGAAGACGATAACCTAGACACCACGCCTATGCTATCTTCTTCTACTCTAGTGGTGTGAATTCAAGGGTTACCCAACGAGCGAGGCCCTTACACTAGAGCAAACGTCACAAGGACGAACGACGATCCCGCAAGTATATAACGAACAAAGATAACTTGCTTAAGAACTTAATACCGAAAGATAAACAACGATAGTTCTTACTCCAAGTAGAAGAACGATCGTAGAGGTACAAGTGTAGAGGGAGCCGACAAGTCCGGCACTCCGTCCACCCGATGTACGCGGCTCGCCTAGTACAAGAAGTAGAGGAAGCCGACCCTCCGAGATTCCTTCCACCTCTTCCTCACTCACTCCCTAAACTAGTCTAGCTAGAAGCTAATGAGAAATGTGGCTTGCTCTTCCTCTCTTCCCTCTTGTGTATTCTTGAATGAATGAATGGAGAGGGTGGAGCCATCCTTAAGTAGTAGAGCATGGTCGGTTTGGTGGCGAATATTAGGAAAGCACCCCATGCAACCGACTCCTCGTGCATTAATTGTACCGCCAGAAAAAGGGCGGTTCAAAATGGCGGTTTTGTGGGTCCGGCCGGACCCACTTTCAGTCCGGCCGGACCGGGCCTGATGCCATTCCAAACCGACTTTCCGTGGTGGGTTCCCCGGGCGGCCCACGTCCATAGTTGATGGGTGCTTTGGTCCAATTGCGTTCCGACGTGTTGGGCTTGGTTTTGCTTGTTTGTGCCTTTGGAAAGCGTATTTCGGTCATTTTCGCATTTGTCCCTGCAAAACATATATTCTAACAAAACTTGTGGAAGTGTTAGTCCAAAGCCCTATTCTAGAGTTTGTAGAGAGTATTTATCATGTTTTATTCATATTAAGTTGGCGGTAGAGATGTGGTTAAGCACCGCCAACACCTACCAAAGCCATATTTATGATCATTAGATTAGGAAAACATTCCAGTTACATATGCTAATTGCTTTGGGTTGAGTAGTTCAAGCTTTGCTGTTACCTGTGAGGAGTTCAGTCATGAAAATACAAGTTTCTATCCACACACCTTCCACTTACACACCTATGCATTATTCCTACATTGGGAGTGATTGCAATACCTTGCTTTTTCCACATATACATCCATTTTTGTGTTTCATTCCTACACTGGGAATAAACACCTCATGAAACTATAGGAAGCCCATGTTTATTTACTCCAAAATATCTTTGATTGATATCTCTCAAAAAGTTTATCAGTGGAAAGAGATTTGGGTTGCTGCTAAAAAAAGAAGAAGAGAGAAAAAGAAAGAGAGTAAAAAAAGGGACAAGTGTCCAAATAAAAACAATGGGTACTTAGATGCCCGCCTCTCTGAATTAGTTTTGGGTTCCAAAAAGAGAGATTTGGGTTCCAAAAGAGAGATTTGTTCTATCATTAAAGGAGTAAAAGTAGAATTAGTTTTAGCCACCAAATATACACCTATCCACCATATTCTATACCTATCCATATACACCTATCCATACACATGATATACCAGTTTTGATTGGCTGAACTCTCTATGGATCCATTAATTGTTTGAACTATAGATATATCCTTAGCAGATATGCAATATTACTTTAAGAGTGCCACTCCTATGAACTACACAATAAGCCATATTTAGAGAGAGTGAGTCGGAGAGACATAAGGCTTAATACTTAGCCTCGTTCCACAAATACCACATATTCAAGAGAGAAGGCAATTATTATTAATGCCCAGTGAGGATCCATAAATACCACATACTGAGAGATTGAGAGTGCCATTCATTACAGAGCTCTGAGTTTTATTTGCAAAATTTATAAAAACTCCAGAATATTAGTTATCGAAGACTTGAGACATAGTGCTTGACTTGATTGTTCTATCTTTGAATTACTCAAGTACCTAAGTGAGAGTAAAAGCACCATAGTTGGTAAAAGAAAGAGTTTGAAGTCATAATAAGTTTATCCAGTCCGGAGTAGAGTCACTTTTTGAAAGCATCTCGTACTCTATAAGAATAAAAGTATCGTAGCAACTCCTAATCCAAGTTTGTCTTATAGTTTATATGTTTTGCTAAGGGAGTAGCAAAAGGTAAGCTTGAGGGAGCTTGTTGACGGTAGTTATTATCAACTTTTACTATGAAATAATAGAATATTTGAGGACAAGAACAAATAATAGATAGGGTTTATACTAACAATTTCCACAAGTTTTGTATACACTCGGTTCTGGTGAACTCTAGAAAACCCCCGAAAATCAGAGAGAAAAGAGGAGAAATCAAGACACCAAGAAAAGGACCAAATCAAGGCGATCAAGACAATTTCTAGGGGTCTAAATGAGAAGAGAAGACACCTCGCCAAGGCCGGGGCACCTCCCCGATGGGTGGGGCCGGGCGGCATGGGGGGTTGGGGAGGATCCTCGCCAAGGGACCCCCAAGAGCTCCTCGGCCCAGGGGGAGAAACACCCCGCAGCGCGCGCGGGCGGCGGGTCGGAACGGCACCCCCGCAGCGGCGGGGGAGCGAGGCCCGGAGAAACACCCCCCGCGAGTCGCGGGGCGGCGAGATCGAGGCTGCAGCACCCCCGCAGGCGCGGAGCGAGGCGGAGAAACACCCCCGCGGCGCGGGGGGCGGCAGATCGAGCAGCACCCCGCGGGCGCGGGGAGCGGAGGCCGGAGAAACACCCCGGCGCGGGGCGGCGAGATCGGGGCGGCCCCCGCAGCGCGGGGCGAGGCCGGAGAAACACCCCGCGAGGCACGGGGGCGCGAGATCGGAACGGCAACCCCGCGGCGCGGGGGAGAGGCCGGAGAAATACCCCGGCGCGCGGGGGGCGGCGATCGAGGAACGGCACCCCCCGGCGCGGGGGACGAGGCCGAAGAAACACCCCCACGGCGCGGGGGGCGGCGAGATCGAACGACACCCCGCAGGCGTGGGGGGGAGCAAGGCTCGATAAACACCCCCGCAGCGCGGGGCGGCGAGGGCCCCGCGGACTCCGTGCAAAGCAGCGGCGGAAGGAGGGAGAACCCTAATAAAGCCCTAGCCGCATCGGGACAAGTGTTTTTACCCTTGTGCCCTTGGAAGGGTTTGTACAGAACTGCCCCTGCGCGGGCCCTAGCCGTAAGTGGCATGAATGCTCTCTCCTGTTATGTAACTGCAAACAATTACCAACCGACGCCTATAAATACGGACCGACGGGGACGTATGAGGGGACGGTTGGTGGGAACGTTATGACCTATCAATCAAAAAGGCAATTTCTGGGATCCACCCATTTGTCCACCTCGCCCCCAAAGGGACCCAGCTTGTGGGCCCAACGTTCACCACGTGATCTCCTGTGGAAAGCCCTCGCCCCTCCTCCCACTACCCCGTGGCGAAGGTTAGGGGGCAGGTGCATACCCCCGCACGGGGGGCCGCCGCGCGGCACCCCCCGGTGAAGACACGTGTCGAGCTTCTAGAATCTTCCTACAACCGACCTATGGAGTTGATCCAAATTGGTCCAATCAAGTCGGTTTGATCCAAGGGCTGAGATTCATCCTATGGGGCTATAAAAGAAGGGGCATGGCTACCCCCTAAAACCCTAATTCATGATCAAGATCGAAAAATGAGTTCCAAAGATCAAGTCCGTGAGCCATAAACCCTAGTTCCTCGTAATAGTTCTAGTTGTAGAGATTAGCTACTTAGTAATAGATTAGAGGGAGATCGATCCAAGCATAGAAAGGCTTGAGCTTCAGATTCTGTCAAGGTGTTTATAGGTACATTGTTATACGCTTTGATATATTTATATCTTTGGTATATTCATTACTCACTGATTATCTAAAAGGGACCCATTTGTCCACCTCGCCCCCAAAGGGACCCAGCTTATGGGCCCAACGTTCACCACGTGATCTCCTGTGGAAAGCCCTCGCCCCTCCTCCCGCTACCCCCGTGGCGAAGGTTAGGGGGGCAGGTGCATACCCCACAGTTGGCGCCGTCCGTGGGGACCGACACGAAAAGCCATGCCAGCAAACACCCGAAGCAACACAAGGGGGCTTGGCACTCCGCCAATCGGGGTCATCCACCGCCCCCGCTCGGGCCCAACCCCCGCCGGCGGACCGCCCGACCGGGGCACGGCCCCCGCTCGGAACCCCGCCAACCTCGGGTCCGTGAGAGCGGCGCACCTACCTTCGCCCCGGGCGGGGGCCCAATCCCTCCTCGGCCGCGGGGGCCAAGCGCGGGAGCCCCCTGGGTCGAGCGTATCCAAAGCCACCGGGGCCCGGGGACCCGGCCGATCGTCACGGAGGCGGCGCGGGGGTCGGGGCTCGGTGGTGCGGCAACCGGCACTGCGCCAACCGCCCCCCTCGGATCTTGGGACATCCTCGGGGCTTTCGGCGGGTTCGGCGAGGGGCTAACCGGGGCGATGAGGACGAAGAGGCGGCGGGGACGGCAGCCCTCGAGGCGCTACAAGCACGAATCGGCTGAAAACGCCGACGGTGGAAACTCGATCGGAGGCGCGTCTGCGCTTCCATCGGGGACCGGGCCGAGGCGGCGGAGGGCGGCTAGGTTGGCTGGAGCGGCGGCTAGCGGCCGCGCCGCGAGATACACGGTCCGCGTATGGCCCCGCACCCCGACCTCGAGCAAGCACAACGGTCTGCCCCACGCCCACCACCCCCACCTCCACCGCCCATATTTACCCGGAGCGTGCCCACCGGCCATGACAACGCACACCCAAACCCCCCGCCTCTGGCAGGCAACCACCGCCATAACGAGAACCAAAACCCGCGGACCTCGCACTATGACCCCGCTTCGCCTCTATCTTTCGCTCTCCGGTGGCGGCGGAGTGGCCCACCTCCTCTGACCACCACCATTTACCCGGATACGCCGGACGAGACGTGACCAGCGCCCGGTTCATCATGTCGTACGAGGCGGCCGTGGCAGCGGTAGGAGGGGATGAGTCCACCATGGCTAAATCCTTCGTCATAGTGGCAAGGGATATCGCGCAATCATGGTACTCCACCCTACCCCCCGCTACCATCAGCAGCTGGTCAGAACTTCGAACTGCTTTACAGACAAATTTCAAGGGGGTAGACTCAGCCACAGCAAACTCCACGGAACTCCTCAGTGTCATCCAACGGCCAACGGAGCCCCTGAAAGATTGGTGGCGGAGGTTTCTCCATACCAAGGCAAGAACTGAGGGGGTGACTGACCAAAGCGTTATCATGGCGGTCCTGGCTTGCATAAGGTCGGGCCCTTGCCATTCCAAAATCGAAAGAAGACAGCCGAAAACCCTCGCGAAGCTCCACGAGATAATGGAAAAATACTGCAGAGCCGACACCAGCCACAAAGCCAAGCTCGAGGCCTTCCGACCACCACCCTCGCAGCCCACGACCCCGCAGCAGAGACCCCCAAGGGTGGAACACTTTAACCATCAAGACCGCGCCAGGGTCGCGGCAATAGATACAGCACCGCCACCCGAGCAAAGAGCAAACCACCCACAAGAGCAAACCTACCAGGCAAGGGACCAGCGGGCCTATAACCCCGGCGACGAGGGGGGGGTTCGTCACAAAGAAAAGCAGCCCTATCGTCATTATCGGGGGGGATAAGGGCCACTACACCAAACAATGTCCCTACTTCACAAAGGGGAAAGAATACATGGACAGCCAGCTAGCCTCCCAGCAAACCCAGCGCCAAATTAACCACACGAGAAGGCCAGCTCAACCCCGCGACACAATCACTACTCCTACACCCCACCAAGCTCGCGGGGGTTGAGCCGGCCTTCCGGTGTGGTTAATTTGGCGCCGGGTTTGCCGGGAGGCTAGCCGGGTGTCCATGTATTCTTTCCCCCTTTGCTACACCCGGCTTCGGCTACCCGGCTTTCAACCAGCCACCCGCACCACCACTCGCACAACCAACCCCGCTCAATGGCGACAAAAACCATTGGGCCTACAATGGCGAGTCACCCACCCCCAAAAAACCCCCCGGACACTATCACCCCGGCCCCGCACTACCGCACTCAGGGTCAGGAAAACGGAGGCCTTTTTTCTGGGCATCACGACAAAAACCATTGCGGGGAGGGACAATGGCGAGGCCGACAAGCTAGCAAAGGCAATCCAGAACGCAAAAACCCACTACCCCCGACGTGTTCTACGAGGTCCTAACAAAGCCGGCCGTCGAAAATAGGATCTCCGCCCGCGGCCAAGTCCGTGAACGCCATAACGAAAAAAAAAAAAGAAGATTGGAGAGCTCCGATAATAGCATACATCAAAGGGCACTTCGAACCTGAATCGAAGGAAGAGGAAAAGAGAATAGCTCAAAAAGTAAACGGGGGTAAACCGTAATGATCGGTGACCGATGAAATTTACAAGGCATCACCACAAAGACCTTGGCTCAAATGCATCTCACCTTGGCTAAATGCAGGAGAGAGCAATCCTCGCGGAGGTCCATGAGGGCATATGTGGTTCACACAACAGACCCCGCGCGCTAGTTGGAAAAGTGTTCAGGCAAGGTTTTTACTCGCCCACGGCATTAAGTGACGCGGAGAACCTTGTCAAGCGCTGCGAGGGGTGCCAACTGACAGTCCACCACTCAAACCTCCCCGGGGCTGCAACCACTCCAATTTGCCCGACATGGCCCCTCCAAAGATGGGGCATCGACCTTGTCGGACCAATGCCAGCAGCGCCAGGGAACCTCCGCTACGCAGTTGTAGCCATTGAGTACTTCACAAAATGGATCGAGGCCCGCCCCCTCGCAACAATAACCTCACGCTCGGTGCAGAAGTTCTTCTGGCAACAAATCATATGTCGTTTCGGGGTCCCAAGAGAGATCACAGTAGACAACGGCACGCAATTCGATTGCGAGGCTTTCAAGCAATTCTATTTCCAGATCGGAACCAAGATCCACTTCGCCTCCGTCAGACATCCCCAGTCCAATGGCCTCGTCGAGAGGGCCAACGGCACAATCCTCCAAGGCATCAGCTCAAAAATCCAAGGCAGACCTAGGGGAACCTGGGCGGAGCATCTTACACCAGTGGTTTGGTCACACAACACCTCCGAATGCAGGGCAACTAAATTCACCCCATTCAAGCTGTTGTTTGGGGAAGAAGCCGTACTCCCAGAAGAACTTACTCATGGCTCCCCAAGAACAACCCTCGCATCAACAGAGGAAAAAACCCCCCTCGCCCGGTGACCTTGTCAAAGAGGTCCGCAACCAGGCCGTTCTTAACCTCCACTCGTATCAGCAAGAAACCTGCAAGTGGCGTGACAAGAAGGTCAAGCCTCGCAACCTCGCAGTCGGAGACTTCGCGCTCATCAGAAAGCAAAATGCTCAGATGGCAGGAAAGTTTGTTGCCAAATGGTCAGGACCTTTCCTCGTCACAAAGTCAACAAGACCCGGCTCATTCCACCTGCAAGACCTCGATGGAAACGACCTACCGCGCACATGGAACATAGACGACCTCCGCAAATACTACCCTTAGCAGCGCCACATCATGGCGCTCGCGAGTTGTAAGACTTTTCTTGTCATTTCTTTTTCCTTTCTTCTTCATTTTGCAAACTTTGTAAGACTCTATCATGTAATCGGGGCTGCACTCTTTTTCCTCGCGAAGGGGCGTGAGGTTTTTTAACGAGGCAGCACCCCATCTTATTAATATATGCAGATCTTTCCCCAAAAAAATTGTCTTCACCTTGTTTTCAAAACGCGACGCCGAAAGGGGCGGAGCGGCGACCCCCCCGCCCTCATCGGCAGACTTCGACAAAAATGATTGGCCTCGCCGGGGGCACGGCATCCACCCTCGCCCGGGCGGAGCCAAACACGCCGAGAGGCTCGCGCAAAACGCAACCCGACCACGGACCCCGAGTATGGGCCGCGCGGAGGTACAAAAAGACACGCACCCTGGCAAAACACGCTAGGGGCTCGCAAAAACGCAACCCCGACACGGACCCCGAGTATGGGCCGCGTGGAGGTACAAAAAGACGCGCATCCTGGCAAAACACGCCAGGGGCTCGCAAAAACACAACCCCGATGCGGACCCCAAGTATGGGCCGCACGGAGGTACAAAAAGACGCGCACTCCTGGCGGGGAACACGCCGGGCTCGCAAAAACGCAACCCCGACACGGACCCCAAGTATGGGCCGCGCGGAGGTACAAAAAGACGCGCACCCTGGCAAAGCACGCCAGGGGCTCGCAAAAACACAACCCCGACGCGGACCCCGAGTATGGGCCGCGCGGAGGTACAAAAAGACGCGCACCCTGGCAAAACACGCTAGAGGTTCGCAAAAACGCAACCCCGACACGGACCCCGAGTATGGGCCGCGCGGAGGTACAAAAAGACGCGCACCCTGGCAAAACACGCCTGGGGCTCGCAAAAACGCAACCCCGACACGGACCCCGAGTATGGGCTGCGCGGAGGTACAAAAAGACACGCACCCCAGCAAAACACGCCAGGGGCTCGTGAAACGTTAAACCCCACGGACCCCGGGTATGGGCCGCGCGGAGGTACGTGCCCCAGGCTAGTCATGCCAGGGGCTAGCAAAACGCCAAACCCACCAACCACGTCAAGTACGACACCAAGGACACCGCCATCCAAGCCACCCAGTACAGCATAGTGATTAGGTCCACCTACAAAAGGATGAACACTTCATTACCCCCGCGAGCCAAGGACGCCCACCTAACCTCATCAAGACTAGTAAAGAGCCACACACCACCGTACAACCCCCGCGCCACTATAAAACCAGCACCAGCACCACACCAGCAACACATCACAAAACCCAAGACCACAAGCCAAGCGGAGATACGTCGGCAATACAATGCGCCCAGAGCTAGCCAGCCCACGCTCCTACAGAGCGATCCGCTGCAAACCCCGCAAAAAGCAACACCATACTCGCAACCCCGGCACCGCAATGGAAAATGTAAAACACCAACAACTAGCAGTGCAACAAGGGCTCCCTGCAAACACAACCGCCAGAGCCGGCCACCAGCCCCGCGCGCTTGAATCCAGCGCTCAGCGGAACCTCGCACCCGGAAGAGGACACCGCAATGGAGAATGTAACATCCTCCTGAGCGGCAAGCCACTAAAGGAATCAAAGTACCAACAACAGCGCCCGGGGAGACCGCCCACCCGAAGACCCCGAGCACAACACAGAGCTGCAGCACTGGACCCCGCACCAACCGAGCCTCCACATGAAGGGCATTCAGCGCAAGTTTCCCAACCGTCACTCCGACACCACATCAACCAACTCGGGAGAACCCCAGGCATCCCGGAGAAGAAGACAAGAAACCCCGCGTCCACACAGATAGGAATAGGAGGCCTCAGGAAAAACCACCTAGCAGGCAACCCCGATTATCTTAGAAACCCAGGGTAACCTTGGGCAATCTAGTAGAGAAGCTTAGCTAGTCGGTTTCCTCTCTCCGCAAGCTAGGAAAGCATTGCGGATAGCCAATTCACTTCGCACAAAAACATGCGTCCATGTCTTTGAAGAGTTGAAACAACATTACCTTCGGCTCCGCAATTAATAACCCCGCGAAACAGCGAGCCTCGCTAAAAGAAGCAGAGGGCGTCGCTGCGACTTCGTCTACGCAACTAACAACCCCGCAAAACAGCGAGCCTCGCTAAAAGAAGCAGAGGGCGTCGCTGCGACTTCGTCTACGCAACTAACAACCCCGCAAAATAGCGAGCCTCGCTAAAAGAAGCAGAGGGCGTCGCTGCGACTTCATCTACGCAACTAAAAAACCCCGCAAAACAGCGAGACTCGCTAAAAGAAGCAGAGGGCGTCGCTGCGACTTTGTCTACGCAACTAACAACCCCGCAAAACAGCGAGCCTCGCTAAAAGAAGCAGAGGGCGTCGCTGCGACTTCGTCTACGCAACCAACAACCCCGCAAATCAGCGAGCCTCGCTAAAAGAAGCAGAGGGCGTCGCTGCGACTTCGTCTACGCAACTAACAACCCGCAAAACAGCGAGCCTCGCTAAAAGAAGCAGAGGGCGTCACTGCGACTTCGTCTACGCAACTAACAACCCGCAAAACAACGAGCCTCGCTAAAAGAAGCGAGGGCGTCGCTGCGACTTCGTCTCACGCAACTAACAACCCCGCAAAACAGCGAGCCTCGCTAAAAGAAGCAGAGGGCGTCGCTGCGACTTCGTCTACGCAACTAAAAAACCCCGCAAAACAGCGAGACTCGCTAAAAGAAGTCGCTGCGACTTCGTCTACGCAAAAAAAAACTCCGCGAAACAGCGAGCCTCGCCAAAAGGAGCAGAGGGCGTCGCTGCAGCCTCGCCTATGCAACAACAACCCCGCAAAGGGGACAAAAGTTTACAATAACCCCGCAAGGGGACAAAGTCCACAACAACCCCGTAAAGGGGACAGGTTTACAACAACCCCGCGGAGGGGACAAAGTTTACAATAACCCCGCAAGGGGACAAAGTCCACAACAACCCCGCAAAGGGGACAGGTTTGCAACAACCCCGCGGAGGGGACAAAGTTTACGACAACCCCGCGAAGGGGACAAAGTTCACAACAACCCCGCGAAGGGGACAGGTTTACAACAACCCCGCGAAGAGGGAAAGAAACTACGCCAACCACTCAACCACACACCCTTTCGGCCACCAGCCCGACAAAGCCCTCCAGCACTTCACCCACAAGAGCCGCAACAACCCGCTCCACAAACTCCGCAACGTCAACCACCTCGACCTCAGGGTGAGAGCCCACCCACCCTCTCCCCAACTCGTCGCCCACCATTATGGCATCACTGGCCAGGCAAAGTGGCCCCCACAACAGAGGTTGAGCTCTCACCATAGGGAGCGACCCCGACAACACCCTCCGCCGAAAAACCCGCCTTAAATCCCGGACATCCAACTCCACAGGCTCCGGCTTAGGAATAACCACCGCACCCTCGCGGTCCACTTGAAAATTAACCTCACCCAAAGCAATCGCCACAGCCTCTCCGTCCTCGTCAAGGGCGGCCGACGAAGGCCCCGCCCCAAAAACCACTCGATCGACTTGACGATCGGTCAGGTCGTACCTGTTGGTGTTTCTTAACGCACACAGAGAAATCCGCAAGCGCACGGAAATACCGTTGTAGCACTTCACCCGGTGGTAAGCAGGGTATCGTATTTTACACAAGGACGGTCGCGCAGAGGGCTTATCTGGTCCGTGTCAACCTAAGGCAAGGGTTTGTTTTGAGAGTAGCGAGGTATCTATAGGCTAAGTTTTCCAGGCAGTGATTTCTAAAGTCTGTTGTCTACTCACTTCGGGCACCGGCCAACGCACCAACTGGGCAGCTTCTGGCAATTAGCTCTACGTCACAACCGAACGTGGGGGGATTTCAAGGGACGGTCAAGGCTTGTCACGACCCAGCCGCCTACCCCCTCAACCGTGGGATGCTTTGCAAAAGGTAGGTGAACGCTAGTCCAAACACCACGTTTGCACTATTGGTCACAGTTCTTGATGTTGGCCAAGGTTCCCCGGTCAAAGAGTTCCTTCACCAAGAACTAACGCTCTTAACGAGACAATCTACCAATCCCGCAAGTCTACAACAGCTAAGAAATATACGTGAAAATTAAATAGCTGAAAGATAATCACAAGACTTCTTACCAAAGTGTAAGTAGCTTGCAGAGGTAGGTACAAGCCGGGCGGGTGCCGACAAGTTCGCACTCCCCACCTAGGAACCGCGGAACACCGAGGGGCGAACCGGCAACTCCGGGTAGAAAGAACAAAGCTTCTTTCTAGCTTTTCCCTCTCTCACTCTCTAGAATTTAGAAGAAGAAGAAGAAGTAGAAGAAGAAGAACTAATTCTACTCTCTTGCACAAGTGGACTGGTTTCTCCTTGGAATTGTTGTGTTGAGGAAGAGGGAGAGGGCCTCCTTTTATAGGTAGAGGAGAGGGGGCTCGTTGGAAAATGTCCCTCCCCATATGGAAGGAGCCAAACCGACCAGGAATAGGCGGTTCCTAGGTTCATTGCACCTGGTCCATGCCACCACCGACGTTCCCTGGATGAATGCAACCGCCACGAGAAAGGTGGGCCCGGTTGGCAACCGTAGGGGTGCGGCCACACCCTAAGGTGCGGGCGCACCAAGATCTGGGCTGTTTGGGCTGAAATTTTGTGTGCACGTCGGTTTTAGTCGTTAGCTCCGTTTTGACGGGTGGTACACAAAAACGGAGTCCGTATGAAAAAGTTATGCCCGAAATACTAAACCCTTGTCATGTGGCCCAATATGATTTCATGTTGGTTTTGGACCTTGACCCTTTTGGGCTTATGTTTGGATATTTGTAATCATATTTCTTGGGCTTTTCTCCTCTTTATCCTTGCTTCGCATTGGGCCATTCTTATCTTGTATATTTTCCTTTGCTTTTGGCCCAATATATATATGTTTTCAACATTGCCCTGCAAAACAAGTGAAGTACCAAAACTTGTGGAAATGGTTAGCTCAAAGCCCTATCACTATTGTGTTTTGGTAGTTTTATACTAATGTTGACGATATAAAATATGTAGTTAACGACCGTCAACAAACTCCCCCACACTTAGTCCTTTGCTCGTCCTCGAGTGAAGGCTTAGGGACTAAAGTGGTTCAATCTCCAAGATGTAGACCTGCATACAAGTTATTCCAGGCCTCACCTGCTTTGTGAGCATTCAAAAGTGGCTACCAAGTTATCTTGAAGAATTGAGCAATGGAACGACATGAATTCCTATCTCCTTGCTACTACTCATGTGCAAAGACTTGGTTGATTTTTGAATTTTTTTGAAGATAAAATAGCAATGCTCCATGGTTGATTCTCACATAGTCACTCATTTTGTGTTTCCTTGCCAAAGCACTCTTCGCTCTCACTCATCCTATGTTTTTGCAGGGTTTTGTGGATCTTTGGAGTGGAGTGTTGCATACGTACCTCTGTATGTTTTGTCGGGTCAAGCTCTGGATCATTGGAGGGAAGGGCCACACCCCTAGATCAAAATGTGCAAAAGTGTGGAAAATATTTGTGGTATTTTGTTTTGCGGTTACTCCATGACTCATGATCTCTCTCCTTTCTTTTTGTATGCTTCTTGGAGAGATACAGGCTACTTCTTCTTTTCTTTTCTTCTTTTTTTTTTGAGATGTGGGCTCTACTCGCCCTCGGACACATGTCCATTTTTCATCTCTTTTTCTTTTTTTTTACGCCTTTGTATCTTCTTGCTGCATGATACTTTTCTGATAACAGGAGATGATCATGGTGTAACTTGGATGGAGTATTTATTTTGTGGATGGTAAAGATGCATGTTGTCGCAATTCTCATTGTGAGAATTGGCGTGTATTTGTAGGTGTACGTGTTTTTTTCGATCTTGGGAGTATGAGCTTCTCTCAACGCGAGATCACGCGAGCGACAAAACTCAATACAACAGGTAGTAGCTATAGCGGATATTCCAGTCATTTTTCGGGCTTTGGTAGGATTTGTCTAAGTCAAACCCGGGAGCATGCTTTATTTGAATTTTCGAAATAAAACCAAGTCTCATTGCATAAGAGAGCAAGTGTCAAGTCATTCTACCATATCTCAAAGCTCAATTGTTTAGATAAACATGGGGTCCCTAACAGGTAGTTGCTCAACAAAGTATGGTTTTGGCGAGGAATAAAGAGTATGCATGCCATTTCTCAATTGGTAGACTAGAGATGGAGCATCAAAAGTTTTGTCTTTTGATATGTTCAAAATTAAATTTCAAAACTTTTAGCACATGTGAGAACAAGAGAGAGAGCAAGAGAGAGAGAGAGAGAGAGAGAGAGAGAGAGAGAGAGAGAGTTGTGCAAACCACCATTTTTGAAGAGGAAGGAGTAATGGTAGTCATTCGTCTTGTCCTTCTTTTATCGTGAATTGCTCGGTGTTTTGTGTACTTGTGTTGGGGAGATCCCGGATAAGTGTGATTGAATGCTTGAGAGATCTCCCCACACTTATTCTTGTACTGTTTATTTGAACAAAGAAAAGAAAACTAAAACAAACACATGGCTCCAAATGCATGAATACCGTGGGGCCTTTATTTTATTTTTATTTTGTTTTGTTCACCATAGCATCAATTACTCAAGCAAGGCTAACATAAGTGAAGCATTGAAAGCATAGCCTTGATTCATCTCCAGCATAAGATATTTCCATAGATCATGACAACAAAGCTCTAAGTTCATTAATCAAACTCTGACACCATATCAAAGTTTGATTAAAGAAGATCATTTTTAACCTAAGCACCATGCTTAATTTAAAAAGACCTATGAATGTATTACATGTATCCATGTAGGTACACCCAAACTTGAAGCATGTGACATGGTATGGAAAGCATAAAGTTCTATTTCCATGGAGACGAAAATATGAGTGAAGAGACTTGGTGAATATTTATTTTCCTTGCATACCTGAATATACTTACCGGCAACATCTATGGACGAAACATTGAAGTTTTGGCTGCGGTTTGCATGATGGCTCTGTCCAGGTGCTTCTCAAGGCTAGGCCACACACTTACACACACAACTTTGTGTGTACGGACCATGGGCCTTGGTAGCAGTAAAGGATCAAGAGAGAGCCCTTCTTTGCTTGTTGAGGCAATGACGGGTGGAGTCAGGCAACACACTAGTAATGCGTTTTGTAACCATCGCGAGGCCCACCTGCTCCTCTCTTCTCTTGTTGTTTTTTTTTTTTTTTTTTTTTTCTTCTTTTTTTTTTTTGTGTGTGGGACCTTCATGTGTCCCTATTTTTTTTTTTCCTTTTTTTTTTTCTTTTTTTTTTTTTTCTATCTTTCTCTTTTTTTCAAACCTTTTCTCTCTTTTTTTTTTTTATTTTTTTTTTTCGCAAGGTTGGGCTGACATCACCTTTTATTCTCCATCATCATTTTTTTATATGACCCCTTGGTGGATGAAACTTGAGATTGTCACCATCTTCCCCCACACTTAGACTTTTGTGCAAAAGTCAAGTGTGTAAGGTCTGGGTCTCCTCTTGAGCATGTTCCATCACCCATGGGTATCAAACTTTCTTGTTGATGTCGCCCTTATGTTTTCAAGCATCGTTTGCCCCTTTGTTCTTCTTAGTCGTTCTCCACCTGAAATGGTTAGCAACAAGAATACCCGAAGGTGTATACTAACTTGATAACATGTTCTTGCTTTTATTAATAGGAGAAAGAGCTTTTTTTTTATGATAGTCCGGGGTATCTCCCGGCAGTGCTTTGTTTATGGTCATAAGCTCGACCGTGGGAATTCTTCTTGCAGCTATCAAAGGTGGTGAAGTTCCCAGCTTCTCCACTAAGCAATGACCATTAAAGATCAAGCTGCAAGGTTAGCGCCATCGTGCTACTACGAGATCGACAAAACTTGTGATACACGAAGACACAACCATCCTCTTAAAGAGTCTGTGAACATGGACCAAGAGGAGGTTGGGATCCTCGTAGGAGCACGTGGGCAGAGGCGAGACAAGCTCTAGAGACCCATATGGGTATGTGAAAGGTGTCTTGCTCTGGTCATCATGGTGGATAGAAATCGGGTATTCTTCCACCCTCGCGGACTTGCCTCGATGGAATGGGTTCGTTCTTAGAGTTCTCAACGACCATCATTCCTACCACTTGGATTGGGCTAACCCAATCGCTGTGTGGTATGGGATAAATTATCCCGGCGCAAAGAAGTTTGAGAACTTCCTTCTTCACGACTTCACGCATCGCATTATTGAGCCTTCTTTGCGGTTCACGTGATGGGGTACTGGAAGGGTTAATAGGTATGCGATGTGTGCAGAGTGTTGGGCTTACCCCTTTTAGATCTTGTAAGGAATACCCAAAGACCGATCTATGCTTCTCTAAAACGGCTATGAGTTGGGTCGTCTCCTGGTCACTAAGTTTATCACTAATGATAACCGGAGTTTGTGTGTCACCGTTTAGGAAGACATAGCGTAGGCCAGGGGGTAGGAGTTTAAGCTCAACTGGAGGCCAAGTCAGCTCTTCCTCTTGGGGAAGTTCTATGGTTTCCCCTGAGTCATCCTCTTCTTCTATGAAGAATTGGGCATCGAGTTCTAGGTCTGTCTCAGGGTTTTCATAGAGCATGACTCCTTTGACCTCCTCGGGCGTGTCATACTCATGGAGGGAGTCCGTTCTGACCGAGTTTTTGGCTCGAGTAACGGTATGGACAAAGTTTTTCCTCCTAGTTTGACATCTAGATCCCCGGATTGTGGTAGATCAAGAATCTTTTCCAAGGGATGCCCGATTAGGATGTCAAAATCTTGGATATCAAAAATATGAAAATCCATAGAAAGTTTGACATTCCTATGAAGAAGAATCTGGTCGTGTATAACCTCACGACATTTTATGATAGTTCGGGGCGCTATGCGCAAAGTTCGTGCTGTGTGGGTTCTAGGTGCTTCCTTGTCACATTGCTGTGCAAAGGATTTGGACATGATGTTTATGCCCACAACAGGATTATACATGACCTCCACTACGTCCCCTTGATATTTGCAACAGATAGGCGTAGAGGGATGGTTCAATCGAATTTCTTCGAAAGAAGGTCCCTCCTCTCGCAGCCATTCCGTACTCATTATAGCTGTTAACTCCTTAATAGACTCCTGGAGAAAGAGTTTATCCAGGGGTTGTTCAGGGCTAGCTGGGACAGGTGGTTTCTTCCATTGTTCGTACTTCGAGGTGTCACCGAATTGTTCAGTAAAGTCAACCTCAAAGAACGGGAGATCCGTGCATGCGGTCTCCTTGAGTTCTGGTTCAGGCGAGGGTCTCTCTATAGGTTTAACGAGTTCGGCGTCAGCCGAAGAGACTTCCTCTGGTTTCTGCTTGGGTTCTACACGGATGGGTTCTAAAGGGGAGTATTCTCAAGAATACGGTTTAAGATAGCTTCCCCCTCTGCTGGTGTTTTATGGGAAAATGACCCTCCGGCAGTTGTGTCAAGCAGCAGGGCAGTTGCCCTGTCCAGTCCTAGCCAGAAATGCTGTAAAAGCACGTGGTTTGGTATGGACAGGTCTAGGCTGGATCGTGTAAGCGTGATAAACCGGACCCAGGCTGCACCTAAGGTTTCACCCTCTATTTGTTGGAAGTTGAGTATCTCTTGTCGCAGGGCCGCGATTCTGGATAAAGGGTAGAACGCTACACAGAATCTGTTTCGCAGTACTTCCCCTTCTCCGTTTACCAGCCCTATGTTATGGGCGTACCATTGAGTCGCCCTCTCAGTGAGAGAGAACGGAAACAACTTCCACCTCAGCATGTCGTGTGTCATGCCTGCAATTGTCAGGCAGCCACAGAGCTGCTCAAACTCCCGTAAGTGATGGTAGGAGTTTTCATATTCCGAGCCTGAAAAGGCTCGAGCCTGAACCATGGCTATAAAGCCAGGGCGGAGCTCATACTCTGAAGCTGTGATTGGCTTCGCAGATTGGCGTGGTTCTATGAGCTCGCCCTTAGGAGCGGACAGGTTTTGTAGGGTAAGTTGCTCCATGAGTATCAGGGACTGTTTTTGGTATTTTTGTTTAAAAGGATACTACCAGTCACACAGGTCGACTAGGCTCGAAATACAACTACGACAACCGTCCCTGGCAACGGCGCCAGAAATGCTTGTTGGTGTTTCTTAACGCACACAGAGAAATCCGCAAGCGCACGGAAATACCGTTGTTGCACTTCACCCGGTGGTAAGTAGGGTATCGTATTTTACACAAGGACGGTCGCGCAGAGGGCTTATCTGGTCTGTGTCAACCTAAGGCAAGGGTTTGTTTTGAGAGTAGCGAGGTATCTATAGGCTAAGTTTTCCGGCAAAGATTTCTAAAGTCTGTTGTCTACTCACTTCGGGCACCGGCCAACGCACCAACTGGGCAGCTTCCGGCAATTAGCTCTACGTCACAGCCGAACATGGGGGGATTTCAAGGGATGGTCAAGGCTTATCACGACCCAGCCGCCTACCCCCTCAACCGTGGAATGCTTTGCAAAAGGTAGGTGAAGGCTAGTCCAAACACCACGTTTGCACTATTGGTCACAGTTCTTGATGTTGGCTAAGGTTCCCCGGTCAAAGAGTTCCTTCACCAAGAACTAACGCTCTTAACGAGACAATCTACCAATCCCGCAAGTCTACAACAGCTAAGAAATATATGTGAAAATTAAATAGCTGAAAGATAATCACAAGACTTCTTACCAAAGTGTAAGTAGCTTGCGAGAGGTACAAGCAAGCCGCGAGGGTGCCGACAAAGTCCGCACTCCGTCCTCCTAGGAACCGCGGAACACCGAGGGGCGAACCGATAACTCCGGGTAGAAAGAACAAAGCTTCTTTCTAGCTTTTCCCTCTCTCACTCTCTAGAATTTAGAAGAAGAAGAAGTAGAAGAAGAAGAACTAATTCTACTCTCTTGCACAAGTGGACTGGTTTCTCCTTGAAATTGTTGTGTTGAGGAAGAGGGAGAGGGCCTCCTTTTATAGGTAGAGGAGACAGGGCTCGATGGAAAATGTCCCTCCCCATATGGAAGGAGCCAAACCGACCAGGAATAGGTGGTTCCTAGGTTCATTGCACCTGGTCCATGCCACCACCGACGTTCCCTGGATGAATGCAACCGCCACGAGAAAGGTGGGCCCGGTTGGCAGCCGTAGGGGTGCGGCCGCACCCTAAGGTGTGGGTGCACCAAGATTTGGGCCGTTTGGGCTGAAATTTTGTGTGCACGTCGGTTTCATCATTAGCTCCGTTTTGACGGGTGGTACACCGAAAACGGAGTCCGTATGAAAAAGTTATGCCCGAAATACTAAACCCTTGTCATGTGGCCCAATATGATTTCTTGTTGGTTTTGGACCTTGACCCTTTTGGGCTTATGTTTGGATATTTGTAATCATATTTCTTGGGCTTTTCTCCTCTTTATCCTTGCTTCGCATTGGGCCATTCTTATCTTGTATATTTTCCTTTGCTTTTGGCCCAATATATATATGTTTTCAACATTGCCCTACAAAACAAGTGAAGTACCAAAACTTGTGGAAATGGTTAGCTCAAAGCCCTATCACTATTGTGTTTTGGTTGTTTTATACTAATGTTGACGATATAAAATATGTAGTTAACGACCGTCAATAGTACCCACGCCAAAATGCCTCTGCAGCCTGGTTCTTGATATCATACTTCCGAGTCCGACCCCACCAAAAGGCCCCGAAACTTAGGCCCGGATACTTAGCCATCGCATGAGCCCAAGTCTCCCCCGAGATGAAAGTATCTTGATAATTCATCATCAGGGGGACGATGTTCAACACCTCCCGCGCAGGCCCCGCAGGATCCTGCATGGCAGAGCCAAGGGTTAGAATCCCCACCCCGCAAGATTCAACACACCCCCGAAAAACAAGACAACCAACAGAGCAGTAACACAATGAAATAGCAGCATAATTAAACTAGATTTATCCTCGACAAGGCAACCACAACAAAAGTACTCCAAACTTCTTTACAAAATCCCCAGCGGGGCCCTTAATCCCTACACACTATAAGACTCATCACTCCCGCAATGTCTCAACCTGGCCAGGAGAGGAAGCGCCCGAGATGTCCGCGGCAACCCTGACTCGCGCCCGGGGGGCCGCACCGTCATCCTCCTCGCACTTGCCGATTAACCCGTCGGTCCGAGTCTCGACCTCGACGAGGACCCGCTTGACGGCCGCCTCCCGCGAGGTCGCCCTCTGGATCTGGTGGTCCCTGTTGACGGTAACCAACGACATATTTTTCCCGTCAACTTACTACCATAAAGGGAGTAAAATTAAACCTTTTTATACTCATATACTTTTATCACTAATAAATTCCACTTGTAGTGTCTTGTATTTTATTTTGCAGATTTATAATAAAAGCAAGTGGAAAATCGACCAAAGTACGCCTTCCGAGAAAGCGCATTATTGCAAAACCCAAGCCTAAGAGCAAATCGACCCAAAACATCAAATGCGGGCCGAGCACGGCCCGGCCCACAACTTTTCGAGGGCGAAAGATGACACCCCACCGAGACCCGGGCGAGCCGAGCCCGGGGTGCGGCGCTAGACCACCTGTGCGGCCGCACCCTCCCCGAGACGGTTTCGGCCCGGCCTCGAGGAGGCGGTTCGTGCACTTTCCAAACGGGGTTTCCCGCCTGCGTTGGTGGTCGGTTTGCGCATACAAGGAAGGTTTACCAGGTCGGTTTTGATGTAAATTAGCACTTAGGCCCCTCCTCCAAGTGTATAAGTAGGCCCCTCTCTCCCTCTCTCAACACACACCACTTGGAGTCCAAAGAAACCAGCAATCTCTCTCTCTCTACCACCTCTACCTCTCTCTCTCTTCTACTCCTTCTTTCTTCTTCTTCTTTCTTCTTTATTCTTTCTTAGTTAACACTTGGAGTAGAAGAGCTACAAGGAGGGCTTGTCTCCTAGAAGAAAGTGCTTTGGTAATACATCCACTCTATGGAGCATTCTTCTATTTGCAAGTCTTATATTTATGTTCTTGGCCTAACTTATGAACTAGAGTATAGTTTTGTTCATGTTCTTGTGTTGGTATATGAACTAGCATATAGTTTACATATCATAATCTTGACATGTTCATTACAGTTCATCATCGATCATCATATGCCTAACTTGATTAGAGGTGGGATATCGGTTCGTTGTTCCTTCGGGTTTGCTCTTGTTCTAGTCCGTCCATTCGACGAGTGGGGATCCTGGGGGGACATGAGTAGTGCTCTAATATGCGGGCATGGTGCCCGGGTATTACGACACCTGCGGATATGAGGGCATGCCACGGTTGAGGGGGTAGGCGGCTTGGTCGTGACAAGCCTTGGCCGTCCCTTGAAATCCCCCACGTTCGTATGTTCTGTAGGAGTTCGTAAATGCTTCCTATCGGGCCGTATGGTATCCGGGGAGTCTCCCCGCTATCCTAGACCTAACCATGATTAAATCAGGTTTGCATATGATCCTAACTATTCATTTGTATGGCCATGACTAGATGCATTAGAACTACTCCATTAGGTTATTCATTTATTCATTTATTCTTTATCTATTTTCTTTATCCTTTTGCTGGTGGATTCTTAAGTGTGTGTCACACTATCCATGAACCGTTATTGCTTACCCCTGTTATGAACATTTTGGTCTAAGCAAACACATGTTCCTCTATTCGAGATGCCATGCTAATTTATTAATCACATGCCTTCCTTTGGGAAAATATAAATAACGATACCACGAATACTTCCGGGTGAAATGCTACAATGATAGATCCGTGCGCTTGCGGATGAATATCTAAGATGGCAAGATCTATCCCGTTGGATGTTTCCATTTCGGTCACCGACATGGTGGTTTACTTGGGAATGTCGGCGGCGCATTTCTGACGCTCTTATTGGGGATGGGTTTTATACCTGTTTCCTTTGATTGCGTTAAGAAATGCCAACAGTCCCAAAGAGCCTCGAAGTCCACCCGCGGAGACCTCAAATCCCAACCCCGCAGCTTGTCCACGTCCTCCACCTCCGGCCACGCCTGAGTGGACAGCAGGGGGACCACCCTCGCCGCCACGAACTCTTCCACCAAATCATGCCCCGTCAGGTAATGGGACATGTTGCTCAGCATCGCCTGCTGCTCCGCCAGGGCGTTGGTCTCCGCCCACTGCCCTTCCGGGGGCTCGCCGAGGTTGCGCAGGGCCCCACACAACTCCGGAGCCTCCGGCAGCTCGTAGTAGAACCACCTCGCCAGCCAGTCCACAGACCATTTGCTCTTCTGCGCCTGCACCGGCAGCGAGCGACTCGCGCGGTATGCGAAGGTGTAGACCGCGTCTTGCGCCCGGCCCTTTGCAACCCGCACGGTCCCCCGCGCGGTGAGGTTGCGGGTGCACGCGGTGGGCGTAGAGAAAGGCGTCCACGTCAGGCTCCAGGCCCTGCGAGCGGCAGGCCCAGACGAAGATGGATAGCTTGGTAAAGCAGGCGGGGTTCAGCTGATGGAAGCGGAGTCCGAGCCGCTTCATCACCTCCAGCACGAACCCCGCAGCAGGAAAGCGGAGACCGGCGACGAAAAACTCCGTGAACACCATGTTGACACCTCTTAAGCTCTATTTTTATGTGTCAACTAAACATATAATAAGGTTATAAAATGAATAAGAACATAGAATAGGTGTTTTACTAACACAGTTCCACGAGTTTTGGTGATTTGTATCTTTTTAGGGACTTAACAGGTAAATGCCGGAAAACTTAGAGAAAACCCCCCAAACAATAAGAAGATTTACCATTGGAGAAATTCGACCCGAAAAGTGAACTAAAACATTCTAGAAGACACCAGAAGACACCAGGAAAGACCGGGGCGGCTGGGCCCATGTGGCTTTGGCGGCCGCCAGCAAGGATTAGGCCGGCCGCCAGGTGGGACCCACCTGTCAGTGTCATCTTCCTAGGTCGGTTTCAAACCGACTTTGAGGTTGTATCTACACCGTTTTTGAAGGTCGGTTTGATCCAAGGGTCAGCATTCATCGGCCACGACTATATAAGGATGATCCAACCTCTGGCCTTAGGCATGAAAATCATTATTCATCATACTCAGCTCTGATCATAGCTAGAGCCATACCTCTCTAATTAGAAGAGCTAAGATCAAGTTGAGATAGATTAGTAGAAAGTTGAGAGATAGATCAAAGAACTTAATTAGAGTTCTAGATCTGTTCTTGAGAGATAGAAAGTAGAGTTGAGGAGAAGTAAGGGGAAGTATCGGATCTGTCGGTGACTCTCTACGCTTGTACCTCTGAGATCAAAGGCTTCATTGCACTTGATCTTGAGACTTCTTTGGTGGATCAACCTTATATTTGAGTAAGTTCATTTGTTTATATTTCTTTCGGTTTATGACTCATTAGAGTACTTTAATTCTTATCGCTCTTGAATTGAAGTTGTTTTCCCTAGTGCAAACGTGGTGTTTGGACTAGATAACGTGGTGTACACCCTACTTGCCGGAGCGTGGTAGATCGTGGTAGTGACTAGTACCATTGATTCCTTTGGATTCCACTTCCCGTAGGATAGGACACGTAGGACATAGTTGCTGGGGGAATAGTAAGTTTCGCCCTTACTTTCCTTTGAGTACGTCCCCATTAAAAGAAATATCTTCGAGCCTTACAAGGATATAAACTAGACAACCATAGAATTCTTCTCACCTTTTATCTGAACTCTAGTTCCTTCCTATTATCTCAGGGATTAGTTTTGTCTCATTACCATCACACCATTCTCCCTGTGGATTCGATATTTAAAACCCTCTCCCGGGTGAAGTGCTCATCGTTTTTCGTTAAACTGCGGAGACTATACAAATTATAAATAATTTTGTAGGATAACTTTTACCAACAAGCATTTTACGGCGCCGTTCTTGGGAGAAACGGTTTGTTGATTACGTGAGCAAAACTAAATCTTGTATCATATCATTAGTTTAGATTTTTCTTTTTATCTTTTTCAAATCACTATCCAAATGGATACTACCCCTCTTTACAAATACTTGGCACCCAATGGGCAAGCTTGTAGACCTGTGTTATCATCTCCGAACCCATTAAAGCCGGATCTTATGAGTTTCGCCCCAGGTTGATAGAGATGGTCCAAAATCATACATTCTCAGGAGAATTAGACGAAAATCCTTTCCTTCATCTCCAAACTTTTGAGGAGACATGTAAATGCCTCCATATTGAAGGCATGTCCCCTGAAACTATCCATTGGACGCTCTTTCCATTCTCTTTGAAAGGAAAAGCTCGCCCGATGGTACAATAGAAATAAAGAAAGAATGGGTGGCAATTGGGAAACTTGTTTAAATGAATTTTGTGCAGATTTCTTTCCCATGTCCAAACTAGTTAACTTTAGGCTCTCGATCCTATCCTCTAAACAAAATGATAATGAATCTTTGAGTGCCTATTGGGAACGATATGATCTTCTTTCCAAATCTGGACCTAATCTCGCCATACCAGACCATGTTTTAATTCAACACTTCTATATTGGTCTGAATAGAAAATCTAGAAAATATTTGAACACCTCTGTGAATGGATCATTCATTCACCTTTCAATCCCTGAATGCATTGCTGTCTTCAATAAAATAGTGGAAAACAAGGAGGATGATCCAACCTGCGGGGAAAAAGATTAAAATTAAAAGAAATAATAGAAGAAGAAAAAGATTAGCTGAACCTAATTCTATTCCAATTTCTTTACAAACTCCAACTAATCCGAACCTTTAGAAGAACCGAGGGTTACTCCGATCTCGACTTCTTACTTGATATCGAGGATGATCTCTTTACGATTATGGAAACACCTCGAAATATCGATTAACATCTCAGAAGACTAGAACATCACAATCTTATCCTTTAGATCCTTCTGATTTGACACATTTAAAAGGAACAATAGAAGAGCTTGTCTCAATCATAAGTAGCGAATGGATAGAAGAATCAGAGCTCTCCTCTGATGTAATCCGTTTGGATTCACCTTCTATACCTATTCGTTGCCAAATTGATAAAGACCCTTTTGCTCTTTACAATCCTATAGTGGGAATAAACATCATGGCACTATCTTTTGCTCATGAACTTCTCAAAAACATGCCATTGAGTCCCACTACAAAATTGTTACTAAGCCCTTCAGGACAAATTGTTCAAAGCTCAGGAATTCTTTATGTCTTACCAATCAAGGTTAATAACATCATGGTGCATCTTAGCTTTTATATCTTTGATATCATGGAGTTTGACCTGCTAATAGGACAACCAATAGAAAGGCTTACTTTTAAAGGACAAACCGGAGACTTAGACTTTCAGCTAGACAAAGATCTTCAATTTTCATTACCTATAGTCCAAGCCATTCATGCTAAAACCGAGTCTTGTCCAGAACCAGATCCTATGGAGGAAATTAAAGAGGCCACTGTAGAATATTTTGTGGAATCCAATCAAGAGGATGATTCAGAATTCTTTATTGAAGAAGAGGATGAAAATCCTACTACTTCAGAACCTCTAGATGAATTTGAGAACCCACCTAGACCTCCTATTGAACTTAAACCTTTACCACCGGGCCTCACTTATGCTTTCCTAAATCAAGATTCAGAGTCTCCAGTGATCATAAATGATAAACTAACTCCAGAACAGACTCTCAGGCTGATAACTGTCTTAGAAAAACATCGCTTAGCCTTAGGCTATGCACTCGATGATTTAAAAGGAATTAGTCCTGCTCTCTGCACCCATCGTATTCCTACAGATCCAGATATACCCTCATCTATAGAACCTCAAAGAAGACTCAATAATGCGATGAGAGATGTAGTTAAGAAGGAAGTTCTTAAGTTGTTACACGCCGGGATTATATATCATGTGCCACATAGTGAGTGGGTAAGCCCCGTACAAGTCGTGCCTAAGAAAGGAGGCATGACAGTTGTTAAAAATGATAAAAATGAATTAATTCCTCAAAGAACTGTTACAGGATGGAGAATGTATATAGATTATAGAAAACTAAACAAAGCCACAAGGAAAGATCATTTTCCATTGCCTTTCATTGATGAGATGTTACAACGATTGGCAAAACATTCTTACTTTTATTTCCTTGATGGATATTCTGGATATCACCAAATCCCAATCCATCCTAATGATCAAAAGCAAAACCACTTTTACATGCCCATATGGAACTTATGCTTATAGAAGAATGTCTTTTGGGTTATGTAATGCACCTTCTTTTTTCAAAGATGTATGATGTCTATATTTTCTGAATGATTGAAGAGATTATGGAAGTTTTCATGGATGATTTTTTCGTATATGGAAAAACTTTTGATGATTGTCTAGAAAACTTAGATAGGGTTTTGCAAAGATGTGAGGAAAAGCACTTAGTCCTTAATTGGGAAAAATGTCATTTTATGGTTAGAGAAGGAATAGTGCTTGGTCATCTTATTTCAGAAAGGGGAATAGAGGTCGATAAGGCAAAAATAGAAGTTATAGAACAGTTACCTCCCCCTGTGAATATTAAAGGGATACGAAGTTTTCTAGGCCATGCTGGTTTCTATCGTAGATTCATAAAAGATTTTTCACATATTGCTAGACCACTTACCAGCTTATTAGCCAAGGATGTTCCCTTTGTTTTTGATGATGCTTGTCTTAAAGCTTTTGAAACTTTGAAAAAGGCTCTTGTTTCTGCACCAATTATTCAACCCCCTGATTGGTCTTTACCTTTTGAAATTATGTGTGATGCCAGTGATTATGCTGTGGGGGCAGTGTTAGGGCAAACTAAAGACAAGAAACATCATGCTATTGCTTATGCTAGTAAAACTTTGACTGGACCACAACTTAATTATGCTACCACTGAGAAAGAGTTGCTAGCAGTTGTTTATGCTATAGATAAGTTCAGATCTTACTTGGTAGGAGCTAAAGTGATTGTTTACACTGATCATGCTGCTTTGAAATATTTGCTCACCAAGAAAGATGCTAAACCACGTTTGATAAGATGGATTTTGTTACTCCAAGAGTTTGATTTAGAAATTAAAGATAAGAAAGGAGTAGAAAATTTCTGTTGCGATCATTTATCTAGAATGCATTTTGAAAAACCAAATGAATTGCCTATTAATGACTCACTTTCGGGGACGATATGTTTTATCGGGTAACCCATACCGATCCCTGGTATGCAGATCTTGTTAATTTTATGGTTGCAGGATATGTAGCACCAAGGGCGGATAAGAAGAAGCTTATGTATGAGAGTCGTCATCACTTATGGGATGAGCCATATCTCTTCAGAGTATGCTCGACGGGCTACTCGTAAGATGTGTGCCGGACGAAGAAGGATTGCGATTATTGAAAGATGTCACTCATCACCATATGGAGGTCATTATGGGGCATTTAGAACACATGCAAAGATCTGGCAAGCAGGATTTTTCTGGCCAACTATGTATCAAGACACAAAAGATTTTATCCGAAGATGTGGAGCTTGTCGAGGCACGGAAATATAAATGCAAGAGATGCTATGCCTCTAACAACCAATCTCTAGATAGAGCTCTTTGATGTCCGGGGAATTGATTACATGGGACCATTTCCAAAATCCGAAATTATGAACATATCCTAGTAGCAAGTGGATTATGTTTCAAAATGGGTTGAAGCTTTGCCATGCAAAAACAGCAGATGGTAGAAGTTCAATCAAGATGTTTGAAGAAACTATATTCCCAAGATTTGGAGTACCTCGAATGGTAATTAGTGATGGAGGAAGCCACTTCATTGATAGAAGATTTCGACAAAGATTTATTGAAACATGGAGTTCGTCACAACATTGCTACAGACTTACCACCCTCAAACAAGTGGGCAAGCGAGACTTGATAAGCAAATCAAGAACATCTTACGAAAAACAGTTGAAGAAATGGGAACTAAATGGAAGGATAGACTTCCGTAGCACTATGGGCATACAGGACAGCATATAAAACGCCAATTGGAATGACACCTTATCAACTTGTTTATGGAAAAACCTGTCATTTGCCTGTAGAGCTTGAGTTCAAGGCTCACTGGGCAATCAAGAGATGGAATATGAATCTTGATGCTGCAGGAGTTCAGAGAAAGATGCAATTATCAGAATTGGAGGAATGGAGAGAGAAAGCTTATCATAATGCCAAGATTTACAAAGAAAGAACCAAGAGATGGCATGACAAGAAGATAAAGATAAAGACTTTCACCCCAGGAGATCAGGTATTACTCTTTAATTCCGTGGTAAAATTATTCGGGCATGGAAAACTTTCGAGCAAGTGGGAAGGACCTTTCAAGGTAGTAAATTCATCATCACACGAAGCAATCACTCTTCAAGACTCCGAAGGTAAGTTATTCAAGGTAAATGGCCAACGTCTTAAAATTTTCTATGAGCCTGATAAGCCTGATGAATTAAATAAATTAAATGAATTAGATGAAATAGGCTTTATGATTTATCCAACCCAAGGGAATTAATTTTCGTGAAATTTGGTTTTGTGGGCCAAAAGTAAAAGCATTACAATGAGAATAGGGATATTAGGCCGTAGGAAAAAGGACGAAGCATAGTGCAACAGGGCACCGGGCGGCGGCTGAATGAATGGCGGGCGGCCAAACACCTCCCACCTCCCCTCTTTTCCATTTTTGTCCCAGGAATACTCTAGAACTTGCCCATTGTAATGACGAACATTCCGGAGTCATTTACGTAGGAAAGTACTGCGAGTCTTTCCATCCTATTCCATGCACCTCTGCCTATATAAACAAGCCCCATCTGATCATTTAATCTCATCTTATTCATCCTCCATTAAGACCGATGACAAGCACCACATATTTTCACCATGAAGAACACTGAGACCCGTATGGTGGTCTATGACCCAGTCAAGGCAGCAACCAATTTGGCTAACTCCATGGCTATAGTTCCCTATGAGCCAAAGCCATTAGTTGTTGTCAGTCCACCACCTTCAAATCCGAAGTTTACACATGGACAATTGTTTGCACAAAACTTGATGGCTGCACGTCGTGAGATTAGCTACATCTCTAGACGTTTAGACGCTCTGGAGAAGAAAAATGCAATGATAGTCGAGAAGATGGGAGTACTCGAGCGCATCTTGAATAGGCGTACTAAGGATATGTAAAACGCTCGAGATTATAAGAGCATTCATTATATCGAGTCAAGTTATCGAGTCAGTTATCGAGTCAATTTTGCTTTGAGTTAAATTAGAGTTTTGAGTCAGTCGTCGAGTCAAGTTTTTATGAGTCAATAATAAGTTTGGTTGAATAAATAAAGAGTGCTCTTGCTTCAATAAATTGTTGATCCATTATCTCAGTTTTATTTTCTATATTTCTTTTGTATATGTTTTCTTGTCTCCACCATGTTTTTGGATAAAGGATAATAAAGGATAGTGTGGGGGAGACAAGATGAAAGTCAAAAAAAACAACGAAACCAACCCTAAAAGCGAAGCAAAACAATAAATACGAGAATAATGATCCAACACGACGAAAGCTCGGGACAAGGAGGCAGCGAGGGCTCGGCGGCCGCCCGAGTGATTCACACCCGGCCCCGGTACTGCCATCTCCCCTCGTCCTCGATTTCTTCGACCCTCGGTTTGATCTCCGAACTTTGCTTTAGTTTATATTTTGGTTTTACGTTACGTCGGTTTGAACCTTTTACGATATGCTAAATAATAAAAGAGAATAAAATGAATTGATATGCTTTGTTCTAAAGATAAATTCACATAATACTTTTTCATGGTTAGATTAATTCTTTGTTGAAAAATAATAAAGATCCCAAGTTACTAAAAGTTGTTGTGAAATTTGAGATAGAAGAATAGTGAGAACTTCATTCTTGATATCTTTTCTCTTGGAGAATTTATTTCAAAAATATTAAAAATGATAGCTTTACTTTATCTTTGTGGTAAATGTTATATCCTACTAAAGCCATGCTATGAATATTAAAACCAGCAAAAAGCTATTTACTTTGTGTTGAGCTTTGTCAAATTTTGTGACCCAAGTTGAGAGACTTGTCATACTCTAAAGATCAAGATCACGTACACTTGTTTTTATAAAATATTTATATGCTCTAGCTGTTGATCTCTCTAAATTCAATAAATAATTTTTGTACAAAAAGGCATGGGCTATGCAAAAATAATATATATATAAAAAAAGAGAAAAGAGAGAAAAAGGGAGATGAAAAATGGACAAGTGTCCTACGGGCGAGTAGAGCCTACCTTCCTAAGAAAAAGAAAAATAATAATAAAGATGAAAAATGGACAAGTGTCCGGGGGTGAGTAGAACCCACATCTTTAAAGAGAGGAAATAAAAGACAACAGTCTAGGGTGAGCAGAGCCCACCTCTCTAAAAGAAAATAAAGATAGCCCATGATCTTGTTTGCAAAAATATTTATTTCAAAAAGAGAGAAGTAAATAAGAGCATAGTAGAATTAGCATACACATGCACATCTTGATCTAAGAGGATGTCTTTCCTTGGATCCGTCTTTGACATTGCAAATACATGCAAGGTAAGTATGCTACATCTTTGACAAACCTGAAACTCCAGATACAGCTTTATTAGAAGTAGATATGTTAATTACATGAGCTTTGTGAGGATCCAAAAATACTACAAATATATATATAATCATTGAGTGATTCGAGAGTACCACGTAAGAAAGAAGTAAGCTATGTTTCTTTTCAAAAATTATTGCAAAAACTCCAAATTTGAATTGATTGAAGGAATAAGGTACTCTATTTCAACTATCTTGTTTCTCAACTACTTAAAGTTCTTGGTAAGATTAGTAAAAATAATAAAATATAAGTTTGACCATGAGATTGTTTTATGCTTGATATACTTGTCTTGCAACTTTGTTATAACCATCCCTTTTATCGAGACGAGTAAAAGCCTAAGTGTGGGGAGCTTGTTGACACCACTTAAGCTCTATTTTTATGTGTCAACTAAACATATAATAAGGTTATAAAATGAATAAGAACATAGAATAGGTGTTTTACTAACACGTTCCACGAGTTTTGGTGATTTATATCTTTTCGGGGGACTTAACGGTAAAATGCCGGGAAAACTTAGAGAAAACCCCCAAACAATAAGAAGATTTACCATTGGAGAAATTCGGCCCGAAAAGTGAACTAAAATATTCTAGAAGACACCAGGGGAAAGACCCGACGACTGGGCCCACTTTGTGGCTTTGGCGGCGCCAAAGGATTAGGCCGGCCGCCCGGGTGGGACCCACTTGTCGGTGTCATCTTCCTAGGTCGGTTTCAAACCGACTTTGAGGTTGTATCTACACTGTTTTTGAAGGTCGGTTTGATCCAAGGGTTAGCATTCATCGGCCATGACTATATAAGGATGATCCTACCTCTGGCCTTAGGCATGAAAATCATTATTCATCATACTCAGCTCTGATCATAGCTAGAGCCATACCTCTCTAATTAGAAGAGCTAAGATCAAGTTGAGAGAGATTAGTAGAAAGTTGAGAGATAGATCAAAGAACTTAATTAGAGTTCTAGATCTGTTCTTGAGAGATAGAAAGTAGAGTTGAGGAGAAGTAAGGGGAAGTACCGGATCTGTCAGTGACTCTCTACGCTTGTACCTTTGAGATCAAAGGCTTCATTGCACTTGATCTTGAGACTTCTTTGGTGGATCAACCTTATATTTGAGTAAGGTCATTTGTTTATATTTCTTTCGGTTTATGACTCATTAGAGTACTTTAATTCTTGTCGCTCTTGAATTGAAGTTGTTTTCCCTAGTGCAAACGTGGTGTTTGGACTAGATAACTCATAAATACAGCCTACTTGCCGGAGCGTGGTAGATCGTGGTAGTGACTAGTACCATTGATTCCTTTGGATTCCACTTCCCGTAGGATAGGACACGTAGGACATAGTTGCTGGGGGAATAGTAAGTTTCGCCCTTACTTTCCTTTGAGTACGTCCCCATTAAGAAATATCTTCGAGCCTTACAAGGATATAAACTAGACAACCATAGAATTCTTCTCACCTTTTATCTGAACTCCAGTTCCTTCCTATTATCTCAGGGATTAGTTTTGTCTCATTACCATCACACCATTCTCCCTGTGGATTCGATATTTAAAACCCTCTCCCGGGTGAAGTGCTCATCGTTTCTGTTCGCTTGCAGACTATACAAATTATAAATAATTCTGTAGGATAACTTTTATCAACAAGCATTTCTGGCGCCGTTACCCTCGCTAAAGCATGCCCCAAACCCCGCAAATGAACGAGAACGGGGGTGAGCGTGAAAAGGCAGAGAGCGCAAGAGGTAGGTGAAAGCAGGAAGCCTGGTGAAAAATGAGAGCACAAAATTTTTACAGCGGCGGCAGCATCAGCTATTTATAAGGGCCGAGAGACCCACCAGGAACGGACCCCGAGGACATCGTGATCTGCCGCCACGTACACCGACGGTTCACGTCCAACGCCCCAGATTCAACGCAAGAACACAATCGCCCCATCCACAGCTAAGCGTGACACGTGTCAAGACCTACCGGTAACCGGCCCAGTAGCAACTAGGGCGTCGCTGGCGAGGTTAGCCCCGCATACGCCACCGACATCTGCGGACCTCCCCTTCAAGGTGTTCGTTGCTCGGCCGACGACAGACCGGACCATACCCCGAGGGGCTACTGTTGGGGGAGGATCTCGCCAAGGACCCCCGGTAGCTCCCGGGCCCAGGAGAAACCCCCGCAGGCGCGGGGAGCGAGGCCCGGAGGAACATCCCCGCAGCCGCGGGGGCGGCGAGATCGTGAACGGCACCCCCGTAGGCGCGGGGAGCGAGGCCGGAGAAACACCGGGCGCGGGGGCGGCAAGATCGGGGAACGGCACCACCGCAGCGCGGGAGGGCGAGGCCGGGAAACACCGCAGCGCGGGGGCGCGAGATCGGGAACGGCACCCCGCAGCGCGGGGGCGAGGCCCGAGAAACACCCCGCAGTGGGGGGGCGAGATCGAGCAGCGGCACCCCGCAGCGGGGGCGAGGCCGGAGAAACACCCCGCAGCGCGGGGCGGCGAGATCAGAACGACACCCCGCAGCGGGGGGAGCAAGGCTCGAGAAACACCCCGCGGCGCGGGGCGGCGGAGGCCCCGGCGGACTCCGTGCAAAGCGGCGGGGGAAGGAGGGAGAACCCTAATAAAGCCCTAGCCGCGTCGGGACAAGTGTTTTTACCTTGTGCCCTTGGAAGGGTTTGTACCGAACTGCCCCTGCGCGGGCCCTAGCCGTAAGTGGCATGTATGCTCTGTCCTGTTATGTAACTGCAAACAATTACCAACCGGACGCCTATAAATACGGACCGACAGGACGTATGAGGGGACGGTTGGTGGGAACGTTTATGACCTATCAATCAAAAAGGCAATCTCTCGGGATCCACCCATTTGTCCACCTCGCCCCCAAAGGGACCCAGCTTGTGGGCCCAACGTTCACCACGTGATCTCCTGTGGAAAGCCCTCGCCCCTCCTCCCGCTACCCCCGTGGCGAAGGTTAGGGGGGCAGGTGCATACCCCACAGGGGGTGCCGCGCGGCACCCCCTGGTGAAGACACATGTCGAGCTTCTAGAATCTTCCTACAACCGACCTATGGAGTTGATCCAGTCTGTCCAATCAAGTCGGTTTGATCCAAGGGCTGAGATTCATCCTATGGGGCTATAAAAGAAGGGGCATGGCTACCCCCTAAAACCCTAATTCAGTACTGAAGATCAGAAACCTGAGTTCCAAAGATCAAGTCCAGAGCCATAAACCCTAGTTCCTCAGAATAGTTCTAGTTGTAGAGAGATTAGCTACTTAGTAATAGATTAGAGGGAGATCGATCCAAGCATAGAAAGGCTTGAGCTTCAGATTCTGTCAAGGTGTTTATAGGTACATTGTTATACGCTTTGATATATTTATATCTTTGGTATATTCATTACTCACCGATTATCTATAATATTATTCTTTATCTTTATTATATTATCATTTGCTTTGTTTATTGTTTGCTTTAATATGTCTAGTAGAGTTATTTATTTATTATGGATTACATGCTTAGGATTGTATAGCCCTCATCTTGTAACGTGCAAGATAGGTGTTATAAAATTATGTAAGTGTGGTGCTTATATATTTTATATCTGCAAATGCCCGCTATATGCCGAAGTCGTGGGGGTAGTTCGTAGAGGTTATAGCTCTATTGAGTCTTCTATAATATATCCTCCCTCCGTGTGTAGTCAACGGTAGGTCATGTGTCGCGAAGAAGGTGAAGATCTCATTATTGAATCCTTTCTAATTGATGATTCTTAAGTTTGATATGAAGTAATGGTAGTAGCTATGATAACTAGATGTTTGCACTAATTAGAGTTTAGCAATAACATGTGATGATAGTTACACATAAGTTTTCATTATATTGCCCATGTGAGTCCTTAGACTAGAATATTCTGTTGAATCTTTATCATTTCATGATGGCTTGATCCCTGTATTTATCATTTATCTTATTGAGCATTTATCATACATATCTTTATCTTATTTATTATTATTTCATGTGACATTAACCCTGTTGTTGAGTAGAAGCATTATCATTATTGGTTATAGATATTCCATATAAGGACTTTATTAGTATTACGCATTAAGTAAGTTATAGAAGTTTTCCTTGTGGATTCAACACTCGTACTCATTTAAAATGCTACAATGGTATTTATTATTCTGTCTGCTTGCAGAGCCTTGTTCTATATTATTTATCCTATTTATTTCCTGCCTAGTCACATCATTTCATGCCATGTTATACTCTCTAGTTGCATAAGTGGATTGACAACCCTCGTTACTAGAAGTATAGGTTATCTTTGACTAGTTTATAGTGGCTTAATGATTGTTATAATACCAGCACTGTTTGGGGTCATTGCTTTTGTAGTGTGTCGCCTAGCATCATTCAAGTATTAGTTGGCGCCGTAGTATTTGAAGTGCTAATAAGCTATATTAGTGATGTCGTTAATCAGTGTCAATAGACCAAAGTACCCAACCAAGAAAGATCCAGCTAGGGGACCTAGTACTAATACAAAACATAGATGGAAGACACAAACTACTCAGCCCATAGGAAGGACCGTTCATCATAGCAAGAGTACTTGAACCTGGAACATACGAGCTGATGACTTTGGATGGCAACCCAACCATATACACATGGCACGTCAGCCAACTATGAAGATTTTACTCCTAATAAGCAAAAGAACCAATGTAATCATACCCTTTTGATTCACAAGCAATAAAAGGCTATTTTATACAAGCTGTCAGCCCTTTTTGTCAAACAAGAGTGAAGTACTTAGGGGATGAGTTGGTGATTGTGTTCGAAAGAGCCTAGCCCTCATGACCTTGGCGTGTGAAGTACTTAGGGGATGAGTTGGTGATTGTGTTTGGAAAGAGCCTAGCCCTCATGACCTTGGCGTGAGATAGTAACTGTGTTCAAAAGAACCTAGCCCTCATGACCTAAATCATAATGGCTTGAGATGACTACCATGAACATTGGATCTCAAGACCTAAAATTTCATGACCTAAGTCTTGGAAATGTCACTGTGTTCAGAAAATAACTTGGCTTTTTAATCAACAATATTTCAGAGACATGAAATGTAATTGTGCGATGAAGGGCTTGGTCCCAATCTTCGTAGCGTAGGATCCCGATTTTGTTAACTACCTGAAGAACGACCGATAATTTCCTGCAAGCAACGATAACTAGTGCAACATAACGACACACACAAGGAGCCAAATCTTCTTGAATTGCAAGTCTGATGCAAGGGAGAACATACAATACATCATTTCTTGGGCCAAAGATAAAAAGATATAGAACAGCTTGCTGAAGCATCTTACACTTTCCAGTGGAGCCTAAACAAATTGGTACATCTGGATTTTTCGGAGCTGAGGTGTTTCACTAGAAAAACTTGGAGCGGAGCTGGTTTTTTGAATCTGGAGCTGCTTGGAGCCCTACCTAACACGCCCTATATATGGAACCTAATATGATTTGTCACCTATAAGGATTGCAACTAGAACCATAACAATTAGATGGATTTGTCACCTATAAGGAGCGGATCCAAATCATCTGCCTACCCTATAGTCGGGTGTCATCGTTGCAGCTGTCAAGGCTTGCTAACGATGTCTAGGGTTTGGTGCATCATGTCTTGCCGCCCCGCGAACTGCCGAGCATCTCGTAGCCTGTCGCCACTGGATGTCCGCGCATGAGGTGGACTTCTCTCGTCTCTGAGCATCTCGCATCATGGTGCCACCGTGGAGGAGCGGGAGGGAGCGCTATCGCGAGCCCCATTCTCACACCAACGGAGGTGCTGGGGTCTGATCCCCGTGCGGTAGATGGGGGATGCGAGCACGGGGCAGGGAATGGCAACCTGAGTTGGGCGTGATTTTTTTTTTCCGAAAATGGGCTTGATTGGTGGCGCAATTTGAAAATCAAGCGGGGGAGCGCGCGGTTTCCTTTTGTGTGGGCGAGGGTGTGGTATCGCAGGAGGCAAGGCGGAGGGTAGCCAAAACGATTATCACACCAAATGGTTATCTTATCTTTAGTATTTTTTTAGTCTCTTTTTATTTATTTTATTTTTATTTTTATTTTAGTTGTGGGATATTCGAATCGAAGTCGCTTCGTGAGGGCCTCCGCAAAGGGAGGGAAGAAGGAATAAACAATGCCTTGCTACCGGTAATAAGCATTGTGGGCACTAGGAATAACTGCTCCCGAGTAGTAGTCTTACTACCGGGTAAGAAGGAACAAAAAAAATGAGATGAATACATCATGCTATGCTTCTCCTTCATTCTCTCTCCATGACTCTACGTGTCTTAGAGCATCTCCAAGAGACTCTATTTGTACTCTATTTGTCTCTTTATAAAAATTACACTCTATATTAAGCATCTCACTCCAACAGACTCTCTATTTCTGTGACACCTGGCCCAATTTGGATGTGGCCCAGTATGGGTCCATGAGTGCTGAGTGCACATGTTTAGTACCACCTTGCTAGTTGAGAAAGAGTGGAGTCAACTTATAAGCCTTTGTCTGCCAGCCATAGCACCTTCGGGTTAACCCTTCTACATGAAGTGAGGACGAAAGTGTAAGCAGGTGCTATGTGTATGCGTGCACGCCCCGCAGAAGGGCTATGTGGTGCGGGGTGTTACAATTTCTCATCTTCTAGCGTGGCTAGCTAGATTGGCTATCGCTTTGTGCATTAGGCCCACGGTCTGACCTTAGTAACATTTGCGCGAGGCAGTGACCTGCCAAAACAAAGGGCCTGTTTGGATTTGGTGACTTTTTAGTCACCCCTATTTTAGTCACTTTTAATCACTTTGCTTCTAAATATGGATGACTAAAATTAAGAATTTAGATACTCTCAACTTTTATATTTTAGTCTGATGACTAGAGAATCCAAACACCCAAAAAATGTGAAGGAAACTAGTTTCGATCAAAAAAAGAAAAAAAATGGTTTGCCCTTTAACCCCTAAAGTCATCGTTAACCAGGGAGGCCCTTCGAAACCCTAAACTCCGCCCGCGAACCGCGATACGGCGAAACCCTAGCCCCACATCGCCAACGCATGGAGTCCCCGGGATACGACTACGGCAGCGGCGTTGGCACCGGCGGCAAAATCCGCCGCCACCCTCATTTCCGCGCTGTGGCTGCCTCACCTTATGCTCGTCGGGCCACCGCCCCGACCCACGCTCCTGTAACCGCCACGGCGGCGGTTTCGCAGGGGGGCGGGTGGTTGTCCCGGATCATTGCCGCTGGCACCTCGCGATTCCTTCCCTCCCTGTTCCGCACGTCTCCACCTCAGCTTACCGCGACGGCCCCGCCGTCGCACGAGCTGCTCGAGCCGCCGTCGCCGCTTCCCCCACTGTTAGGTTTGTCTGCATATTTTTTAGCGTTTGCGGTTGTTCTGCTGCTTGCTCGGTGTTAGTGTGATTGTAACTTAGTAATTGGTACTGTTTTCTCTGTAGAAATAATAACTAGTTTAGCTTTAGACAGCAGATGATTAACATGTTACTTGTGCATGTGGACTGTGGGCTATTGGCCGTTAGAATTTGAGTGTTTACTCTGGCTGCTGTGATGAATAAGTTAGCGATTTATCATCTTTTTTCAGTGTGGATTTGGAATGCTATTGTAATATAGTATGCTCTGAGTGGTGTCTGATTGATTGATTGCCAGCAAGCTTACATAAGTTTTTCTCCTGCAATTTATAGAGGATGACCTTCCAGAATGTGAAGAAAATGGTGGAGTGGATGCCAATGTAAGCTGAATCAATAAATTCATATTGTAGTTTTGTGTATTGTACATTGTACATTATTTGAGTGATTGTCAAAATGATTTATAAGTTACTCCAACTAGACACTGAGTTTGCCATAAGCACTGTGACTTCATTCATTAACTCAATTCAAAACATTTCCTTCACGAATCAGGATCAGTTTATGAGTCTATTCAAGCCTGCAATTTTTAGCCTTGTTCCTGAAGATTTTATTGACTTTTTAGCACTTCTCCATTCTAAATTATATTTAATTTTTTTGGTCAGAAGCCAAATTAGTTTCATTAAATTCCCCATGAAATATATTTTGATTGAACATCTGTTGGAGCTTATAGATGTTGATATTTCTAAAAACTCAGGCAAAGTTCAAGACGTTTGATTTAGGAGGAAGCCAAAATTAACTTTAGTTTGGAAAAAGGCAGTAGAACAAATATTTACCTATTTATTATGCTTTAGGGAAAAAAATCTCTGTTTTAAGTAACACATTATGCTAGGAGAAAAATCCCTGTTTGTTTTAAGTAACACCCTGACAGGTTCTAACGGCAATTAATTTACTTTCAACTTTCAATTTTATGTCTTCTGTGTGACTTAGTTCCCGAGCCCATTTTGTTGGTGGATCTTGTTAGGTTTCAACTCTAGACTTCCCCCAATATGCTTGGACCTAAAAGGTCTTTTTGTTTGTTTAACATAGTACCAAACATGTGTTTGTTCTAATGCAGAATTTATGTACTGAAAATCCTCAAAGTTGTTCTGCCAAGGGAGAGGAAGAAAACATGCTAAGAAGTTCTGATGACCATGGTGGTATGGCTCTTGAAGAATTATTGAAGCAGAGAACTTTCACGAGGCAAGTATCTGGTATTTCAGTCCAAGATCTCAGTGTTAAGAGCCCATTCTTGTCTCATACTTGACGTTCGTAATTGCTGGTGCGAGCAGTGCAGTCTTGTAGCCAAGCTGCATTAGATGACAAATTGCAAAAAGCTTTCCTACTTTGTGCTGCCATTTATACCACATTGGTTCAATGGCCTAGCAGTTTTCTAGAACCACATGGTCACTTGGTTCAATGTGCCTAGCAGTTCCTCTTATGTTTATATGTCAAGGGCTTCCGTGCTCAAGGTAGCAGGCCCCTCGACTTCTCAGTTCGTAGCTTGGTTTGATAATGGCACCAGGAGGTTTCCTTGGACATCCTTTGGTGATGGGGATGAGATTAAGAGAGAACATGGAGATTAGGAATAGGTTTTTTCATTGCTTGATTCATCATAGACTGGGTACAAGGTATAAATAGAGGAGCCCATTCCCTAGGCACCCAGCCTCTGGCTCCTTGATTCTGTCCTAACATTAATTCTAATCTCTCATTACTCTCATATATCTAATTTCCATAACTCTCATCTCTTCCCCAGCCCTTGGGAACTCCCCTGGCTGCATCCACATGACACTATATGTGTCCTTGATTACACTCATATTAAGTCTACCTATGCAATCGTTTTGGGGGTGGGGGGTGTTGCACTTGTCCCTGCTTTGTACAGTTCTGCTTTTCTCTTAGGCCCCGTTTGGATCCTTGGAATTAAATTCATTTTAATAATTATAGTTTAGACGCAGAATAATTAAGCTAATATGGTTGTATATGAAGTATACTTGTATATTACTGTGGCCCATATGAGATACTGTGTTGCGTCCAATTCCCCCAAAATGAAAGGATCCAAACAGCTCCTTGATGGAATGATACACCATTCTTGTGCGTGTTTGAGTGCATTTATATTCAATATATCGTATTTTCTCTTTGCTAATTTGCTAAGGACATCTTTCCTTGCTGATTTATTGCCATTTTATTATATCTTATGTGAATTACAAACGTTTCTGTTGGTTTACCTATTGCATTCTTATTTTTCCTTTTTTGATTGAGGTGTGTGGTATAATATTTGAACTTATATCTGTCTCTCAGATGGTTTTATTTGTTGATTATTTTAGGAGTGATTTTGAATATTTGGCTGATTTGTTATGGTCTAAAACTATTGGAGCAAATTCACTAAAGCCAGAAGATGGTGACGTAAGGAAAATGATTGTTTATGACAAGGAAAATGGCTCCGAACACTCCAACTTACCTCTTGATTTCTCCACTACAACATACAACGTTGATGTAAGTACATGATTATGGCAACTTGGTGTGTACAATAGAATATTAAACTATTTGTATTCTGTTTAAACTTGCTGCGGAAGGGTTGCCTCGGCTTATCCGCAACCCTTCCCCAAACCCCATTCACGTGGGAGCCTCCAGCACTGGGTCTGCCCTTTATTCTGTTTAAACTTGAATGTAACATATAGAAAATTCAGACTGCTGATCTTTGTGATCATTATAGCTTGTATTATCTCACTTGCTATATCTTCTGTATGCATTTGAAATTGGATCAAGTGATTTGAATTCCATGGAGTATTTATAATGTTGCTCTGTAGTACTTGCTTCATATGACCTCTGCTATGTACAGGATCAAGTTGCCTCACCTGCAGAAATTGCAAAAGCATATATGGGTTCAAAATCTTCCAAGGGGGCACCTCTACGTCTTAGATTGCACGATCCCTCTATGACTATCACATCTATAGAAGCTAGTATGTCACAAAAAGCTAAGCCTCCCACAATCCCACTTGCCCAAGGCTCAAGATTGCATACTTTCAAAACTTCTGATCATCTTGAAAGCAACTACACAACACCGAATGGAGCAATCTACAAAATTTCACCATCTCCTTATTTCAAGGTTTATAGCTTGTTCATTTTACTCAATATGTTTTACTTTGTTGAAGTTATTTTTTGTATCAACATATGCAGACCACAGTTTCTCAATAGAATATATTTCTTTCCGTCTTTTCTTTAATATATAACATATAAACAAAATATTAACTGTTCATCATGTGGACATTATCGCAACCACTATACAAAGAATTATACTTCTTAGATTTAATAGTTTCTTCATTATGTCTGTTTCCACTTTAGATAAATAGTTTTTTATCCTTTTCCTCCTCTGACATAGCTTTATATAACCGCCAGTACAAGGGTTGCCTTTTCTAATTTAAATTACTTGATCTGTTTCAGAGTGGCCTTTCTTCAAAGGAGCTATTTGGTTCTGTATCTTCACATTATCAGACCTCAAGTAGTGTTCATACTTTTGGCAGGCAGGTACTTATTATTGAAGCACAGTGCACAATCTAGTATTCTAGCATATTCATTTGGTGTCTTACAAGTTTCAGGATTATTATGATAGTGAGTTGCAAATCTAACTTTTGTATGTAGAATTCTACATTTCTTTGTTCCTATTGCCTAATATTTTGCATATGGCACTTAAAGCCAGTCTTCCATTCTAAGTACTATGCTGAACGCCTTACTAGATTTAATACAAATGATTGCCTGTTTTATCTCACTATATTGTGGTTGCTTATACATCTCGTAATTCCATATGCTGTCCATATTATTCCTCAATCTTTTAGTGAGATTATGGCACTGAGGTTGAATGAGAAATGTTGGTTAAAGGGAAATTATAGAACCGCCATCTTTCATGAAACTTAGGTTCCTCTTTGCTCTATTGACCTTCTATAAACTTAGGTTCTTTGTTCTTCTTTCTTTTCCTCTTCCTTGATAACATCACCTCCCTTTATATAGAGAGGATAAGGAAGACCCAATTAGCAAATCATATCCAATCCAATCTCTAATCTAATCCTATCTCTAATTGATCAAATCCCTCTAATTGATACTAGGCCCCTAACTGATGCCCCATAACACCCTAGGTGTACGAAAAATGAATCCTGACATCATTCAACTAAATTATTAGTTGGACAAAAATGGCATGATTTGAGTTTGAGTCCTGAATAGTGTGACTAAGAAGAGAACTATACTGTTGCTGTGTGTAATTTTCTAATGTTCTGCGATACCCCTTTGAAGCTACAAGTATCTTACTACCTGCTTATTTTTTCTAAACCAGTCTTGCATTGTTATTTGTTAATCAACAGGTTTTGAAGAGGAATATTACTGCTGTCAGCGATGAGTCTGTATCTGCTGGTCCCGTACGCAGAATGCATCAAAGATATAACAGAACATTGCCGCTGTTGGAAACAAGGCTATGTTCTCGTAGATACCCTGTAGGCCATGGAAGCAAACTTGAAGGTCTGGCACAAACTCGAAAACGCCATTGTATGGATAAAGTTGGTGATGCCAGTCTCGGCAGCATAGATGACAGTTCTCATGTGAACTGTTTTGGTCAGGCACCAGAGCAGTCAGCTGAGATGGCAGCTAAGATACTGAAGCAGCTTGACACATTAGTTCCTTTGCAGAAGGAAAACACACCAGAAATAAAACAGAAACTTGAGGGTGCCATGTATTTCGAGGAGGATGTTTCTCGACAAAAAAAAGTACAAGCAGAGAGAGATCTTTTTGAACCTTCTCCATCAGAAGTTGAGTATTCCTTACCTGATGGTATTACATCGAACAAATCTATCTCACAAATTACCTTGAACAAGGAGAATCCTCCAGTGTTTTCTTTCAGAGGCAGTTCTCCCAATCTGGTATTATCTGATGAAATTGGACGAAACAAAATGTTCACTCCAGCAAATGGCTTCACCTTCCCTGTCCCAACTGTCAACAATGCCCACTCGCAAGGCCCTCCAACACCTACATTGTCATCTCCCCCTATACTAACAGTTGAAAAACAGCCTTCACTGTTCTTCAGTGCTTCAGTCACTCCTGCAAAAAGTGGCCCTGGGTTAGTTCCTGATTAATAAAATTTACACCTAAAACTTTTTCTGACCCTAAATAATACTTTAACTTAGCTGATACTTGTAACCCAACCTGTCATTTGTTGGGACATGAATAACCACATTTGTTTCATTTGTTTATTATTGGAGCTATTTGGCTGGATCTGATATTTTTGGTTGTCAATTTAAGTATCAAATGAAGTACATTAGTTTCTAATATTGGTGTCTTTGTCTTTCCAGGATTTCAAAATCAGTTTTGGCAGGATCCATTACACAGAAATTAGATAGCAAGTCAAATGCAGATGATCAACGAATGCCTTCCAAGAATTCTGGGCAAGGTGCATCAATTGGCTCAGCTTCATTTCGAAGTGCTGGCTCTTCTACCATCTCCACTAACTTAGCTTCAAAGTCTACACAGAGCAGTCTCACTTTCTCCAATACTGGTTTTGGTAGTTTATCGGCAGCCACAAATATGTTTGCAGGCAGTTCTTCTGAATTTGTTGCAGCAAGATCTTTAGTGTCGTCTTGTACAGGAAGTCCTAGTGTTGCTTTCGGTTTCCCTCCAGTTCGTACTGCAAGTTCACCTGGGCAGCGCAATGAAGCAGCAAATTGCAGTACCACTTTTAGTTCCATGCAGCAATTTGGCATTGCAGGTTCTTCCACTATGCAGGACAAATCTAAGGTAGTAGACAGCAGTACACCTTTTGGCCTCTCCCAGAAGTTTCACACTGAGAGTTCTGCTGAGCTGACATTTGTTTCTGGGAATCATAATGCTCAATCAGAAAATTGTAGTTCCTTGTTCACACGGAGTACAGCAAATAATTTTGGCTTCAAATCTTCAGAAAATTTAAACTCTGGAAGCTCGCATAGTTTTGCGGTTTCACCAGTTGTTTCAGCAACATTGGGCTCTAGTCCTTCGAATTCAAGCTCTCTGTTTTCTTGGGCAGCTGCTTCTGGTCCAACCTCTGTGACTGGTACTGATCCACCATCTTCTCCTGCTACAACTTCATCTTTTGCTTTTAGTTCCAGTCCAGCATTTTCAGCACAACCAGTATTTGCCAGCAAATTGACTACACCAGCTCCTTCATATGGTTCACCAAATACTGGTCGTGCTACATCACCATTCAGCCCAATGCCATGCGCTGTATTTTCGTTCATATCAGCTACTCCTTCAATACCAAATCCACCCACACCAATATTTGGAGACACTACTGTACAGATGAACGGCGGGAACATGGTTGTTGACAGGAATGGGTCCCCTTCCCCAGCAACTTCACCATTTGGCCTGCCAAGCAGCTCTCCATCGACTCCAACTTTCAGTACGCCTGCAACTCAATTTGCTTCTAGTACATCTGGCTCACCTGGAGTTTTCGAAGTTGGCCAGCATAGTCAAATTTCTTCAGGTGGGTTCTCAGTGGGCCCTAGTGGTGGCAACGACAAATCCGGCAGAAGAATCATCAGAGTTAAGAGAAGGAAATGAAATGCCAATATTTTTCAAGTAGCAAGTTGCTCTTAGCATTTAAGGCTAAGACAATCAGCATGAACTTTTTTTTTGTTCACATCATTTGTCTATGCTGTTAATGAGAATATGAGATGTCAATCTCAAATTGATGGTCACAATTTTGGCACAGTACCAGCAATGGATTTTTTTTTCAAGGTGGCCTTTCGGCTGGGATACGGCTGCCCAGGACATTTTGTTGTACTGTTTTTTACACAATGATATAATGAAATATATGTAGGTACTTGTCCAACTTGAATTAGACATGTTCAACAATCAAGTGGTCTATGTTTTTTTTTTCTGTGCAAAAAGCATAATTCATGTACTGCCCAATATTGGATTCCACTCTCTTTCCTTTTTGTTTGGTATTTAAGTTCTGTTTTCGCTGTGTATTTTGAAAAGCGCTGTTACCTACAAAAAGCGTTACACAGCACGGCTGTTCCGAGTGATTCAGGTAATCTTATCTATCTAAACTATACCTATAAAGAGCGTAGATCCGGCCACCTCCGCCTACAGACTCACATTTAAAAAAAAAAAAAAAAATCCTCCGCCTCTGCTCCTCGCAAACTCTCCTACCTTGGCTCCCCAATGCCTCTCCTACCTTGGCTCCCCAACGCATGTTCCCTCAGCACCGCACACCGCTACCACCGCCTCACGCGCCGCCTCCCCACCCCTACCCCTCCACGCCGCCGGTGCACCCCGCCACCTCCCGACTCCTCACACACTCCGCACGCCGCTTCCCCACCCCTCCCGTCTGTGACGCCCGTACATCCCCTCCCTCCGCGTCGCCGGTTCGCCGCCGTCGTCAACCATCTCAAGTCAGCTCACGCCCGAGGCCGAAGGCCGTCACCACTACATGGAGAAGCACCGGATGTAGTTGCGTAGGCTCTCCCTTTCTTCTGCTTGCAGCCGCGGACGTCCCACATGTTGCTGGGCCTAGAGTAGGTACCCTGGAAGTTGTCGACGAAGATCTCGCAGAGGTCATGCTAGCTGTTGATATGCCCTGTAGGCAGATGTTCCGGCCACGAGCGAGCTGTGTCACTGAGGTACAGGGGGAGGTTGCAGATGATGAAGAGGTCGTCGTCCACCCCGCCCGCTCTGCAAGCGAGGCGGTAGTCCTCGAGCCACACGCTGGGGTCCGTCTCCCCGTTGTACTTCTACACGGAGGTCGGAGCTCTGAAGCGCGCGGGGAAGGCGGCGTCGTGGACCCTGGACCCAAATACCCTGGGCCTTCTCCCGTCCGACGTCGGGCTTCGGCTGCGGTCCTCGCCGCTGTCGTAGTGACCTCCCCGTCTCCGGCTGTAGGAGCGAGGAGGACGACCATCGTGACATCGATTGTCGTGGTGGTCACACTGCCCTGCGTCTGGGCGCCTCCTCCGAGCCTCGGCCTGCCGCCTGGCGTCAAGCGTGTCCCACGCGTCGTGGTTCTCGCCCACACGCCGGCGCACGTGGACCTGCGGGGAGTCATCACGCGACGGACATCAGTTCGAAGACGCCTCGTGCTCCTCCTGGAGTTGGCGGTGTGACACAGAGCTCTTCGCCTGCTGTGCCGCGACGCGCTCTATGAGCGACCTCAGCCGCTGGTGAACCCTCCTCGCCTCGGGGGTCTCGGGCTCGGGGCAACCGCGTAGAAGCATGGAGGCTACGACGAGCCCTGCTGAAGACCGGAGGGAGATCGCCACCCTCGTTGTCGACGATGCGCTGGTGCACCTCTCGCGCACGAGCTCGAGAGCTCGGGGCTGGGCTCCTCGCTGGATGAGGAGCACCTCCCTCTCCCGCTCGATGATGCGCTGGTACTCGTCGAGCTCCTCGAGCCTGGCGTCGATCTTGGGACGTTCATCCCTAGGCGGTGTGCGGCACGGAGCGCTGGAGCACGACTCAGAGCCGCTCTCGTCAACGCTCCTCACGGTCCCCTCGGGGGTCTGGCACATGAAGCATTGATGCGTGGGGTCCACATCCCCTGGACTCAAGCTGCCCATAGCGGCCTCAAGCTCCTGAGCGCTGGTTGCCTCGAGCGCGCTGCTCAGGGAACGCGGCAGATCGGGCTACCCGTCAGGGTACATCTTGGCATAGGACGCCATGAACTCATGGCAGGACAGAGGCTCCTGCCCTGCGATCTAGAGGACGACATTGGTGACGGAGAAGGTGACATCGTGGAAGATCTCTTGGGTCGGCTCGGGGCCCAGGATGTGCTGAAGCAAAGACGAGATGGCGGTGAAGAAGTGGTCCACCGCGGCGCGGACGGGACTCAGCGGCGCAGAAGTCGAATCCCGGCCGGAGAGTGCCAACACGGAGTCGGCTGCGTCCCGTACCACCCGTGGTGCAGTCTCCTCGCGCACCAGCCGAGGGAAGGTGGCCCTGACAAGGGACTCCTCAGCGCTGGTACCGGTGAAGGCCACCGAGCCGAAGAGCATCGATGCTCCGGCCACCGGTGAGGTGGTGGATGGAGCCATCGAAGCGGATGTCATCACACAAGCGCTACCCCTACCTGGCGCGCCAACTATCATGGTCTAATACCATGGTCACAGTAACCGACTGGCAAGTGTGTGCTTCGATGGCCTAACTCAAGGGACAAATGACACGGGATGTATACTGGTTCAGGCAAATCGGTGCCCTAGTCCAATCGAAGTCACTAATCCGAGCTCGGGGCTCGTAGAGGGGTGGCTACAAGCTGTTTGAGAGAGGAAGCGAGCTCCTAGGTCTCTGAGATTGAGGCAAGTGCCAATATCGAGTGGTGTGTTATGAAAGTGGAAGGTGAGCTGGGTTGCTTCCTCTCTCCCAATGGCAAAGGGGTCCCTTTTATAGTTCAAGGGGTGTACACAAGGATGCCACGGGAGTGGACTTAGAGTAAGGGGTAAAATGTTCAAGGGGTGTACACAAGGATGCCACAAGGATACTAAAAACGTTTCCAGCATGTCAGGGTGTCAGTCACGCATGCGCCGCTGCCCTATCGCTTCATAGCCTGTCCTCATATTCTGCACGGCGTGGAGGAGGGCAGCGCGGGAATCCCGTTGTCTAGTATCAGACTGGGCGAGTTCTGGAGCTCATTGGCTCCGCGATGATGGCCGGCGTGCTTGGTTACGCTCCAATCGAGTATTACAATAGGGAGGCGTCCCATTAGCCATTAGACACGCCTCTCTGCCCCGTCGCCACGCACTGGCACGCCGCCTGTCAGGGGGAAGCGTGGACTCCGGTGAGACGCGAAATATGTGGACAGGAGAGCTCGGCAGGAGGTAATGATGCCCTTTGTTTATAGCGGTTGGCATGACTTGTGCTCGATTGGATAGGTCACTGTCGCGCGTGCACCTGGAGGCAGGATTCCCGTTGCCAGCATCTAGCCGCAGATCGTAGCTGCGACGGATAGCTATGGCACTCGATTACGTCTAGATGCCGTTATTGTAGAGTTGACCCTGCCCTTCCCTCCCCGGGACAGGCGGCCGGTCACTCTGGAGATTTTGAGGTCTCATGAGATCGTGACCCCTGCGACGTCATGACCTCGAGGTCGTGCAAGTCGGAAAAGTGGTCATGTGTTTCCTTGGGGTGGTGTGATTCGGACTGGTGGGACCTCGTGCCCCGAGCTCTCGAGCTCTCTCATATCTCGACCTCCGAGCTCATGCGAGGTGTAGTTTGGGTGTACTTCTAAGCTCGTGCGAGCCGGAACTCAGTGTCCCAACCTTGGAGCTCGTACGAGGAGGAACTCGGCGTCCCGGCCTCAGAGCTCATGCGAGGCGAGACCTGGTGTCCCGGCCTCAGAGCTCATGCGGGCGGAACTTCGGCGTCCCCGGCCTCGAGCTTGTGCGAGGCAGGACACGGTGTCCCAGCCTCGAGCTCGTCTTGGCGGAACTCGGCGTCCTGTCCTCAGAGCTCGTGCGAGGCGGAGCTTGGGATTTCGTGGGTCGAGCTTTGGCTAAGCTGAATTGGGCCAAGTGTTTTGGGCTTTTTGCGTTGATTCCGTGTATATTACGAGTACCCATAATATTGGTCTCTGACATGTTGGGTACAAAGGCAATTTACCAAATAATAATTCATACGTTACCTTTGCCATTAGGTTGATGCCGGATCTCATATCGCATTGAGTGTTGTTGAAGGTCAATTGATTGATGGAGCATGCTATGGTCGGGGCGCCTAGATCTTCCAGCTTGCGTAGCATTAGAGATCTGAGTAGGTGGTCATTTTTAGAACATACCTAGTTGATCATTATTACCTTTGTAGGCTGAGCCTTCTTATTCTTATTCTTGTTTTTGTTGATGGTCTTGATCGTAGGTTCTAGTGTCAACTCACAGAGGTATGGTGTTTGTGAGTGAGCAGGAGATGTAAGTGTCTTATTCTTGAAGTTGAATTTCTCCTTTCTCCCCTTGATGTTGAAACAGATCTTTGCACTATCGGCATAGATGATAGCTTTAGTTGTGCTCAAGAAGGGTCAGCCCAATATGATTGGTGCCTTCTCATCTCCTCCTATTTCAATTACCGCAAAGTCTACTGGCACACATGAGTGTCCAACCCATTTACAAACATCTTGAAGTATGCCCTTGGGGTAGCATAGTGACTAGTTTGCAAGCTGCAAGCACATGATTGTGTATAGTAATGGATCACCATGAATTTTATCATAGATCACCCTAGGCATGATGTTGATGCTTTAGCCGAAGTCACATAGCGCGTTGTCAAACTCATGTGGTCCAATTTGGATGGTGATGACTGGCCTCCCTGGATCTTCTTTCTTGGGTGGTAGGGAATCGTCCAGCCAGTTGCTTCTCACGTATTCCCCGAAGAGGCGACCTGCATTAAATACATCGACAAGGTTTGCAGATTCTAATTCTTCTGGCTGGCCGGAATCTTACCTGGCGTGGTTAGTGGAACAGATGCAGTCAACTAAGAAATTTGAGACTCTATCATCTTATTAAAGCTATGTTGATTTTTAATTGCAGAAAAAAGCTATCCATTCTATTATTTATTGTTTCTAGCATTTTATCATTGGAAGCTAATTTTCTAGATAGGTTCTCCATAGTTTACCATGGTTTAAAATGAGGTCTCTCAAGGAAGGCTGATTGAAATTATTACCTTGATAATTACCTGAGTAGTTACCTTGGTAGTTTGGCCTCTGTTGGTTCCAACCTTGATTTTGCTGAGGATGATAATTGTTGTTATTATTGATGTAGTTCACATCCTCTTCAACTTCTGGGTAGTTCATGCCTGTGTGGCCTGTGTTGCCACATTCTTCACATGTCATGCAGGAATCTAGAATTTGCATGACTTCCTTCTTCTCAGGAGCTCTGTCTTCAAGCTTCTTCATTATTAAGTCCATTTTGGAGACAACATGTCTATCTCCTTAAGCTAGTGTATTCCTCCTGATCTCTTGCGGATTTGATGTTCTTCGTTCCAACTCTAGTTGGAAGCCATCTTATCCACAAGCTCAGTAGCTATAGAAAGTATAAGTGACCGGAAAGCACCTCCGGCTGCAGCATCCATCGTCTCATGGGTACTAGTAGTGAGCCCGTGGTAGAAAGTTTGCATGAGTAGCCACTTCTCCATCCTGTGATGTGGACATTCTAAAATATATTCTTGGAAGCGTTCACATGATTCTGGGACGGATTTATCATGTTGTTGTTGAAAATTTGAAATCTTCCCCCGTAAGTCTTGCCTATAGGAAAGAACTTGGCGAGGAAGACAGTAGAGCAGAGTGACCAAGTGGTGTTCTTATCTTTTGTAGCGCAGAGCCACTGCTTCGCCTTTCCCAAGAGTGAAAATGGGAAGAGGCGGATTGCATTTCTTGGTACTCCTTTGATGGTGAAAGTGCTGCAAATCTCCAGGAAGTGTTGGAGATGAGCACTCGCGTCTTCTTGTGCCTTTCCACAGAATTGGCTAGCTTCCACCATGTTGATGAGCCTAGGCTTGAGCTCGAAATCATGATCCCCAATCTCAACTTCTGGCCTAGTGCGAACATTGGTCGTGGTTGGAGCTGAGAACTCACGAAGTGTCTTGTCGGCCATGGCCTCAAATACAGGCGATAAGCATTGCCTGATTTGATTGACGTCCGAATCAGAAGGTGTTGGTGTTTTCCTGAGCTTGGATCTTGCCCTTCTGATTATTCTAGATTATCAACATAGTTCTCCTAATGGTTACTCCAATTCATACATTTACCCTGTATAAGATCAAAAAGAAGTAGACAAACAAGGGTAAGCTTGTTTGAGTAGTGATAATGGGTCCTCGATACATTACGTGATGCAAGTAATATCAATCTATCCATGTATGTGTTTTTAGGTTTGGCTAGCACCCTTCACTGGCAACGGCGCCATAAATGCTTGTTGACATTTCTTAATGCAATCACAAAAGGATGGATTTAAGATCCAACACCAGGACGGTGCCAGAAATGTATAATGGTATCTATCTAAATAAAGTTAGCCTGGAGGTGGAGTTAGTCGGGGTTAAAATGAGTTAGACAGAATTAGTAAGGTGTATATCTCTGCATCATTATCCGTAGTGGAATTAATCTCACCAGGATATGCATAAGAGGTGTACCACACATTCTAGCATCACCTACATACTAGTCTGTCACCCTAGCAGCAATGCTAAGAAATGCGTGAATGGTATTCTTAATATGTCACTTGAATCTCATGCAATAATATGAATATGATATCTGCAAGTGCACAGATAGAAATACCATTGTAGCACTTCACTAGGAGTCTATCCAGGTATCGTATTTATATTTTACCACAGGGAAGGGTAGGCTAATGGGTAGATTGATTGATTCACTTGCAGTGTGGTAATGTAGAGTAAACCATATGCATCAAACTAAACTCAAACTAGGATGAGTCACATAATAAATATAAATATAGATAAATGATATGATAACTGCCAATTCAAAGATCATGGTATGCCAATAGAATGTATCATAACCGGCTAAATTAACATGGTATAGGTAGAGCAGACAGAATATTCCTAAGTTCCTCCTACTTATATGTCAATGAATACTATGATTAGTGCAATACATCTAGTCATCATGGCATGAAAACAATATATCTACGCATGGTGAACATTACTAAGGAAGATCAGAAACAAAGCAAGTCTACCATAGTAATAAAGCTCAACTACACCTACATTCGGGGGGTGGACTACAAAGGACACAACGACAATATCACAACCACGATCTACCACACATCCCGGAATATAGGGTGCAGTCGCAGGCAAACGTTGTATAAACACCACGTTTACACATTGTTGACCACCCACAAAGTGCACAACTAAGGGGGCACTATACGACTCCAGGCTTGAATATAAAGACAAACTTACTAAGCTAGATATATAATCATAATAAGCATGGAAACATATAACTAAGAATGTAATCATTGAATAGAGCAATGTCATAGCAAATGTATTCTAATCAAATACTTACAAATTAGATACAAGAGAGAAGCCACGAGAAGCTAGGCTCCCGGTACTTCTTGACGATCAGGAATCCAAGGCAAGCTTGACTTCCTCTAGAACTAGCCTAGATAGCTAATGCTCTAATCTAATTATGATGGAACTAGGGCTTGGGATCTTGACTTGGGGTCTTGATGATGGGACTTAGTATGGACTAGAATGACTTAGAGTTTCACCCAGGGGTCGGGGGTCTTGTTATATAGCCCTGGAGGATGCACCATGGCCCTTGGATCAAACCGACCTTGATCAATGGTGTAGATTGCTCCTCAATGGCGGTTATGAACCGACATAACAAGCTGAGGCTGACAGGTGGGGCCCCCAAGGTGGCTGCGCCTTGCCTCTGCCAGGTGGACCCCATCTTCAGGTATGTTTCTTTTGGGGTCTTCTAGAGTCTTCTTACTTGGGTGCCAAGTTGAGTTGCGTTGCGGATAAGTCTTTTCATCATATGGCTTGCAAACTCTGGCATTTTCCTGTTTAATCCCTAAAAATATATAAATCACCAAAAACTCATGGAATTATGTTAGTTAGGCTCCTAAACTATGTTGATATTTATTTTAAGCCCTTATTTCAGTTTTAGATGTCTATTAATTTTATGCTATTAGAGATACCAACAAAGATCATCATTCACATTTGAAGCAAGTCTTCCAGTTCTTACAAGAAAATCAATTTTTACTCAAGAGATCTAACTGTGAATTTGCCAAATCATCTATTGACTATTTTGGGCCATGTAATTTCTTCTGGAGGGGTAGCCACTAAACCAGCAAAGATAACTACTGTGCAACAGTGGCCAGTACTAGCTAATATCAAGCGATTAAGGGGTTTCCTTGGTTAGAAGGTTTATCAAGCATATGGGATTATTAGCAAGCCATTGACACACTTGTTGAAGAAAGGGGTGCTTTTCAATGGAGTCCACAAGCTCAAGAAGCTTTTCAGTTGCTCAAGAATGCTTTGATCAAGGACCCTATTCTGAGAATACCATATTCTACAAAACCATTTATTATAAAAACTGATGCAAGTGACAATGGTATGGGAGTTGTTCTAATGCAAGAGGGGCACCCAATCTCATTCTTGAGTAAGGCATTTTGTTCAAGGAACAAAGCCCTATCTACCTATGATAAGGAGTGTTTAGCTATGGTAATGGCTGTGGATAAGTGGAGATGTTATTTGCATGGTCAGCCTTTTGTAATCAGGACAGATCATAAGAGCTTGTTGCATTTAAATGAGCAAAAGGTGGTGTCTAGAATGCAACAAAAGGCATTGCTCAAGTTAATGGATCTGCAATATCAGATTTAGTACAAGAAGGGCATTTCTAATGCTGTTGTTGATGCACTGTTAAGATGTCCTGAGGCTGAAGAGATATTGGCTATTTCGGTGACTACACCTACTTGGTTGGAAAAACTCCAGCAAGGGTACTATGATGATGATGATGATACTAAACAGTTGTTATCTGAGTTGTCTGTGACTCCTTTAAATGATAAGGGTCTGGAAAATGGGATTATCAAGCATAAGGGCAAGATTTGGGTAGGCAACAATGCATTAGCCCAAAATCATATTTTGCAGGCATTGCATGCTAGTGCCATTGTGGTCATTCAGGCATTTATGCTACCTATCACAGAAAGAAAGCACTGTTTGCCTAGCCTAAACTGAAACAAAGTGTCATTGCTTTTGTTCAAAGTTGTGAAGTCTGTCAACAAGCCAAAGTTGAACATGTCAAATTACTTGGAGTTTTGCAAGCATTACATGTCCTTGATCAAGCTTGGCAAGTGGTAACAATGGACTTCATTGAAGGGTTGCCCAAGTCTGGTAAATGGATTTCTATTATGGTAATTGTTGACAAATTCACCAAATATGCACATCCATATATTGCTTTACATGTGGCTCAACTGTTTATGGCTAATATTTACAAACTACATGGCATGCCTCAAGAGATAGTATTAGATAGGGACAATGTCTTTACCAGTAAATTGTGGCAAGAGTTTTTCACCTTATCTGATACTAAACTTTTAGTGAGTTCATCTTATCACCCTGAAACTGATGGGCAAACAGAGAGAGTAAATAAAGGTTTGGAAGGGTTTTTGTGCAGTTCATTCTTGACCAAGAGAGTGGAGCAAATGGCATCCCTTAGCTGAGTTTTGGTATAATACTGCTTATCAGTCCTCATTAGATACTACACCATTTGAGGTGCTCTATGGTCAGCCTCCAAGGCAATTGGGCATCATTGATGCACAAGCAATAACTATTCCAGACTTGGCCAAATGGATGACTGAGAGACAATTGTTGAATAGATTAATCAAGCAGCAGTTGTTAAGGTCCCAATAGAGGACTAAGAAGCAAGCTGATAAGAACAGGTCAGTGAGAGAATTTGTTGTTGGGGATATGGTATAGATATGGTATATCTCAAGCTCTAGCCATATGTGCAATCCTTTGTGGCTTTCAGATCAAATCACAAGTTATCCTACAGATTCTATGGCCCATTCCTCATATTGGCAAGAATTTGTTCGGTTGCTTATAAACTACAACTCCCGGAGTCAGCCCTGATTCACCCTGTGGTTCATGTTTCCCAGTTAAAGAAGCATGTTCCACCAAACACTAAAGTGCTGGAGGATTTATCTACAGTGTCTACTGACCCAGAACAGGTAGTTTCGCTTGTGTAGGTATTGGCTTCGAAGGTGGTTCAACAAGGAGGTCATCTGGTGGAGAAGGTGTAGGTCCAGTTGCAAGGATTGCCAAGATCAATGGCATCCTAGGAGGTGTTGGCCGACATGAAGCGTCGTCATCCAAGGACTTGGGGACAAGTCGCTGCAAAAGGAGGCGGGGATGTCACGAACCGGCTTGCCAGTGGCTAATCAGCGATGAAGAGCGTTCAATCGGCGGCGTTGTTGGTTATGCAGTATTGAGCTTGTTAGTACTATTGATAACATGGTGGTGTTTGAGTGGCTTGGGCCGTTTCTGGCTTGGGCCGGTGTTGGTGTTTGGGTTTGGCCCATGTAGGCGTAGGGGCCCGGCCCGGTGGAGGAGTTGTATTTGAGGTGATCCCGCTCGGCGGTGATAGTTATCGAAGAAGAAACCAAAAATTCCCCAATCTCGTTCATCCTCGTTATTCCGTTCTCTGTTCCCTGACCTCTAATTCCTCAAATTCTCCAATCCCTGCTGAAATTACCCGTCCGGATGCCCTAGTTCATGACAACATATGAACGGTATCTTCAAGTAAAGCACAATCTCTGAACAACTGACAAAACCGAAAGAAACATGCTCTGTTCATTCTCAACATGTTTAAACAAGTTGAGTCATTCCTCCAAATTGTGTCATTCAAGTAGTCAATCCTCTTCCTATCCCTTTTAAACATTGGGGCATAAGTAATCCATTCCCTTCTTGCAACTCGTTTTCTTTTCCTAGACCAACCAATAATTGCCATGACCGACAAGAACCAATATGAAGCAGGAGCACAAATGAATACCTTGCTCCTCTTATCCATCTACATACAACATATTAAAATTGTAACTACAAATGACCTAGCAAAAATACCATCTAGGGTTTCCATGTACTAACACAACAATCTTCAATCGATCTATAACAAACATGTATCACAAATGAACAAGGATGGCCCAACATGGATTTACCTTGAACAACAGGAGGGCGATGTTCCTTGGAGGGAGGGCGGGCCACTTGTTGGCCACGGACGACGGCGTTAGGTGGGGCGGGAGGCCGGCGGGCGTGAGCGCAGGAGACTGATGGCGTCAGGCGGGGTGGTACCATCGGCTGGGTGGGGCCGTGTTGGTATTTGCTAAGCCCACAGAAATATTTATAATTTGTATAATCCACAAGCGCACGGATACCGGTGAGCACTTCACCCGGGAGAGGGTTTAAATATCGAATCCACAGGGAAACGGGTGAGGGAGACTATGATCTAATCTTAACCCGGAGTAATACAAGACTTAAGAAGGTTGAGGGTATAGAGAGGATTACTAAGATAGCTAAATCTTAATTTGGTAAGTGATGTTGATAGTATTCTTATGGGGATGTACTCAAAGGAAAGTAAGGCCAAAACTTACAATTCCCCCAGTAACTTGTTCCTACTTAGTCCTATCCAACGGGATGTGGAGTCCAAAGGAATCAATGGTACTGTCACTACCACGAACTACCACGCTCCGGAAGGTAGGGTGTATCTATGAGATACCCGAGCCTAAGCACCACGCTTACACTACGAATATTACCTTAACCTAATGCATTAGATTAAAGTACTCAAAAGAGAGACTCATAGACCAATAAGAATAAATATAAACAATATAACTTACTAAAAGAAGAAGTAGATTACCAGAGTAACTCCAAATGTAGATTAACTTCCACCGAGGTACAAGTATGGAGATAGCACCAACAGGCCGGCACTTCCTCCGATTCCTTCCCTCTCTCTATCTCTCTTGTTCTAAAGATTAGAACTAATGAGTTCTAATCCTCTTATACTAACTCTTCTAATTGTAGTTCTAATCTGCTTCTAATTACATTCTAATTCACTAATCCCTTAGAGAGAGACGATCCTTACATGGGACCCCTCTACAACTGAGAGATAATGAGATAGAATGAATTGATAATGAATTGATGTTTAGCCCTGGGGTCAGGGGGTCTTCTTATATAGCCCTTGGCGATGAACGATAGCCCTTGAATCAAACCGACCTTGGCAACGGTGTAGATACAACCTCAAAGTCGGTTTGAAACCGAGCTAGGAAGATGAGACAGACAGGTGGGACCCACCTGGCGGCCGGCCTAATCTTCACTGGCGGACGCCAGGCCATGGTGGGCCCATGCTGTCAGGTCCTTCCTGGTGACTTCTGGTGTCTTCTAGAATGTTTTAGTCCACAATTCAGGTTGAGTTACTTCACGGTCAAGTCTTGTCATCATATTGGATGTATATTCCGAAACTTTCTTCATTCTTCTCTGCATTTATCTGTTAAGTCCCTAAAAATATATAAATCACCAAAGCTCGTGGAATTATGTTAGTTAAACCCCTAGACTTATGTTTATATTCATTTTAAACCTTTATTCATGTTTAGTTGACTAGTAATTTTATGCTATAACAGGTGTCAACAAGCTCCCCCAAGCTTACCCTTTGCTAGTCCCTAGCAAAGCCAAACTTAGCAATGGATCAGGAGTTGCTACAACGCTTTCACACCTTAAAAGTACACATGCTTTCAAACAAAATTTCTCCTCCAGATAAGAATAAATTTGCTCAACTTTCAACTTACCCATATTACCTTTAACCATGGAGCTTATAGCCTTTTCTTTGATCTTGGGTAATTGAAAGATAGAACAATCAAGTCAAGCATCATATCTCAAACTCTTTGTTCAACTGTCCTTCTGGAGTTTTTGCTAATTTTTAAAATAAAACTCAAAGTTCCCAGTATGACTCTCTCTTAATCTCTTATTTATGGTATTTATGGATCCTCTCTAAGGCAACAAAGTTGTTTTGCCTTTCTCTCATGTTATGTGGTATTTTTGGACTAAGGTAGTAGGACACTATGCCTTCTTCTCTCTCACCCTATATCTAAGGCTTATATCTGGAGCTCATAGGCGGGAGAAAACTAATTCTACGTACTAAGCATGTATTGTAAGTTCAAGCAATGGATCCAAAGTCACGAGTCACACTGATCAAGTGATGCATGTGTATGGTGAATAGAATATAGTAAGGTGTAAGGAATATAATAAGGTGTATAGAATGAGGGAAAATCTTACTTGTGCTCCTTAAGGAATCATCTCTCTTTTGGAATTTGGAAACACTGTAGAGAACCTGGGTTGTATTTCTTTCTTTTATTTTTCTTTTATGAAGAGGCGAGTATCTAAGTACCCATTATTTTTAGCGGACACATGTCCATTTTTTAACTCTCCTTTATTCTTTCTTTTTCTTAGGGAGGTAGGCTCTACTCGCTCGTAGGACTTTTGTCCATTTTTCATCTCCCCTTTATTCTTTCTTTTTCTTAGGGAGGTAGGCTCTACTCGCCCGTAGGACTTTTGTCCATTTTTCATCTCCCTTTCTCTTCTCTCTTTTTTTTTAGATCTACAACCCAGATCTCTTTTGTAATAACTTTTGAGAGATAAACAAATACAATGGAGCTTTTTGTAAGATACTGGCTAGCAATGAATGAGTGGATGGGTATAGGAAATATTTTTGGTTGCTCTCTCCTAGGATAGGAGTAGAACATTTTTGCTGGCTAAAGTGAAAATGGATAGTGGTGTATATATATAGTGGATGCGTACTTCCAGGGTGGAAATAGCATTATGGAGTCGAGTGGAGTGGAATGTAGTGAATGGAATGAGTGGAATGGTGGTGGAGTGTACATGATCAGCATGACAAGTTTCTAAGGGTCGACAAAGATTGAACAAACTCAATGCAAAGCAAGCAACCTATATATATCAAAGGGTTTTCCTAATCTAGGGAGCATGTATATATGGCTATGGTAGGAGGTTCAACACTTTGTCACACAGGAACTTATCATGTGCACTTTTAAATTTTCAAAATAAATCTCCAGAAATCTAGCATCACTAGGAATAAGATCAATAGCAGCTCAGACTCTCATATATCATATCCGTCAATTACCTAGACTTTAGAGTAAGCAATTTGCAACCTACAGGGTTTCGGGTTCAAAGTAAGTCTCAAGTCAAGGCATTTTTGCATTTAAGGCTCAAGAGAAATTAAGCTTGAAAGCTAGGTAATTGAAAAAAGGAATTACGACGAAGCAACTATTCATCATTTCCATGCATGAGTTTTTAACTTTAGAGATCATTTATATAGGTGGAAAAGAAAACCTCTGGTACACTCCTATTTATTTATTCTCAATCTCTAGCAAAGACTCTTTAAACAACTAGACATTTATGAAACTAGACTCCTAACAAACCAAGCAAACCAAGCAAACTAAGCAAACTAAACAAACTAAACATTTAGCTAATAATAATAATATAGTAGAGATACTTATTGGGATAACTGGGGGTGCTCTCCCCCAAGCTGGATTGAAGTGTAAGGTCATTGATGATGAGGAAGTTGAGGTAGATGGCGATGATGATGTCGACCTATCATGTCTCTCTTCCTTCGAATCTGGCTGAACTCAAATAGACAACAAAGCTAGTGGAACTTGATTAAGCATTAGGGGTTAGCCACATTAGCTTCATGTGCCTAGATATGGATCATGATTATTCTATGTAAGACTTCAGCAGAAAAATATTTTTGGAGTTTTATAAATTTATATGCATGCAAAGAACTATGATGCAAATGCAACTAGATGAATGAATAATTATTTTTATGCCACCACGGTGAATATCTTTATGGGTTACCACAAGATTATTCACATGGGGCTTTAGAATTTTTCAATGCAATGCTAATGCAGAAAACTAAATCTGCTAAAGGAAAATGATTATGCAAAGAAGTAAATATGCCGATGCAAGATGCGAGAAATATAAATATGATATGCAATGCTAGAAATTAAATATGGATAACTACCGAGTTACCTTTCGGGCGAGGGTTCAATGTTTTAAGTCCTTTGAACAAGACTACTTACCTTGGTTACTCCTTGAGTGTATCATCCGATCTTGATAGCTGTATCTCCTAAGATGGTGATTACGTAAAATTTTGTCACCCATGTTCTTTTTTCTTTGGTCCAACATTTTGAAGTGAAACTTTGATAGTGGGGGTTGGCGGCTTCTTGTTTTGTGTGCATGCTTTGTGGAATCAAAATATTCTCTTGTAGAATTTTGAGGAGAGTGAAGGCTCTTCCACATTTTGCTCAAAGTGTGTCCCGCGTGTAAAGACAAGGCAGAGATCAAGTGCATGGGCGAACCAAAAGTTCATTCTTTTAAAACCTTAGGCACATCAAACAAGATAAAGTTAATGTTTATATGTTTCCTTTTCTATAACAAGGGTGATAAGATCAGAAGATGGAACATGAATATTGCAACACATTTGCTAATATGATTAGGACTATGAGATCAAGAAGATGGTGTTAAGAACAAAAAAGAAACAAAACATGTTTGAGCTAATGAAATCAGATAACAAGGGTGTTACTCTAACATGTTTGGTTCTTTATTTGTGAACATGCCATAATTAAGCAAAGCTTGATGACTCACCTTAAGATGTTACCTTATTATTGGAGCATGATGGTACTGTAGCAACTTGTGATAGTGCTTTCCTTTTTTACTTGAAGCTTTCTTGATTTGACCTCTTATGTAGTTTTTCCTAACTTGTCTTCTTTCTCTTTATTCCATAAGATTCGTCTATGTATGAGCGTGTCCTCCTTGTGAAAGATTAGTTGGGTCTTGCTCCAGCATGTGAGATGTGATGGGAGAATGTGAAGAGGAAGAGCATGATTGGATTATCCTTAGTGGAGTTGGACTTCCTTCTCCATGTGTCAATCATCCTTAAGTTAATCCTTGAGCAAGTGCTTTTGTTTGTAGATTTTGTTTGTGGCATTCCTCTTCTTTCTCTTGCTTCATCTTTAGTATGAGTTTATCTCAGGACCTCCCCCAAGCTTATTTGAAAATTTCTTCTTGTCTGCAAGGGTTAGTTCAACAAAGTATACCAATGTCTACACAAGCAACTTTTAGTTCAATAACCAAACTAGACTCCATGTCTAATTCACTTAAGGAAGGCGTTCTAACCTAAGCACCATGCTTAATTTAAAAGCCTTTGGAAACACTCTAGAAGCATTCCCAAACCAAAGCATACTATGGTAGATAAAGGATAGCATGAAGGCATTATAGAGAATAACTTAAACAGAGAGATGAAGAGCATGATAATATTTTTAGTAGATTAACATATCTCAAAAGGTAGAGGCAACCAAAATAGTGTAGCAACATGATAAGGAAATATTGTGATTTTATGTTGCATAATGATTGGTTGGGCATACCTTACATTGTCATCCTTCGCTCTTCTTGCTCTAGACCTGAAATAGTTAGTGACAAGAATACCCGAAGGAATATTTCCTTATTTATATCTCTATGCTCATTTCACAAGGGTATTATAGCAATAAGGTGAACACTCATGTTATTTCTCAAGAAGTGCTTGTTTAAGGACAACAAGCTTGTCCTTGGGAAACCTATTGAATTGTGATTTATGATAATGAAGTGGTTTCCCTTCCAACATCAATCTACCTCAAGATTTTATGCTAATGAGATCTAGAATATTTATTATAGATGTATGCATCTACAACCACCCTTTCAAAATCTATAGGAGGAGAGAAAATGAGGGGGTTGAAGATCTCATGTGGGATAGTGATAAAGAGACTAGGTGATTTAGGAAGGTGATCATGTGAACATGGGCTAGATAAAGTGTCTATGAAGCAGCTCTCATACTCACTGATGTTGTCCTCCTTCTCTAACTCCAAGGTTAATTCATCATGGCTGTCTAAAGGATCTCTTGGGTTTGTGTCTCTCAGGCTAGTAGTGTCTAAAATGTCATCCATACAATCAATGGCTGTGGCACATAGGTTATTAACATTCTCAAGCCATTGTTGTGGGTCTTCTTGGTCGTCTTGATGATCCCTATGCTTAGGTTGTTGTGATAAATTTCTAGGCTCATCATGAGTTTCAAAGAAGGAAGCATATGTGGACTCATCGGGGGCAAGGATGGATTTAGAGATGGGTTCGAATAAATCATCTTGTCTAGGTATAGAAGAGGAGAAGATAAGATTGTCTTCTAGATAGCTTGGCTCTTCTTCTATGGCAAGATCAGAAATGTCATCCTTGGGTTCTTCCCAATGTCTTTTGAAAGAATAAGCATATTCAAATAGAGACTTCTCCTTAAAAGAATCTGAATTATAATCACTTGGAGATCTCTTATAAACACTTTCAATAAGAGATATCTCAGAAGAATCTGAATTGTGGTTACTTAGAGGTCTCTTGTCTGGATAAGAATTTATTGTTCTCCCAAAATCACTAAGGGTAGGTTCATAAGGATCTTCCAAAAGTGGAATTTCTTCTTCCTTTGGGGGATTTTGGGATGATGATGGTTCAGGATGGATAGCTAGGTCTTGGGTTTGTAATTGTTGTGAATTAGCTATCGTAATTTCTTCTCCTTGATCGGAGGGTGATTCTTCATTTTTGTCGGGAAAAATTCTAGTGGGGGTGGCATATCCGCAACATCTGTCAATAAGATCTCTTGCTTCTATAGCAGACAGAGAAAGGAATGTGCCTCCTGAAGCTGCACTAAGGTCCCTTGCATCTTTCTTATTAAGACCCAGATAAAAATGTTGAAGAAGGATTGGATCTGGAATACCAAGATTTGGGCCAATGTTGATAAGGTCATTAAAACGATCCCATGATGCTTTAAGAGACTCTTCTTTATTTTGTTTAAAAGTTAAAAGTTCTATACGAAGACGGGCCACTCTGGAGGTGGGAAAGAAATATGTACAAAATTTGGATACTAAAGTTCCCCAATCTCCTTTCACTCTCTCTACGTTCAAGTAATACCACTTTAGCTTTTCCCCCACAAAGAGAATGGAAAGAACTTCCAAATGTAAGGTATTATCGGATATGCCTTCCATACGAAAGCAACCCATAATTTCCTCAAACATTCGTAGGTGTGAGTGTGGGTTGGCCTCACCTTCACCCGAGAAGGCTAGCTCCTGAACCATTCTTATATAACCCAAGCGTAGCTCATAGGACTTTGCTAGGATAGGCTCTGAAGATTCTGGTTGCCTAAAGCTTTCGCTTGAGGGTTTAAGATATTTATAGATAGGCGTGGAATTCATAGTGAAAAGAAAAGAATAGATGAGTTAAAAAGATAAAAGAATAAAAAGAAAAGAATATGATACAAGGATAAGGTAGATTCAAAGTCAACTCAAAGATCCGTTTCCCAAGAACGGCCGAGAAATGCTTGTTGGTATTTGCTAAGCCCACGAAATATTTATAATTTGTATAATCCGCAAGCGCACGGATACTTTTTGGTGAGCACTTCACCCGAGAGGGGTTTAAATATCGAATCCACAGGGAAACGGGTGAGGGAGACTATGATCTAATCTTAACCCGGAGTAATACAAGACTTAAGAAGGTTGAGGGTATAGAGAGGATTACTAAGATAGCTAAATCTTAATTTGGTAAGTGATGTTGATAGTATTCTTATGGGGATGTACTCAAAGGAAAGTAAGGCCGAAACTTACAATTCCCCCAGTAACTTGTTCCTACTTAGTCCTATCCTACGGGATGTGGAGTCCAAAGGAATCAATGGTACTGTCACTACCATGAACTACCACGCTCCGGAAGGTAGGGTGTATCTATGAGATACCCGAGCCTAAGCACCACGCTTACACTACGAATATTACCTTAACCTAATGCATTAGATTAAAGTACTCAAAAGAGAGACTCATAGACCAATAAGAATAAATATAAACAATATAACTTACTAAAAGAAGAAGTAGATTACCAGAGTAACTCCAAATGTAGATTGACTTCCACCGAGGTACAAGTATGGAGATAGCACTGACAGGCCGGCGCTTCCTCCGATTCCTTCCCTCTCTCTATCTCTCTTGTTCTAAAGATTAGAACTAATGAGTTCTAATCCTCTTATACTAACTCTTCTAATTGTAGTTCTAAATTGCTTCTAATTACATTCTAATTCACTAATCCCTTAGAGAGAGATGATCCTTACATGGGACCCCTCTACAACTGAGAGATAATGAGATAGAATGAATTGATAATGAATTGATGTTTAGCCCTGGGGTCAGGGGGTCTTCTTATATAGCCCTTGGCGATGAACGATAGCCCTTGGATCAAACCGACCTTGGCAACGGTGTAGATACAACCTCAAAGTCGGTTTGAAACCGACCTAGGAAGATGAGAGACCGACAGGTGGGACCCACCCGGCGGCCGCCTAATCTTCACTGGCGGCCGCCGGCCATGGGTGGGCCTATCTTTGTCGGGTCCTTCCTGGTGACTTCTGGTGTCTTCTAGAATGTTTTAGTCCACAATTCGGGTTGAGTTACTTCACGGTCAAGTCTTGTCATCATATTGGATGTATATTCCGGAACTTTCTTCATTCTTCTCTGCATTTATCTGTTAAGTCCCTGAAAATATATAAATCACCAAAGCTCGTGGAATTATGTTAGTTAAACCCCTAGACTTATGTTTATATTCATTTTAAACCTTTATTCATGTTTAGTTGACTAGTAATTTTATGCTATAACAGGTGTCAACAAAGTCAACTGGAGTGGCTTTGGCAAGCGAGGCCAACGCTGCAGGTGGCGGCGGTAGACGAGGCCGGTCTTGTGGTAGGGTGGGGGGGCCGGGCGCGGCCCGGAGTGGCGGCGGCGGCGGCACGAGTGGAGTGTGCGAGGATGAAGATTGGGGGTGAGAAAGAGATAAGGTTGAGGTAAGTCTACTAGCGTGAGTGTCCAACCCGAATGGAGCGGCTTCGTCCGCCAGATTTCTAGGGACAACCACAACCCGCATATTGAAGGAATATTCTCTTCGATTAGTTCTGTCCCTCCAGTCATGGTCTAATTCCACGATCACAGTTAAATCGTATGGCTCGTGTGGGACTCCGATGGCCTAGCTCGAGGAAGACATAGGGTTTATACTAGTTCAGGCAAGCGGTGCCCTACGTCCAGTCGAGTCACTATGTATCCGAGCTCAAATGCTCGTAGTAGGGGAATACAAGCAGGTCGAGAGAGGAAGCGGACTCCCAAGTCTCTATGAGTGGTGCGTGAGAATATCATAGAGTTCCGTGTGCATGAGAAAACTCCTCCTTCTTCCGAGCGGCTGTCGACGAGTTATCGGCGATAGCCTAGCAGGGGTGTATCCAAGCTAGTAGATTGAGCGGTAGAGGTGCGCTAGACGACTAACAAGATGTTAAGCAGAACGAGTGATGGGAAAAACACACGGGCTTACCCAGGTTCGGCCGCCTTGATGGCGTAAAACCTACGTCCTGCTTAGATTGTATTGATTGATTGAGTATCAAGTGAGTTCTAGAGGGGGTCCCTGCTCGCCTTATATAGTCCGGGGAGCAGGGTTACAGGCCAGATCCAAGCCGACAAGATCTATCCTGATCGGGTACAATAGGGAAGTTTATAGTGATTACAATAGAGCTATTCAAGGTAATTAACTTGACGACCACGTCTATGCCGTGATCTCCGATGGCCGCCGTCTCGAATATGCCGAGGGGCTTCAATCTTGCGGTGGGCCGGCCTGGACGGTTCGGCCCAAGGTAGGCCGTGAGGGGATGGGGGTTTATCCCTGCACAGTTAGTCCCCGAGCACGCTGTGTGCTACAGGTGAAGGAGTCTTGATGCTTCGACCATCGGGAGGTGTTGTCGACCAGTGTTGGTACAGTGTCGACCAGGCTAGTTAATCATCGACTAGCCACGGACAGCTCTCGACCAGCCGTCTTCATACTTGCAGTTTCTTCGCATTGCTTCCGACCAGTCTAGTCTTGATGAGTCCGCCTGCTAGATGGTGTGAAAAAAATCTTTTTCCATTTGGTGAAGTGTGCCACGTTGAGTGGAAAACACTCATAACAGATCTGTAAACAATTTGTAAAATGAGCACGATTCACCGTACAGGTGAAGTGTGCCAACTTAGTCCCCGAGCCTAGCAGTAGGTGAGTTATCACGTACTACTAGGGTCAGAGAAAGTTGTAGCAGTCCCCGAGTAATCGAAGACCGAACCAGCACCTCTTCGACCAGCATGGCTGGCCGCTGTCGAGTCCCCGAGCAGATTATCGCTGCTCGAGAGGAATATCCCATGGAATCCATCGAGCACCCATCATATGCCCCGTCATCAGTCAGGAGGAAATCCCGGATGGAAAGGCATAGGCGCTGGATTTTTCTGAGAATAGGAAAGGTGTATCTGATAGACCCGAGAATCGAGGAGATTTGAGCAGAATATTTGTACTTTCCCTACATATGGATGGCTTCAAAAAGAAGATTGTGGTGCACGTGTCCCAGAATCAGAACTGTAGCGTATCTGGTCAATTAATATGGGAGATTTGGTGGGGAACCGAACGGGCCGTGAAACGAGGAAGGGACACGCGGCATGCCCTGGATGCGCGCGCACCGGGGAAAGCGCAATAATGGCAACTGACGCCGCCGCCTGCCGCGCGCACTCAACCTTGGAAAATGGGGAGGCATGGGCCCGCAGCGTGCACGGTACCCATGAAGCAACCCAAGGGATGCAACCCAGAGCATAAATACCGGCGCCCAGCTCCTCCTCGCACCATTCGCCTTCCCAGCTTGTGCATCCACCGAGCCTTCTCGTCTTCTTCGTCTCGCCACTCAGAGCTCGGAGCTAGGGTTGGCGATTGCACCGCCAGATCTCGCCTTCTCCCGGGCCGATCCAGAGCGTTGGGGGTAAATATCTTGTAGATCTATTGATTCCGCGTTTATTGAATCCCAATGGGAATGACTTGCATTCCGGATTGGTCTTGTTCTGGATCTTGATTTGCATTGTTCATCGTGTTGTTTATGCGCTAGTAGAGTAACCCATCGAGACGAGATGGATCATCGCGTGCGCGGGGGGCATGGAGGAGGCGCGGGCGGTCGTGGTGGAGCCGCCGGCGAGAGGCGTGGAAATGCTGCTGCCGCTGGAGGACGCGGGGGTCCTTACCCACTCGCGGTTGAGGAACCGCACATCGAGATGGACCAGGAGTGGATGGAATCACTGTCCACCGACGAGTCCGTGTTGCAGCTGGTGGACGCCGGCGTCCTGCCAGAGCAGGCCGTCGCCGGGTGGCAGGTGCCGGAGGTGGAGCCGTACCCGATGCTGCAGACCCATGAGGCAGTGGTGTTTGAGAGCTACTTCCATCGCGGGTTTGGGCTCCCGGCACACCCATTCCTGCTGGAGCTGCTCGCCTACTACGGACTATAGTCTATAGCTCTACCACCTGCCGCTGCACGGGATCCTTGACATCGCCATCTTCATCACGCTCTGTGAGTGCTTCCTGGGCATCCTCCCCAATCTCAATCTGTGGAGGTACTTCTTCTATGTGAGTCTGAAGGGCTCGGAGGGGTCCCGCATTGCCGGCGGCGTGTACGTGAAGCTGTGGGGAAATCGGTCGGGCCAGTTCCCGCATATCCCGCTGCCATCGAACGTTGCGCGCTGGATGACCCGCTGGTTCTACCTGCCGCAACCGGAAACGCCGCTTATGTCGGCGGATCCCAGCCGTGTGCTGGTGCGGCAGGCTAGCTGGAGTAAGGAGCCCCCGGTCGAGGATATGCACCGGGTGATGGAGCTTGTGGTGATGATTGAAGAGCTGGACGTGGACGACATCGACATCGCCCAGACGTTCTTGCAGCGCCGGATGCAGCCTTTGAAGCGGAGGGATCACCCCGGGTTCCAGTACACCGGGCTGGACGATAGCACCCGGTGTGTAGTAGATCGCGGGTGTGATATTCCTGTTGAGTCCTTTGTAATCCACCCCTCGATTATAAGGCTAGTTGAACATGGTTTTGAGGATTGTCTTGCTTTGTTCCTGATTCTCCTTATAAATCTTCAGGATGCATAGATTCATAGTTGTTATGCTATATATGATAATATAGGACCTAGGGTAGATGTTGACTTAGTAGATTTAATACTACATAAGAATTCTATCCCACTATAAGAAATCTTGGCTTGTATGACAAACCACTTTGGTCACATAAAGCGCAAAAAGTGTCATATAAAGTACATTATGACGAGAAGGTCGTGTCACGCCGGTCGTCATATAATGAGCGTCTAAAAAAGTTCCCTCGTGACGATATTGTTAACATCGTCACATAATGTCAAGACATTTTGTGACGCTATAGGTTCAGTGTCACATATTGTTACCTTCTATGACGCCAATAGTTGTCACATATTTGTTAGTCAACGTGTCACGTTATGTATAAATTGTCACATATTGTACGTCAGGGGGCAGGTTTGGATGAGTTTTTGTGACGCCACAAGACGTGGTATGGTGTCACAAATTATCGTTCATTCATGACAAGCATGGCATGCATATTTAGTGATGACCCACTGATCTCATCATAGCTCACAAAAGCACCATATACATATATATCAGCCAAACCATCATCCATAGGCATAAATCTTACAGAATCCACTAAAGTCATCATCCACATGCATAAATCATTTACAATCCACAAAAGCCATCATCCTCAAATATGTGAACCAGCTCAAAATGATGGATAAGTCGAAAAAAATTCTAGGTACAACAAAATATATGTGATCTAGTCAACTAAACAAATTCCAGCAGATAGCACCAAGTTGTAGCACAATTTCTACACCAAACAAGTTCCAACCTATCAACAAGTGCCTTGTTCCAACCAGCATCCTAGCAAACAGAAAAAAAAAAAAAAAGTCACTATAATGATCCAGGAAAAATATACTATGCAAATGCTAACTAAAAGAATCACACTTTTTATTTGTTGGCATTAACTCATGAAATATTGAAGCAATTTCTTATAGTAACAAAAATCAGTAGCAAAAGAAAATATGTTTAGTTGCTGGTCAATAATGAACGGCATTCAACATGGGTATGCATGAATGCATCTTTTTTGTGCTCGGCTGCACTGCTGCACAGCACAAAGGAAATGGTGCCGAGACACTAAAAAGTATATTTCAACTACAGAGACAAGATTAACCAACCAAAAAAAATTGGTCCAAAGTAACAGTAGATAAGGATTTCTAGCATTAATCTCATCTAAATATTTTAAGTATCACTAAAACAAAGAAATTACTCTCTGATGTACGAGAAACAAAGAAGACTAAGGATGGAATATACAAGGTATACAAGAACATAAAGCTAAGCTACGTTACAAGGATACGGATATCGTGTATCGGATACAATACGTGATCCGATACGTGGATACACTATTCTCCAAAAAACAACACGGGGATACGCCTAAGATTTTTTTAATAATATTAATAATAACATGATTTAATATAAAACATAGTTCACAAATTAAAACATCGTTTAAAGTCATCCATAGATCACGGGACACCGGTTCATAGGACACTATTCTTCTTCTTTTTTGCTGGTCATCAACTTCAATTGGAGCACGATCATCACACGACGCCATCTACATGGTGAACGAAGTATACGTAACTATAACTATAAGGATCGTTGATTGATGGGACTAAAGCTATGGCTAGAGGAGATCACCCGAGAGCGAGGAGAGGGTTGCATCCGCTTGCAAATATTTTTTATCATCGCCCGATCTAATGGAAGGAAGTGCGAGAGGCGGAACGGCATAATACAAGGCGACGCGCGCATATAATACTAGCTCTGCCACCACTGCCTCAAAGAAGACGAAAGGATGGAAGAGTGAAATTTGAGCCATTTAGCTTCATGGGCCGTATCCAAGAATCATAAAGTATCCGAAGCAAATTCCAATCTTCTTAGTACGGCTTGGATACGTATCCATGGCGTATCCATGGCGTATCCGTATCCGCGAATATCGGATACGCGATAAATATCATCGTGAAGCTAAGGATTATAATATTTGTGATAGAAATTTAGGCAAATTCATGTTTAATTTAATCCATGTAAATGACACAAGCAAAAGGAACATGATGTCATATGTGTACTTGTCTATAAAGTAGATCACAATCATCATGAAAAATATTCTAGTGCTAACCAAAAAAAGCAAGACAAGTAATATTGCACAAATAAAACAAGTCTAACATGCTTTGCTAACACTAACCAGGAAGATCAAAATATTGGTAACGAAATAAACAAGATGTTTGACAAATTCATACCCCCGATCCGAGCCATGAGCACCGGGGAGCGACATGATCCTTATTGTCGAAGATGAAGTTCGCTTCAATCACCGGGAAGAAGAATGCGAAGAATCGGCGAGTAGTCGTGTCGGTAGCGACACTCCCCAAAAACGCGTGATTGCCGCCCTTCACACGGCGGGGAGAACTCACGGACGGCGGCAGGCGTTTCGGAGGCCTACTCTTCCCGAACTTGTGCGCGCAAAAACGAGGAACGGAGAAGCTTTGAGGCGGCTGAATTGTGGTTGTGTGTGTGCAAGTTTCAAGCATACTTAGAATGGAGGACATGGTGTGCTATTTATAGCCAAAGAAGAGGAGATCAAGAGACGGGAGAGAGTTACAGAATAAATACTCACAAGAGAAACTCTCTTCATCTTGAACGTATTCACACTCACATGAGAGATCTTGTTAGCATGAATGAATAATTCTAGTAACTCATGTCATTAGGATTAGGAACTCCCATAACTCCCGAAACTCTCATTTAACCAAGTGTTAATATGAGAAACTCTTGCACTTACTCGACTTAAGTGGCCAAACAAATCTCACATGCAAGGCACGACATGCACACCTTCTCTAATCACAATAGTATGGTATTAAACCATCACATGAACATGCACATTATTTATACGGCTCAGAATTATTTGATATATTAAATATTATATGAGTCAAACCCATAATATATCTAACAATCCCCACCAAATTCTAGGGCACGTGATAAATAATATCAAATCCACACTTCTTTGATATACCAGATTTTCAACGGAGACTGTTAAGTTGAACATCCGTCTAGAACAAAGATTACACTCATTCACAACTGAACAATGGACTATGCCTTGAATTGACAGTTTTGTGCGAATTGAGTTTCACCAAAGTCCCTGTCATAGTACTAGGCTGCTACAAGCATCTCCTTTGTTTGAAGCATATAAGTCACACTTCGTGGCCTTTCATGAGTATCTAGAGATTACCCACATCTCATAGGTTGTGACTAGCAACCAGACTCATATAGGTGTGTTCCTTATAGAATGTCCTGTAGGACGACATCCCTGCTTAATAAAGCCACTCGGATCACATTAAGAAATTAATCAACCTACCATATAGAATTGGAGAGACAGTGCATCTCCAATGAGGTGGACTTTACTCTATGGGGTCTCTCCCTCAGTCATCCACTAGCTTGTTTCGCCATCCTAATTCATGGGATCTCCGATCACAAAGGACAGGTTACCACTATGGAATGACTTCAAATGGGTCTCAAGCCCAACTCCCTCGACGCACCTTCTATCACATTACGTGACAGACCCTTAGTAAACTGATCTGCCAGATTCTTAGATGTATGGACATATATAGTCCAATGAAATTACTCTAGAGTTTCTCAATTTTCTGACAGACTTCAGACGCCTTTTTACATGCCTTGTGGACTTCATGTTATCTCTAGAACTGTTCACCTTTGTTATCACAGTTTGGTTATCACAGTTCATAGAAATAGCCGGTATGGGTTTTTCAACAACCGGTAAATCCATAAGAAGTTCACGAAACCACTCAGCTTCAGCGCCCGGCGATATCCAATCTTTGTTAGTTACGCTTCCATTGTAGACTTCGTTAAGATAGTCTGCTTGCAAGACTTCCAGGAAACAGTGCCACCTCCAAGCAGGAACGCGTATCCGCTTGTGGCGTACAGCTCATCAGCATCAAAAATCCAATTAGCATCACAATAACCTTCTAGTACCCTCGGATACCCAGTAAAGTGTATGCCATAGCTCATTGTACCTTTTAGATAGCGCAGTACTCTCTCAAGAGCACTCCAAAGAAGTATCTCCCGGTTGACACAAACGGCTTAGTTTGCTCACAAAGAAGCGAGATATCGAGCCTCGTAGCACTAGCGGATACATAAGTGAACCAATTATTTGAGAATATCTCAATTGATCTCTTGAAATTCTTCAATTTTTCCTCAATATTACACTTGGGTCATAAGGAGTTGGAGCAGGTGCACAATCACTATACCCAAAACGGTTTAGCACCTTTTCCGCATAGTGGGACTGCACAAGAGTTACCCCACCATTTCCTTCTTCTCTCAATAGTTTAATGTTAAGAATAACATCAGCCTCACCCAAGTCTTTCATTTCAAAATTATTGGACAGAAAATCTTTTACTTCTTTAATTACTTTAATATTATTTACAAATATTAAAATATCGTCCCACATACAAGCACAGAATGACACCATTACCTCCACCGAATCGATAATATACACATTTATCGGCTTCATTCAACTGCTTGGCCGGTGATGTTAAAGTTTTGTCAAACTTCTCATGCCCTTTGCTTAGGGGCTTGCTTTAGGCCGCACAAAGGATTTTAGCAACTTACAAACCTTACCCTCTTGACCTTTTATCACAAATCCATCGGCCGATCCATATAGATCTCTTCCTCAAGCTCTCCATTCAAGAAAGCTGTCTTAACATCCATCTGATGAATGAGAAGACCATGTGAGGCAGCCAAGGATATTAACACACGTATGGTCGTCAGTCGGGCAACTAGTGAGTAAGTGTCAAAATAATCTTCTCCTTCCTTCTGTGTATAGCCCTTAGCAACTAGCCTAGCCTTGTACTTCTCAACAGTACCATCAATCCTCATTTTCTTTTTGAACACCCATTTACATCCCACAGGTTTACATCCATAAGGACGATCAACCACTTCCCAAGTCTCATTTGTCATAATAGAATCCATCTCACTTTGCACTGCTTCTTTCCACAAGTCAGCGTCATGAGAGGAATATGCCTCAGCAATGGTTGTGGGAGTGTCTTCCACGAGGTATATAATAAAGTCATCACCAAAGGTTTTTGCAACCCTTCGTCTCTTACTCTTTCGAGTGACTATATTATTATCCTCCTCAGGAATATTCTCATGGGTATCATCATCAGCGTGTACTACCAGTTCAAGTGTCTCAGGCAGAAAAGTAGAATCATGACTAGAAGTGCTAGGTGTATTTTTCATGGGAAATTCATTCTCAAAGAATGTTGCATCTCTAGATTCCATGATTGTACCCTCAAACATATCAGGAACTCCAGAGTTTATTATTAAGAATCTATAACCCACACTATTAATAGCATAGCCGAGAAAGACGCAATCAACAGTTTTTCGGTCCAAGCTTTTAAGCTTTTGTTTATTGGCACGTTAACTTTTGCCAAACAACCCCAAGTCCGCGGTAGGAAAGATTTAATCTCTTTTTCTCCCATTCCTCAAATGGTGTAATTTCTTTGTTCTTTGTGGGCACTCTATTTAGGACATGACTCGCAGTCATTATAGCCTCACCCCACCATTCCTTAGATAAACCCGCAGTACTCAACATGGCATTTACCAAGTCAGTTAGAGTACGGTTCTTTCTCTCAGCAATCCCATTGGACTGCGGTGAGTATGGTGGTGTTCTCTCATGAATTATTCCGTGCTCAGCGCAAAAAAACTCTCGAAAATTCATTAGAGAAATACTCTCCTCCACGGTCGGACCGCACACGTTTGATTTTCTTCTCAAGTTGATTTTCTACCTCGGCTTTATAGATCTTAAAATAATGCAACGCTTCATCTTTTGTTTTAAGTAGATACACGTAGCAAAATCTAGTACAATCATCTATGAAGGTTATGAAATATCTCTTGCCACCTTTGGTCAATTCTCCATTCATCTCACACACATCAGAGTGAATTAGTTCAAGCGGTGCCAACTCCTCGTCGCAGGCGGCCTTGTGAGGCTTACGAGGTTGCTTTGCCTCAACGCATACATGGCACTTAGAACTTTTGACCATATCAAATTTTGGGATTAAATTTAAACTAGCTAAGCGGGACATGCAACCAACATTAACATGACATAATCTCGAATGCCAAATATTATTCTCAACATTATTAACCACATGGTTTCTTGACTTAAAGCAAGTGTCAACCAAGGACAAGCGGAACAAGCCTCCGCTCTCACGGCCTTTTCCAATAAAGGTTCCAAACTTGAAACAACACACTTATTGGATTCGAATACTAACTTATAGCCATCACGGCAAAGCAAGGAGCCACTAATCAAGTTCTTTTTTTATTGAGGGGACATGATGCACGTTCTTGAGTTGCCTGATCTTTCCCCGAAGTGAGCTCCGGATCGACCGGTACCAACACCATGAACAACCGCCGCGCCCCGTTCCCCATCAACAAGGAGCCAGCCCGCCCGGCCCGATAAAAAAGAAAACAAGGAAAAATCAGCACACACATGAATATTTGCACCGGTATCAACCCACCAATCAGGTGAATGACATACTGAAAAAACAGAAGGTAAAAATTTACCATACCCAGAAGTAGTTGCTTCAGTCTCAACGGTGTTGGCTGATTTCTATGGAGGAGCGGGCTTAAACTTAGCCTCGGGGCACTCCCCGGATAAGTGCCCAAGCTTGCCACAGGTGTGAAACAATTCATTTTTTCCTTGTTCATGATCTTCTTACCCTTCTTGAAAGAAGTGGTGGGCTTCCCTTAAGCTCTTGCTGAAATTTCTTTTTCTCGCGTGGCTTAGGGCGATTCTTTTTTGCACCACATGTGCGCTAGAACTCCCCTCGGTGACATTTTTGCCTTTGACATCTTTGCTCTCGCCTTGTCCTCAACATCTAGAGTCCCAACAAGCTCAGCGATGCTGAACTCTTGCCTCCTATGTTTTGAGAGAGAAGTTGCAAAGTCGGTCAAGATTGTGGCGACTTTGCAATCATGCATCCTCGCCACAAACTTGTCGTATATTGCACACCCAAACAGCTCAAATTCCTTCACCGGTTGCACGTATTTCATGAGCTTGTTCGACTACCGGATGGTTCTCAACCATTCGATAGTCATGGAACTGCTCCATGACGCACAACTTCGAAACCGGCGTCAGAAATGCCGTAACGGGCCTCAAGTGCATCCCACATGGCCTTAGCGGTCGGAAGCGCACATATGCATCAATGAGAGAGTCCCCAATGATGCTCAACAAAGCAGCCTTGCATGTGACATCGTCATGTTCGAAAAAACGCTGCTCATCGGCGTTTCTCACACTAGTGGGCTGATCAAGCACCACATAGAAGCAACGCATAGAGGTCAACCACAGAATAGTTTTCTGGCGCCATCTCTTATCATGAGTGCCGTCAAATGCAGTTGGTTTTAGCAAACCCGCAAAGCCAACAGATGAAAATTGCCTAAATAAATCACGTTTTTGGATTGATAGAAATTTAGGCAAATTCATGTTTAATTTAATCCATGTAAATGACACAAGCAAAAGGAACATGATGTCATATGTGTACTTGTCTATAAAGTAGATCACAATCATCATGAAAAATATTCTAGTGCTAACCAGCAAAGCAAGACAAGTAATATTGCACAAATAAAACAAGTCTAACATGCTGCTAACACTAACCAGGAAGATCAAAATATTGGTAACGAAATAAATAAGATGTTTGACAAATTCATACCCCGATCCAGAGCCATGAGCACCAGGGAGCAACATGATCCTTATTGTCGAAGATGAAGTTCGCTTCAGTCACCGGGAAGAAGAATGCGAAGAACTGACGAGTAGTCGTGTCGGTAGCGACACTCCCCAAAAACGTGATTGCCGCCCTTCACACGAGCAGGAGAACTCACAGACGGCAGGCGTTCCGGAGGCCTACTCTTCCCGAACTTGTGCGCGCAAGAACAGGAACGGAGAAGCTTTGAGGCAGCTGAATTGTGGTTGTGTGTGTGCAAGTTTCAAGCATACTTAGAATGGAGGACATGGTGTGCTATTTATAGCCAAAGAAGAGGAGATCAAGAGACGGGAGAGAGTTACAGAATAAATACTCACGAGAGAAACTCTCTTCATCTTGAACGTATTCACACTCACATGAGAGATCTTGTCAGCATGAATGGATAATTCTAGTAACTCATGTCATTAGGATTAGGAACTCCCATAACTCCTGAAACTCTCATTTAACCAAGTGTTAATATGAGAAACTCTTGCACTTACTCAACTTAAGTGGCCAAACAAATCTCACATGCAAGGCACGACATGCACACCTTCTCTAATCACAATAGTATGGTATTAAACCATCACATGAACATGCACATTATTTATATGGCTCAGAATTATTTGATATATTAAATATTATATGAGTCAAACCCATAATATATCTAACAATTTGCCTCCGTGAAAATTCAACAGTACAGGCTTTTCAATCTTAATAGTATTGGAAAAAAGAGAAGAACATATATGTATGCTCCTGATGGCGGAGGTGCCAACACACCATGTGGTGCCCAGTCTAAGACCAAATCGTTTCATAGAATCTCTGGTTGCTTGGAAATCTGCAGGCACGAGTATGAATCGATTAACAGAGTATAAAGAAAAAACCTGAATCCAGCCAGGCGGAGAGCGGCGAGGCCACGCCGCCACCGATCCCGGGACCACCCCGGGCCATCGACTCCCAAGGAGAGGGAGCTCGTGCCGCAACTGGAGGAGCACCACGAGCTGCGCCGCGAGTGGATCTCACCGGCCGCCGCGTCCTTGCTCCGGTTCCCGCACCCTACCTGATGGATCCGGCCATGGTCGTTGTCCTTCTCGAGCGCCTGAGGAAGAAGGGGCAACGGGAGATGCGGAGGTCAGAAGCGGGTTGTCGTGCACGCCGGCGTTGGGGTGGAAGCGGAGAGGTGTCGAACCATACCTTGCGCGGCTTGTACGGGTACTTTCGGGTGGTGAAGGCCGCTGCGGGCGGCGAGGGTCATGAGCGGCGGGTCGGGCGGTGGCGAAGTCGCGCGATGGAGGGCGTGGAGGCGGCGTGGCTCTCGGTGCGCGTGAGGGAGCTTGAGCGCGCGTGGGAGGCTTTGGCGCGGCCGGAGCGGGGCACGGTGGAGGTGGCGGCGGGGCGCGTGGAAACCGAGATTTGGGGCAAGAGGTGATAACTCACGAGTGGAGATATTTCACCCAGTAGCGCCCCTACGATATAAAATTTTTAGTCTCAAGCGCCGTTCCCCGCTCTTCCCCGCTCTTGGTGCTCGATCTAAAGTTTCAACCGGTTTTCATCACCACCATCAATCGATCAATCCAACGGTGGAGATAAAGATTAGCTTACCTCATTATTTGGGCCTTGGGCCATAAGTTGTTCGAGAATCTCCAGATCTGCGGAGTTAGTTTACCTCATTATTTGTTATTGTTTATTATTTATTAATTTCTATTTTATTTTGAATTAGACACTTTTTGGAGCGCAAATGATTTCAAATTAAAAGTCATGAATACAAGTTTTGTAGAACTCTTTAAGATCAACATTTGGTATTAGAGTCAACCTTTTATTTTTCAAAGTTTGATGTCTCGAATTTTGAATTTTGAATTTTTACACCTTCGGACGAAGTTTTGAAGCCTTAGACGATCTCAAATCGAAAAGTCATGAATACAAGTTTTGTAAAACTCTTCAAGATCTACATTTGGTATTAGAGTCAACTTTTTATTTTTCAAACTTTTGAGGCCTCAAAATTTGAATTTTGAAATTTTTACGGCTCAAAAAACGGGTTTTCGAAACCCTAGACGGTCTCTCGCTTGAAAAGTCACGCATACCAAAAGTTCATAACTCATCGAGACCTACATTTGTTATTCAGGTCATTTTGCGTTCGAGGAAGTGTTCGGAAAGTGTAGTTCAAAATGGACAACTCACTCCGCGAGTTTCATAAACTCTCTCTAAGAATCTTGGTTTTGTGAGTAGTGTTTACTAACACTTTCTCGAAACGAAAAATGACACATATAAAAAAGTGTAGATCTTGATGAGTTATAACAGCCTTGTGTTCAAAAGTTTTTCAGCGGACGTCGTTTAGTGCTCCGTTTGACCATGGTTTGACCAAGACAAACCTTGGTCATTTTAAAACGGCACCTTCGAGCCGGTTTTCGAAGCCCGAGACGGTCTCGATTTGAAAAGTCATGAATACGAGTTTTGTAGAGCTCTTAAGGATCTACATTTGGTATTAGAGTCAACTTTTCAGTTTTCAAACTTTTGACGCCTCGAAATTTGAATTTTGATTTTTTTACGGATTGGAACGGGTTTTCGAAGCCCTAGACGACCTCTGCTTGAAAAGTCACGAATACCAAAAGTTCATAACTCGTCGAGACCTACATTTGTTATTCGGTCATTTTTGCGTTCGAGGAAGCGTTCGGAAAATGTAGTTCAAAATGGACAACTCACTCACAGAGTTTCATAAACTCTTTGTGAGAACCTTGGTTTTGTGAGTAGTGTTTACTAACACTTTCTCGAAACGAAAAATGACTCATATAAAAAGTATAGATCTTGATGAGTTATAATAGCCTTGTGTTCAAAAGTTTTTCAGCAGACGTCGTTTGGTGCTCCGTTTGACCATGGTTTGACCAAGTCAAACCATGGTCCTTTTAAAAATGGTACCTTCGAGCGGTTTTCGAGGCCTTAGACGGTCTCGATTCGAAAAGTCATGAGTACAGGTTTTGTAGAGCTCTTCGGGATCTACATTTGGTATTACAAATCAACTTTTCGGTTTTCAAACTTTTGACGCCTCAAAATTTGAATTTTGAATTTTTACAGACTTGGAACGGGTTTTGAAGCCCTAGGCGACCTACGCTTGAAAAGTCACGAATACCAAAAGTTCATAACTTGTCGAGACCTACATTTGTTATTCGTGTCATTTTTGCGTTCGAGAAAGCGTTCGGAAAGTGTAGTTTAAAATGGACAACTCACTCCGCGAGTTTCATAAACTCTCTCGTGAGAACCTTGGTTTTGTGAGTAGTGTTTACTAACACTTTCTCGAAACGAAAAATGACCCATATAAAAAGTGTAGATCTTGATGAGTTATAACACCTTGTGTTCAAAAAGTTTTTCAAATGGGGCGTCGTCTAGTGCGGGTTCTAGTGGTCAATACACTTTACTTTTGTTTCAAAGGTCTCGTGTTCAAACCCCCGAGCGGCAACTTTTTTGCAATTTACGTTTGTGACACTCCGTTTCATCACAAAAAACATGCAACCAGCGTCACAAAACATGGGAAAATGCAAAGGCGCCATCCGGGTTGTAAATTTTGACGTTACATTTTGTGACAACATTTGGTGCCTTTATGTGACGAAAAGAAAATTGTCGCCGCTAATAGTTATGGCGCATGCAATTTTGTGACGCGACCCCAAAAAATCGTCATATTATGAAACATTATATGACGAAATCGAGTCCCGTCATGAGGAATTTTGTCATAAAATGTCAGGTGTCTTGTAGTGACGTAGTCCATGTTAGTTTTAGTAGTGAATAGCCTATGCCTATATCTCTATGTGTTATCTTTGCTTTGTTTATCAATTATCATATCATTATTGGCTTACCCCTCGCTAAAGTAAGTGCTAGTGGCCGATTCTCTCATAAGTATGCTAGCTAATAAGCATATCATGGTTTTCCTTATATTCCTCTCTATGGTCGAATTATAAATGATAAACCTGGATCCCTCCCGGTGAAATGTGACAATGTTATTTTTATCTCGTAAACTGCGATAACTTAATGATATATATTTATTTTAGAGAAGATTGCAAACCAAGTACATATAGCACACATACATTTCTAGCATTACTACTTTGGGGATGAAAACCTAGCCTATAGTAAAGCTAAGAGATGGAGAAACACCGAAAGTGACTCGGCTCGTATGGCCTTAGGTGAGATTAATTCCACCTATTGGTTATAGTGATGTTAAGAAATACCAATAAGCATTTAAAGCCATTGCCGGGGGAGGAAATAATGGCTAACTAGAGATATTATTAGAAAGAAACTTATATCCATGTTAATTTTAGTAGTGAGTAGTCTATGCCTATATCTCTGTGTGTTATCTTTGCTTTGTTTATCAATTATCATATCATTATTGGCTTACCCCTGCTAAAGTAAGTGCTAGTGACCGATTCTCTCATAAGTATGCTAGCTAATAAGCATATCAGCCATCCTTATATTCCTCTCTGTGGTCGAATTATAAATGATAAACCTGGATCCCTCCTGGTGAAATGTGACAGTGTTATTTTATCTGTGCGCTTGCGGATAACTTAATGATATATATTTATTTTAGAGAAGATTGCAAACCAGTACATATAGCACACATACATTTCTAGCATTACTACTGGGGATGACAACCTAGCCTATAGTAAAGCTAAGAGATGGAGAAACACCGAGTGACTCGCTACTCGTATGGCCTTAGGTGAGATTAATTCCACCTATTGGTTATAGTGATGTTAAGAAATACCAATAAGCATTTATGAAACATTATATGCCATTGCCGGGAGGAAATAATGGCTAACTAGAGATATTATTAGAAAGAAACTTATATCCATGTTAATTTTAGTAGTGAGTAGTCTATGCCTATATCTCTCTATGTGTTATCTTTTGCTTTGTTTATCAATTATCATATCATTATTGGCTTACCCCCTCGCTAAAGTAAGTGCTAGTGGCCGATTCTCTCATAAGTATGCTAGCTAATAAGCATATCAGCCATCCTTATATTCCTCTCTATGGTCGAATTATAAATGATAAACCTGGATCCCTCCTGGTGAAATGTGACGGTGTTATTTTATCTGTGCGCTTGCGGATAACTTAATGATATATATTTATTTTAGAGAAGATTGCAAACCAGTACATATAGCACACATACATTTCTAGCATTACTACTTTGGGGATGAAAACCTAGCCTATAGTAAAGCTAAGAGATGGAGAAACACCGAGTGACTCGGCTCGTATGGCCTTAGGTGAGATTAATTCCACCTATTGGTTATAGTGATGTTAAGAAATACCAATAAGCATTTAAAGCCCATTGCCGGGGAGGAAATAATGGCTAACTAGAGATATTATTAGAAAGAAACTTATATCCATGTTAATTTTAGTAGTGAGTAGTCTATGCCTATATCTCTGTGTGTTATCTTTGCTTTGTTTATCAATTATCATATCATTATTGGCTTACCCCCTCGCTAAAGTAAGTGCTAGTGACCGATTCTCTCATAAGTATGCTAGCTAATAAGCATATCGACCATCCTTATATTCCTCTCTCGTGGTCGAATTATAAATGATAAACCCGGATCCCTCCTAGTGAAATGTGACAAGATGTTATTTTTATCTCAAACTGCTTGGATAACTTAATGATATATATTTATTTTAGAGAAGATTGCAAACCAGTACATATAGCACACATACATTTCTAGCATTACTACTGGGGATGACAACCTAGCCTATAGTAAAGCTAAGAGATGGAGAAACACTGAGTGACTCTGGCTCGTATGGCCTTAGGTGAGATTAATTCCACCTATTGGTTATAGTGATGTTAAGAAATACCAATAAGCATTTCTGGCGCCATTGCCGGGGAGGAAATAATGGCTAACTAGAGATATTATTAGAAAGAAACTTATATCCATGTTAATTTTAGTAGTGAGTAGTCTATGCCTATATCTCTGTGTGTTATCTTTGCTTTGTTTATCAATTATCATATCATTATTGGCTTACCCCTGCTAAAGTAAGTGCTAGTGGCCGATTCTCTCATAAGTATGCTAGCTAATAAGCATATCAGCCATCCTTATATTCCTCTCTATGGTCGAATTATAAATGATAAACCTGGATCCCTCCTGGTGAAATGTGACGGTGTTATTTTATCTGTGCGGCGCTTGCGGATAACTTAATGATATATATTTATTTTAGAGAAGATTGCAAACCAAGACATATAGCACACATACATTTCTAGCATTACTACTGGGGGATGAAAACCTAGCCTATAGTAAAGCTAAGAGATGGAGAAACACTGAGTGACTCTGGCTCGTATGGCCTTAGGTGAGATTAATTCCACCTATTGGTTATAGTGATGTTAAGAAATACCAATAAGCATTTCTGGCGCCATTGCCGGGGAGGAAATAATGGCTAACTAGAGATATTATTAGAAAGAAACTTATATCCATGTTAATTTTAGTAGTGAGTAGTCTATGCCTATATCTCTCGTGTGTTATCTTTTGCTTTGTTTATCAATTATCATATCATTATTGGCTTACCCCCCTTTAAAGTAAGTGCTAGTGACCGATTCTCTCATAAGTATGCTAGCTAATAAGCATATCAGCCATCCTTATATTCCTCTCTGTGGTCGAATTATAAATGATAAACCTGGATCCCTCCCCGTGAAATGTGACAAGTTGTTATTTTATCTGTAAGCTGCTTGGATAACTTAATGATATATATTTATTCTAGAGAAGATTGCAAACCAGTACATATAGCACACATACATTTCTAGCATTACTACTGGGGATGACAACCTAGCCTATAGTAAAGCTAAGAGATGGAGAAACACTGAGTGCCTCTGGCTCATATGGCCTTAGGTGAGATTAATTCCACCTATTGGTTATAGTGATGTTAAGAGGTACCAACAAGCATTTCTGGCGCCGTTGTCGGGGAGGAAATAATGGCTAACTAGAGATATTATTAGAAAGAAACTTATAATGAGGTCTAAACTAAGCATGCTACTTTAGCAGGATTACCCTTGTTTTTCTTTTGTTTATATTTTATACAGGGTTTATCATAAAGGATTGATTGAGATTCACTTCACTTCATTCATCAGAATAAAGTCAATCAAGAGGAAGCTTACAATCAGTTTTTGAGGCTATGGGTGAAAGGACATTACGAGAGTTCTCTGCTCCAAGCAATGAGAACATTCGCACTGGACCGGTACTTCAAACTAACAATCTTGAGTTCGAGCTCAAGCCCAGCTTCATCAACATGGTTCAAGCTACTCTATTCAGTGGAAGGATACACGAAGATGCACGCTCTCATCTTCAGAATTTTCTGGAGATTGCCAACACCTTCACAATCAAGGACGTCTCCCGAGATATCATATTACTCCGCCTATTCCCATTCTCATTGATAGGAAAAGCGACTTTATAGTTCTACGCTAACAAAGAAGAAATCAAGACATGGGATGAATGTTCAAAAGCCTTCCTATCAAATCCCTATAGGCAAAACTAATGCCTGACGAGGAAAAATCACTAATTTTCAGCAGCAGAAGGGAGAATCAATTCCAGAAGCATGGGAACGTTTAGAAGAATACATATTAGATTGCCCCCATCATGGAATGGAAGATTAGTTACTCCTGCAAGGATTTATCATGGATTATCAAGAAAAGCTCAAGAACATTTAGATGCAGCTGCTGGAGGATCATTTTTGTCACTCACTTTTAGGAAAGCTGAAGCACTTATGGGCAAGATATCACAAAACCAAGGCTGGTCCCAAGATAGCACTCAACACTCCCATCAAATTGAAGAAATACCAGAAGAAGTAAATACGATATCAACCAAGATGGATGTGTTATTAAATTGGCTTGAACAAAGAGCCGATTACAAGAAGGATCGTCAGGCTTTACAAGATTATATTGATTCAGCATCAGACTCAAGCCTAGCCGTTCACAATTTCGGTACAACACAATCAAGACAAGGATGAAATTCACAACCTCGATCCAACTACCAAGGTAAGTACCAAGGTAATATTCCTAAGCAACCATCTTTAAGAGAGTTAATTGAGGAGCAAACTAGAATTAATGATAATTTTTCTAAGGAGCTTGTTGCTAATGATAAAGTTTTAGAAAATATAAATCTTAAGATGGGTAATTTTTCAGTTGCTTTAAAAGATCAATTTTGACGAGGACATCACCAAACCGGACACGCCTACGCCACGGTCTTCCCCAAGTTGCAACTCATCTCCAACTCAACTGCCACGTCACCCTCGGATTCAGCAGACACGTCGTTAATGTTTTGGTCGTAACTCCCTCATACAATATCGAAACGGGGCAATCTTGGACTCTATGGAAAGGGGACAACGACGCCATCGTTTTGGATCTGGTCCCAGCTCCAGATGGCCTGTGGATCATTCGGTGTGACCACGGCAAGGTGCTGCGTCACCTGTTTTGGGCCAATTTGGCCATGTATCATGTCGGGCCTTAAGCCCAAGTTGTGGGCGCCTCCGTGCTAGTCGCCCCAACCCTAGCTTCCTTCCCCACGTTATAAACTCAATAGCCGCCACTGGTTAGAGTCAGGTTTTGTTTAGTTTGAGTTTTCCTTAGAGAAACTTGATTGATTCATTATAACCGTGAAGATTATTCCGCTTACATTAATCCAGGGCCCCCGTTCTTGTTCTCCACACCTGTGGTGATTAGTCCTTTTGTGATCCGAACTTGAACACCATCATCTCAAATTCGTCTTTCATATTTGCAATATTCAGATTAGCGTGATAACTTGTTCTTGCTTGTGTTCTCGATTGCGGGGAAAGCCTTCTTGGCGAGGTCAATCAAGTCGTGCTTGGTTGATAACCATTGGAGCTATGGTGTAGCGGTTGCAGGGTCGAGTTTGTGTTGATTCGAAGCCAGACCATCAACGTCGAGTTCTCCACCAATCGATTTACCACGTACCTCACGGAAGATCGGGCCAGACCCTATCAAATTTGCTTATAATAAAAAGATAGAATCACAAATAGCAAAATTATTTGCGGCTATGCATGCTACCGCTAACCATGAGCAGGTACACAATGTCACAACTAGACGTGGTAAATCCACACATGATCCACCGTACCCAGGAAGAACAACAGAAAAGCCGGTGAGAGCACCACCAGCAACACTAATAGTACCACCAGTACCATCAGAAGAAGAGGAAGATGAAATAGAGATTTTGGCTCAGAAACCACAGATGATGAAAGATATTCATGATACAAACCTCTTACCATATCCTAGAAGACAACGTAAACCCCAAGTAGACGAGCAGTTTGGAAAATTCGTAGAGGTAATTCAGAAGTTATACATCAATATTCGTCTACTTGAACAAGAAGAGACCACTACCCACTATGGAGGTGATTAAGTTAACAGAAGAATGCAGTGAGGCCATCCTCAATGAGTTACCAAATAAGAAGAAAGATCCAGGATGCCCCACCATTGATTGTTCTATTGGAGATCAATATTTTGACAATGCACTTTGTGATCTTGGAGCAAGTGTCAGTGTAATGCCAAAGTTCGTCTTTGACAAACTCAGGCACACAGATCTAGTTCCAACTTCAATTTCTCTACAACTAGCAGATCAGTCCATTAGATATCCATCAGGAATCGCTGAGAACATACCAGTTAAAATTAGAGGATTCTTCGTACCTGTGGACTTTGTAGTTTTGGATATGCAACCAGATTCAAGAGTTTCGATCATTCTTGGAAGACCTTTTCTGAGCACAGCTAATGCACACATCGATGTCACAGCTGGGGAAATCACATTCAACCTAAATGGAAAGGTAGAGAAATTTTCTTTCAAACCAAGACCTAAGCCTCGCTCTTCGGTAGATATGATTGAAAAAGAAGAATTGTCATCACCACCTCCGGTAACGGAGGATGCACCTGATAATTAAGAAAACTGGAAAGTCCAGTTCATGGACTTTAAACTACGAACCCTCGCCGAAGGTACGTCGGTAATTACCCATAATTACCTTATGCATTACATATTCACTTTTACAATACATTAGAAAATTAAATGCCCCATATAAATAATTTTGTGAAGTGTTTTAACCCATGAAAGTATTTATTGTGGTGGCCCAAAAATATTTATTCTTGCATTCCCATATTTTTCCTGCATTCTATATTAAAATACCAAAAAAAAATTTCATCTAGTGGTGGACTCTACTTGTCATACACTCAATTTCCTATTTTACCTAACTTGGGTAAGACATAACCCACTCAAAACTTCCACCTACCTCCATTCACCTCACCTGCATCCTTTTCCACCGCAAAACCCACCTAACTTCCTTTGCCTCGAAGCAAGTAACATGCAGTATGGAGGAGATGGAAGGTGGGCCCACCACCAGGGCAGTCGCACCCCCCCTCTCTCCCCCTATAAAAATCCAAGCATCCCTCAGTTTCTCCTCACCTCTCCATTCCGTGAGCTTCCAGTTCTAGTTTGAGATTCATAGTTCTTCATTCCAGAAAGCTTTGGCCTAGTTGAGAGAGGAGAGAAAGAGAAAAGAGAGAAAGAAGTAGTAGTGAATTTCTTGAGAAAAAGAGAGAGATTTTGTTAAGTAGTATTAGAAGAGAGCAAGAAGAGTTAGAGGAAATGTTGTCCTAGTAACTAAGCTAGATTAAAACTTTGCTAGGGGAAGTTCTATCGAAATAAAATCAACCATGCATTCTCTTTTCGGACGACTAACCCCTGGACAACTAACTTTGGATAGCTAACCCCTAATTTTTCTAACCCCTCTACTAGTGCTTGTTTTGTTTTGTTTTGTTTTTATTTTGTGATTGTTTTGCAGGATGAATATCTTCAAGATCGGCCGAAGGTCAAAACGCTTAGCGGGGGAGGGCTCCTCATCAAGAGCCCCATCCGAGATGAGTTAAGACAAAAATCCCACCATCACCAACTCTAGCATCTAAGATCCTGATGACCGACAACGATCTCAGGTTGTATGGTGATCAAGAGATGGCAAGGTACAAGGACATGAAGAGCCAAACTTTCACTCACACACCGGTACTAGACCCCAACTTCATGCAAATGATAGGTATGGATTCTGAATTTAATTTGATTTTCAACATTATGGGGTGGCGAGATTTTTGGAAAATTTCTGAGCAGGGTTCTAAGCTTTTAAGCCTCGAATTTCTTTGTACTTTGCGTGTTACTAATGAAGGAATATCTTTTAGACTCTTTAGAGAAGAGCATTTTCTTAGCTGGAGATGTTTGAGCAATGCCCTTGGCATTGAACCCGCTTGCGCTTTTAAACTAGATGATGTTTTACCAGACTTCAACCACTTGACAGTCTGGAAGGATCTTTCCAACAAAGATTCCTTCTAGGATGCCAAAGACAATGACATGCACCTACCTACCCTTCGCTTCTTGCATAACTGGATGTGTTTCACCTTGTTCCCAAAGAATGAAAATAGAATTGTTAGAGCAGGAGACTTGCAATTAATGTATGCAGCTATTAAAAGAGGGCAAGTCTCCCTGTGATACTCATGGCACAACATTGGCTCAACTTGCCCAAGTTGGTAGGAGCAATAGAATGTACATCACTTATTACTAGAATTGCAAATCATCTTGGAGTCTTGGAAAATGCCTCTTTTGCTTTTATAGGACGAGAACAGGCGTTAATAGGCTATGCATAATTCAAATAAGCACATATGGTGAAAAGGGTTGGAAGTGTTTACTATATGAAACATCCTACTATTGAGGATATCCGGTTACCTAACCCGGATCTGTCCCTCTATCGAGCACAATCCTTTTTGTTGAATGAACAGGCACAACCAGTGAACATGCAGAGGACCATGCCTCAACGCCAAGCCACCAAGCCACTGCACATGAACCAGTTTGGATGGGCCCGGACCCAAATCCACAAGGGGTAGCTTTCACAGGATATCAGGACTGGGGCCAACCTGGGCCATCTGTAACACCCTGGTTTTAACATGTCATTAGCATCTGCATTTCATGAGCATAATCATCATTTTACTCACATGCATTCATGCACATGAAATGATACATGTCATTTGCAAGTTTAAATGCATTCAATTTGCTTGATTATGCTTGTCATGTCATTTTATGTATGAAAGCTTGCATAATTAGTTGTTTAATCTTTATTTATTCTTAGTGATGATCATAGGATGTTTTAGAGCATGAGCCTTGTTGGTCATGTTTACTAATTAGATTTTATAATGATTGTTTGACTTGATTTGACCTTGTTTGACTTTGAAAGCAATTTATCTTATTTTGTTCAAAAGTCATGGCTAGAGATCTTGCATGTGTGTGCACCCTTCATGAAATGTGTAGCTAATTTCATGTAGAACAAAAGATGTCATAGGCCGGTTGCATGATAATGAGTGGATCATGTTCAAAAATCCGAAGTTTGTTTGATTTGCGCTTGAATTAGGGGTTTACTTTGACCCCAGAGTAGTTTATCTTTGACCAACCGTAGTTTCAAATCTAGGCCGATTCAGGAAAAAGTTTGTATAGGTGAAATGTTCAGAATTTTATGAGGAACATTTTGTTCAATTAGAGTTTTTGCTAATTCTGCATGGAGGTAGGAGGTAAAACAGTTCAAATTAGGGGTTTTAATTCAAAAAAAAAGGGGGGGGAAGCCCTGGCCGGCCACCGTCACGGGCTCTGCCCACGCGAGCCGCGTGGCTGCGTCCTCCTGCCATCCCTGTAGCGCAGTGCCTTGATGAAGGGGGAAACGAGCTCCCTTGCTCGCCACTCCACCACCCTGCTCCCCTCTACCCTCACGCAAGCCGCAGCAGCAGCAACGGTAGCGCCGCCGGCCTCCTTTTGCCACAGCTGAGCGCCGCCGGAGTCGAGCACAACCACCGCGCGCCATCCTCGCCCACACTAGCTAGCTCGGAGCTCGACAACGTCCCACGCCACCTCACCGACCCGCTAGAGCCGCGAATCGAGCGAAACGAGCCAAATCCATCACTTTCTCCGCCGTCGTCGGCCGGAACGTCGGCGGCGACATCACGGTCCTCCGTCGCCGGCCCATCCCCGACCACCTCCCGCCTCTCTAGCTAGTGCTTCGTGCACTGCCTTGAACCTCTCGAAGGTATATCCCTAGCCCGTTGAGCCCCTAGTGGCCCCGGTTTGCCGGGAGCGGCGTTCCGCCCGCCGTGGCGGCGCCAAGGGCATGCTCGCCGCCCCGTGCGTTTCCGTCGGGTTTTTCCTTGCCATTCCTCTCGTTCGCACCCGCCTCACCACCTTGTACCTTGTTCCAGGACGAATCGAGCCAAGTCGCCGCCCGGTTCGCCCGGACCGCGACGTCGACGCCACCGTGTCAGGTGGCGCCGCCGGGGGCATCGTCGTCGAACGCCGTCCATTCGTCAACCCCGCCGTTTAGCTGAAGGTTCCTCATCGCCTAAGTGCTCGGGGCTCGTGGCGCCTCGCCGGACCTCACCCTCGGCCGGAAACCGCCAAGCCACCGTCGACCGCGTCGCGTCCCCCCCGCATGCGCCGTCGAGTCCCTCCTCTGTCGCGTTTGCTCGGGGAAACGGTACCAACGAGTAGATCTCGTCAAGAGGAACCCAACGGTGCCCATAGCTCGTCGGGAAACTCAATGCCGGCGAAGATCCGTCGCTGACCGCCATCGCTCTGTTCTTTTACGTGTGCGGCGGCGGGCCGGCCGCCGATGCTTTTTCTTTTCTGTTTTTATTTTCTAGAATGATACGCATGCCTTAGAAAATTCATAGCTCCCTCGTTTTAGCTCGGAATTGAGTGAGACAAATTTTGCCATGCTTGTTATGCTCTGCTCTATGATATAAAAATATGAGATGTGAATTTCTGTTAGTTTTTATATTTATCTAGATTTATTGCTTTAAATGCCATGTTTTTAGGTAAATGCATATCTAATTTTTGGTGCATGATAAAATAGTTTCCCCTGTACAACATGTTCATGTTTTTGGATGTAGAGTGCAGGAAAAATATCATACATGCTATGTTCTGTGGTGGAAATGTGATTTTCTATTTATGTGCTATTTACCATGCTTTCTTAGGAAATTCATAGAAAAATAATTACTAGGGTTTTTGCTATGATAATTTTTGTACATGCATTTGTTACTTGTTATGTAGCTTTTCATGTTCATGGTTAGGCAGTTTCATACTTTTCATAGTACAAAGTGTTTTCATGCCTAGTTGTATTGCTAGCTTGCCTTTTTTTATGTAGGACAGTATATGCATGTTCTTGCTATGAAATTTTTATGGTAGGCATGTTAGACCAGTAGAATGCTCCTGTAATTTTCATAGATTTTTCTAAGGGGTTTACATATTTATCATATTTATGTTGCATAGAAAATGCTTGCAAAATGCATGGTAATGTTATGGTAATACATTTTGGGTGGTTTACTAAATGTTCCTAGCATGAGTAGGACCTGTTGATGTGCTTAGTTTGATAGCCTTTGTGCTTTTGGTCAATTTATTAATCTTAGCTTTTATATGTTTAAAGTGTGCATGTGTAGTGGATATTTAGGGAATATCATTTCATGTAATTTAGTTTATATTTTGGCTTGTCCAGAAGGTTTATTTGATAGATAATGACTTGGTTTGCTTGCTGGAAAAGTCCTAGAGGAAGTACATGCTTGGGTGATTTATTATAAGTGTTGCAAGTTGTAGGTTGACTGAAAACAGAGCCTCTGTTTTTGCTGTTTTCGAGGCTGTAGATGTTAGAATCAGGTCTAGAGTATATTGAATGTTTTGTAGATAATTTTGTTAGCTTTCCAGCGAGTATTTGTTTGCTAGATTTGGAGTTATATAACTCCCTGTGTGACTATTTTAGTAACAGCATGTCTAGCTGCCATTTTCAGTGTTTAGTGAAATGGGGTGTTTGCTTGATGTAGGTTATTAGGGTTTCTTGTGTAGTTTTAATTTTGCTTCTACGGAAGAGATATCCACTTACTAGTATCATTCATCGAATGCATTCATCCATCATTCTACTTTATTCATATACCAAATGTTTCTATGCATTCGTAATTTTCACTCGTGTATGTGCATGCATCATATCAGGATCGGAGGAGTTAGTTTGGAAGGAGATCAAGGAGCAGGAGGTCAACCTTCATCACCTCGGAGTGCAGCCAAAAGACCTCATAGGAGAAGGAGGACCGTGACTCAAGCTTCCAGAGGACTCTAACTTCTTCCTACTACTTTTCTGAAGGCAAGCCCCGGTGCATGCTGAACTTCCCTATGCTTTCTGAATTAACTTGTTGAGTCCTTTTAACGGTTGCTGCATTAAGTATAGGAAGTGGTTGAAACCGTTGATGCACAGATATCCTTGCTGAAGTTGTTGCCCTATCTATGTAGGTAATAAATGCTCAGTTATGATGATTGCAGTAGACAGTGATTTACGGTCACTTGTGAGGTTTGTTGTTGGGTTAATCACGTTGGTGGTTGTTGGCATTTCTTAACGTCGTTACTAAAAATAGATATAAAATCTATTCCCGGCAACGGTGTCAGAAATGCTTGTTGACATTTCTTAGCGCAATCACTGGAAATAGGTTTAGAACCCGTCTCTAATGACGACGCTAGGAAACGTGCCGTCGATATCACTAAGTGGAACCACCGTGTCGGTGATAACGCACTTTCAATCAACGGTGATAGATCTTGCCATAGTTGATATTTTATCCGCAGCGCACGGGATCTATCATTGTAGCATTTCACCCTAAGTATTCGGGGTATCGTTATTTATATTTTCCCAAAGGAAGGCTTGTTGTATAAGAAGCTAGCATGGCATCTGGATGATGAAATGTGTGCACGCTAAGACCAACTCGATCATAACAGGGGTAAGCAATACGGTTTGCAGATAGTGTGACACACACATTAGAATCCACCAGGAAAGGATAAAGAAAATAGATAAAGAATAAACGAATGTCCTATGGAGTATTCTAATGTATTCTAGTCATGGTCTTACAATGAATAGTTAGGATCATATGCTAACACGATATAAGCATGGTTATGTCTAGGATAACAGGGAGACTCCCCGGTACCATCAATGGGAAGCATTTACGAACTCCTACATCACATGCGAACGTGGAGGGATTACAAGGGACGGACAGAGCTGTCACAACCCTTCCGCCTACCCTCACGACCATGGCATGCTCTCATATTCGAAGGTGTCGTAATACCCGGGCACCATGCCCGCGTACTAGAGCACTACTCTTGTCGCCCCAGGATCCCCACCGTACGGATGGACGGACTAAGACAAGAGCAAACCCGAAAGAATGACGAACGGTTATCCCATCTATAATCATGTTATGCATACGATGATCGATGAAGAACGAATATGAACATGTCAAGATTATGATATGTAAACTATATACTAGTTCATATACCAACACTAGAACATGAACAAGACTATACTCTAATTCATAAGTTAGACCATGATCATAGAAATAGAACTTGCATATAGGAGAAAGATCCATGGAGGATTTATATTACCAAAGCTCACTTTCTCCAAGATTACAAGCTCTTCCTCTTGTAGCTCTTCTACTCCAATGCTAACCAAAAAAGAAGAAGAAGAAGAAATGGTGGTGGAGATTGAGGTAGAGAGTGTGGTGGTGCTGGTGTGGTGACTCCAAGTGTGATGTGTGGAATGAGGGAGAGAGAGGGGGTATTTATACACAAGAGAGAGGTGACCAAATGTCTAAACTACCCCTAAACTAACCTAATGACACGTCCAGGTACAATGAACCGGCCATCAACCACCGAACCGCCCTCCAGGACACTTATTGCACCGCCACGCGCCGACTGGGCTCGAACCGCCCCGAGGAGGGTGCGGCCGCTACTTGGGGTGCGCCCGCACCCCTTTGGCTCGCCCGTCCGAGCCTCGGCGTCTTTGTCTTGATTGGGCCCGAAAAGTTGTAGTGTGGGCTTGGCCTGGTCCGGTTGTGTCGTTTCGATGCATTTCCACCCCGGGCTTGTGATTTTCGGAATGCGCTTTCCGGGATGGCGTACTTTTGGACGTATTTCCACCTGTATTTATTATAAATACTACAAAATACATTTCGAACACTACAAGTGGAAATATGTTAGTAATAAATGTATATGAGTATAAAAGGTATAGTTTTACTCCTTTATGGTAGTAAGTTGACTGGAAAAATATGTCGTTAGTGACCGCAACAAACTCCCCCAAGCTTACCCTTTGCGGCGTCCTCGAGCAAAAAAAGATAAGTACTTGGTTGTTGATCGGGAGTTGCTACTATGCCGATTACATTTCACAAGTGCCGTTTATAATAAGATTTTCTACTATAGTTTGAATAAAATGGCACATTCTTTCTCACCCTTTATTACCTTTCATCTTAGCGGGGCTTTTTAGTCGTCTCAAAGTCTTGGACGGTTGCGGATAGAACGGTTATAACGAAAATACTTTTCATTCATCCTTTTGATCAACTTTCTCATCCGGGATTTATTTATTTAAGTTATATTTTGTTTTTTTTTAGAAAGTATGGGCTTTATATATATATATATATATATATATATTTATTTTTTTGGAGGTGGGCTCTGCTTTCGCCCTAGACTTTTGTCTTTTATTTCCTCTCTCTCTCTCTTTTTCTTTTTTTTTTTTTTTTTGGGAGATGTGGGCTCTACTCGCCCTCGGACACGTGTCCATTTTTTTCATTTCTTTCTCTCTTTTTTTTAGCATAGCCCATATCATTTCTCTTTTCTTTCAAATTAGATTCCCGGATGTCAAGTCTCTCTTTTGAACGAAATCATAGTAAATCTATTTGTACCATATCATACTTGGCAACAACTTAGACCGGATAGAGCTTATGCAACCCACATGAATCGGGTTTTTTTCGGGATGAGTTTTTAGACTTAGCCACTAAATCCAAACTTTAGAGAAATTCGAATTATAATCTAGGCACAGGCAAAACATAAGACGAGCAACTATTCATCATTTCAACAAGGGACTAAGACTAAACATTTTCATAGCTCATATGTATAGACATGAAAGCACAAGAAGAGCTACTTATTCTATTTTTGTTTTTTTTGAATGCATGGTTGCTGAAATTTTAAACATGCTGAAATAAAATAAAATTTGATGGAAGTAAATATGCAATGCAATGATACCTGCGGGGGTCCTCCCCCCAAGCTATCCGGAGGCCTACTTGATGCGGATCGAAGCCCCGGTGCCTCCGGGAATGCTTCCTCAAGCGTTGAGGTAGCCATGCTAGCCTCGAGCCGGGTCCCGTCGTTGCTTGTTCGGTATTCTCGGTTTTGCTTTGCCACCGATGGGTGTTACGCACATGAGTGTTAAGTGTATGCTCAATGTTACCCGTGCGAACGTCCGAGGTGTCGCAGCGACGTTGATAGCCTCCGATCCATATACGCGATGGCCTTGGTTGGACTTCTGGAGGCATACCATCGGAGCTGCTGGAGAGGTCTACCATGTTGGCTCTCCATGCTTCAATCCCCTTCAAAGGCCACTCGATGGTGCAGGCGTCATGGGTGGAGGTTCCCACCTTGGATCATACCCGGCATAAACCCCGGGGTCCCCAAAGGATAGAACCCTCCCCGCCACGGTGACGTCTGCGCAGGCTGTGTTGGTGGCGTGAAGTATCTTTGCATGGGAGCTTGAGCCAGCCTCTGTCCTCCTGACACTGCGGGTGGAACTGCTTGGGGCCTCTCTCCTGCGTACACTATCAGCAGTCTCGAGCTCAAAAGTCAAAGACTGGTGAAATTCCTTGTTTGGTTTTTGATAATTGATGAAACCACTAGTGGACTAATCCTATGCTTTGAGTGCATGACATAAGATAGAATTATCCAACTTGGAGAAAGGAGCATGATGGACTATGGCGATGGACATGATGAACTATCAAGCTTGCTCGATTGGAAAAATAAAATGGGCTCAAGGCAAAGGTATATTTATAGGGCCATTTTATTTTGCACTCAAGACATCTAGCGGATGTGAGTGATTTAGGTTCGATAACCGTACTATAAAGAGGAGAATATCATAATCGCTTTACTCACCTAGTGCCACCTATTTGAATTGCATATGCATATGGGTTAGTGACTTCGTGAGATTATGAGTTATCCCTTGGAAAGTCTTGAGAATATGCCATCTAGTTGTGCTCAAAAGGTTTGGAGTATTTTGGATGAGATGGTATATTATTTGGATCAAGGTTTAATGAAAATCTTGGAGAAGAAAAATAAAAGAAGAGCAATATATATGTTCTTATGTGACGTGCACATACTTTCACATATATACATGTATATGCATATATACATGCTCTCATGGACACGTTTTGTTTAGCTAGCTTGCTAGCTTGCTTGCTGCTGCTTGGCATCGTGCACGAAGCATGGAAATTGCAGTTGCTGCCGTCGGCTCTTGGAATGAAAAAAAAAAAGAAAAATTAGAGGAGCTTAGATGCCGCTCGTGCTGTTGCAAGCTGGGCTGATCCTGCTACCGACTGCTCCCTGCTAAGCCAGGACGGCCCACGCCCGCTTGCTGCTGGCTGCTTTGATGCTGGCCTCGGCCCAAGTGGATGCACGCTGCTTGCTTGCTGTTTGCTGCCGAAGTGACAGAGCCGCTCGCTGCCTGCTCGGTTCATTTCCATCGGCCGCCGCCCGTGAGTTCGTAGGAGAGAACAGAGAGACGCCCCTGGCTTCTGCCCGTTGGAGTGGGGTGCCCGCCGACCGTTGGAAGGCCAGCGACGTCGCCCAGCCTGAGAGCGTGCTGTGGTATTTGGTCTGCCCGTTCCCCCTCTTTGCTCCCTCTCTGGCATATTTTGAATACACAGTGAGGTCTCTCTTGTTCTTGCTAGCAAACCCTAGAGAGCTCCAATCCTCCATCCCCTCCACTTCTTTGATTTGAGCTTGAATCAAGTGAGGGATTGTGCTCTAGAGATTGATTTGTGAGCTCTAAAAGGATCCCCTTCCTCTCCTCTCTATTCCCAAGGTGGATTTTCGATCTTGAGAGGAGATTGGGGGAATTTGAGGGAAACCCTAGTGCATTGCATATTGTGATTCAATTTCGTGGCACTAGGTGGTGATTGCGATTGTGGTAATCTTGTTTCTCTTGGTGATTGCTGTCACCTAGACGGTTGGAGTTGGATTGATTGGTGAGGGGATTTGGTGATTGTGTCCGCCCCCAATCAAGGTGATATTGTGAGGGGTCGTTCCTTACCCCGTGGGAGGTTCGCGAAAGGAGAACTAGTGGATTGCTCGTGGCTTGTTGGACCCTCTCTTGTGATCGTTTGCTTGAGCTCCCACCGGGGATTTGGCACCGGCCATTAAGCTTAGCAACTGTCAAGTGAGTGTGTCGCCACAACGGGGAGTAGCGTGCCGGCAAGCACGTGAACCTCGGTGAAAAATCATCGTGTCAATTGTGTGCTTGCTCGTTGGAGATTTCATATTGATCACGGTGATTGGCTTCCACCTCTACACTCTACCGTCGGTATATCGATCACTCTCTCTAGCATTTACATTGATATACTTGTGTAGAATTGCCTAGGTTGTTTAGTTGCTTACCTTGCTAGAATTGTGTAGCTCCTAGTTGTTGTTCTAGTTAGAATCTCTTGTCCACCTAGGAGTAAATTAGCGACATAGCCTTTGTTGTGATTAGAGACAATAGAAATTGACTTGTGGCTTGCTTAGCTAATTCGTAGCATCGCTTATCTAGCTTCGCCATCTTATTGTCTAATCCGTTTGTTTAGTGTTGTTGCAAGAATTTTTAATAGGCTATTCACCCCTCCTCTAGCCATTAGGACCTTTCAACTGGCTTTTATACAACTGTAGATCCGGGTTATTAGGTAACCGAATCACAGTTGTATAGGCAGGAAAAGTATGCGCAAGCTCTCCTGTTGGTAGTGTCTTTGCTAGGTGCCCTAATACTAGCTGTGCAGCAGTCCAGTACTCACGGGGTGTGGAAATGTACTCTATTTGCACGTTGTCTAATGCCCCAATCGCAGAAGCGATGCGTGTGATAATCGATGTGCAGGTGACTGGAACAACAACTTTAGTGATAACATGATAAAGGTTCCTGCACATCTCTACCACTGGGGCTACCTTCACCTTATGGACAACGGCATAGAGAAGCTTAAGTTCCGTCTCATTCACCCATCTAACCCCGTGCCTAGGAAACGATTGCCAAAGACATCCAAATGATGAATAAATCTAAGTGATGGGTCTTTGGATTTGTGAGTGGCGAGGCTTGAAGACACCGGTTTCGTGAGCACCGGTAATCTCTTCCCAAAACTGGGTCGAACGAAGCCGTGCAAAGCGAAGATCAAATCTAATACACATCTGTAGCTAAAGCCCAAGTAACTAGCTAGTTCCGCCCACTTGATATGATAAGAACGACCGAAAAGGCGGAAAGAAATTCCTAGCTTGTCCTTTACCAAAGTGCATAGAAACTGGATTGTTAGGTGGCGAGAACCTTCCTCCTCGAGAGGGGGATAATCCTGCCACCCGACTGCTTTCCAAATAGTATGGAGTTCATCGTCCATACCTGTTTGTTCGAGAAGGTCGGGGTCGATCCCGGGCGTGTGTTGGAACACACGATCCTTGAGTAGGAGATATGCTTGCATCTCCCGGGTTCCCCTGATGTCGAGGTATGGAGCGTCGGCCTCGTCGAGGGTCGGGGGAGCTTGAGCTTCTTCTTCCCCGACTGTTGCAGCATCTTCTTGCATGGGAGAGTTTTCTTGCTCGTCGAGGTTGAAGGAGCTCGTGCTTGTTTGCCGCGAGCTGTGTCTTGATGATCGCCTCAATCCGCCGAAAATCTTCCCGGCTTTCTTCATGGCTCTTTGCAAAAAATGTTTGAGCGAGACCTCGGGTGTGCAAGGGTTAGATGAAAGTATGAACTTTCACACCCGTGATCTTGCTTGGCACAATGTTTTTGCCGGAGAAAATGGAGTGTAGAACAAGTGGGAGAGAGTGAGAGTGAGAAAGAGTGAGAATGGAAGGTGGGTGCTCTCACACCAGGTGCCCAAGCTATTTATAGCCGAAAGCAAACGACCGGGGGACGCGCCATGCAAATGGATAGGAGCCGTTGGTGCGGGCGGGGCCCGCGCGACGCCAGGGAGGGGCGCACACCTGCCCGAGGCAAAATTTGCGTTGGGTTTTGGCTTTGGCGGGCTCAACGGTCACGAAGTTTGTGACCGTTGTTTGCTCGCTACCGGTTCGGCCGTTTTCTCCCTTTTCTTGATTTTCTCCAAAAATTTTCAAAATTTTGCTTTTGTTTTTATATGCTAAAAATTTATTTAGAAAATATTTTTATTAATTTTTCATAGAAAAAATTATTTTATTTATAAAGATCTTTATTTTAGTTTTTGAAAATATTTACTTATAGATTTTATGTAATAAATATTTTTGTTTCATTTTGATAGTAAAATATTTTATATAATTTTTTTTTTTATACCCCATTTTTTTAGAGGGCGATTATTTATAGTCGGCTGTCGACTCTCCCCACATTTCTTGGCGGAGAGTACCGCTTTCCGGGGGTCTCGGTCGAGATCCTCCAACACACCACACCGGTCTTGATGATGATACCGGGTGTGTTGTTGCTTGTACCCAATAAATGGGCACTTCACCGCCTTATCTCGACATGAAAGATGATGAAGCCCTTCCCCAAGCCGATGTCGGCTTTAGCGGTGTAGAGAAATGGCCTCCCCGAGAGGAGAGACACATCCTCTTTCGGGCCCATGTCTAAGACCACGAAGTCTGCGGGGATGTACTCATCTTTAATTTTGATCAGCATGTCTTCGAGAATTCCCTCAGGCTGCCGTGTTGTTTGATCTGCCATTTGGAGGACAAAGCTTGCAGGAGCAAGTGTCCCACCATGGATTCTATTGAAGGTGGCCTTGGACATCACATTAATACTAGCCCCCAGATCACAAAATGCATTGGCGAAAATGTGGGGGCCGATGGCACAGCTGATGATCGGACGCCTAGGGTCTCCCTTCTTGGTAATAAACGGCGAGTCCACAGGGATCTTTGCTAGCTTGGTGGGTTGACTAAGCCTCAGTGATATCATGTTGATCGACTTGTGCGGAATCTCGGGTTGCCACGGAATCCTACCCGAAGTCGTTAATCGGTACTTGGGCAAAGAATGCTGGGCTAGCGTGTTTCCATCATCTTATTGAAGCTCAATTGATTCTTCACGGCTGATGTCAACCCTTCCAGCTTGTTCTTCACTCCTTCTAGGATTTTATCTTGATGGCTCATCTTTTTGGTGAGATTTTCATTGATCTTGGCTTGGCCCAACACCAGGTCCTTGAGTGATGGCCGACCGGAGCCGTAATGGGATTATAGCCCCGGTTACCTTGGAATGGTGGACGGGGATGGTTGTTCCAAAATTTTGCCGGTTGGCGATACCCGTTGTTGTTGATAAACGCTGCTTCTTCACGGGTCTTAGGGAAGTTGTCCCCTGAGTGGCCAACTTCACCACAGGTCTCACACGTCATGTGTGAGTCTGTGGCGAAAACTAGGCGCCGCCGAGTAGTTAAGTTTGTCTTTGCGCTCGTCCGGCTTCTTCGACAAAAGATCCATTTTTGCGGCAAGCATATCCGCCTCCTTCACGGGATGCATGCCTTTTTGTGTTTTGGCCGGGGTTACGTCTTCCCCCAGCTCGGTTTGCCACCATCATGTCGATCAGGGCTGTTGCCTCATCGATGGTGAGCGACAAGAATGCGCCACCAGCAGCGGCGTCTAGGTGCCCCTTCGATATGGCCATGAGACCATTATAGAAGTTCTGGAGCATCAGCCAATTCTCCATTCCGTGGTGTGGGCATGCTTGAATATATTCCTGTAGCCTTTCCCACGCCTCCGGGATGGGTTCCATTGAGTTCTGCTGGAAATTGGCGATCCTTCCCCTCAGGGCATTGGTTTTGCCCATGGGGAAGAACTTAGCCAGGAATGCCATGGAGCATTTTGCCCATGTATTTATGCTTCCTTTGTCCTTGTAGAACCACTGGTTTCGCCTTCCCCACAAGGGAGAAAGGAAACAGGCGGAGCTGACAACGTCCGGTTCGGCGTCCTTGATGACAATCGTGTCGCACGACTCAAGGAAGTGTTGGAGATGTGCGTTGGCGTCCTCGCTAGGCGAGTCCACGAAGGGACCGGCCCGCACCATGGTAATCGGCCCGGGCGCAACTCGAAGTTCTTGTCCGCAACATTGACCACCGGCCCAGTGGGCACGTTAGTGACAGGGAATGAGAAAAATCGCGGGCGACTTTTGAGCCATAGCTTGCGGTTCGGTTGGTGCGGGGGTGTCGGTCTCAACTGTCGAGGTTCCTACCGAAGAAGAAGAGGTACGAGACCTGTTCTTCCTTAGGAGTGCCTCGGGATTCTCGATGAAGTTTGTTGGCAGTTGAAAACCTGACATACACTATCCCGTTTTCATCCACAATAGGAGAAAACATAAAAGATTAGCCTATATGAGCAAGTGGTAGCCACGCATACACATTTCATATTCGTAGCCGGACTAGTGATTTCTTATAATAATGCCTTCCCTGGCAACGGCGCCAGAAATGCTTGTTGGCATTTCTTAACGTCGTTACTAAAAATAGATATAAAATCTATTCCCGGCAACGGCGTCAGAAATGCTTGTTGACATTTCTTAGCGCAATCACTAGAAACAGGTTTAGAACCCGTCTCTAATGACGACGCTAGGAAACGTGCCGTCGATATCACTAAGTGGAAGCACCGTGTCGGTGATAACGCACTTTCAATCAACGGTGATAGATCTTGCCATAGTTGATATTTCATCCGCAGCGCCGCGGATCTATCATTGTAGCATTTCACCCGGAAGTATTCGAGGTATTGTTATTTATATTTTCCCAAAGGAAGGCTTGTTGTATAAGAAGCTAGCATGGCATCTGGATGATGAAATGTGTGCACGCTAAGACCAACTCGATCATAACAAGGGTAAGCAATACGGTTTGCATATAGTGTGACACACACATTGGAATCCACCAGGAAAGGATAAAGAAAATAGATAAAGAATAAACGAATGTCCTATGGAGTATTCTAATGTATTCTAGTCATGGTCTTACAATGAATAGTTAGGATCATATGCTAACACGATATAAGCATGGTTATGTCTAGGATAACAGGGAGACTCCCCGGTACCATCCGGCCCGATGGGAAGCATTTACGAACTCCTACATCACATGCGAACGTGGAGGGATTACAAGGGACGGACAGAGCTGTCACAACCCTGCCGCCTACCCTCACGACTGTGGTATGCTCTCATATGCGAAGGTGTCGTAATACCCGGGCACCATGCCCGCGTACTAGAGCACTACTCTTGTCCCCCCAGGATCCCCACCCTACGGATGGACGGACTAAGACAAGAGCAAACCCGAAAGAACGACAAACCGTTATCCCATCTATAATCATGTTATGCATACGATGATCGATGAAGAACGAATATGAACATGTCAAGATTATGATATGTAAACTATATACTAGTTCATATACCAACACTAGACCATGAACAAGACTATACTCTAATTCATAAGTTAGACCATGATCATAGAAATAGAACTTGCATATAGGAGAAAGATCCATGGAGGATTTATATTACCAAAGCTCACTTTCTCCAAGATTACAAGCTCTTCCTCTTGTAGCTCTTCTACTCCAATGCTAACCAAATAAGAAGAAGAAGAAGAAATGGTGGTGGAGAGTGAGGTAGAGAGTGTGGTGGTGCTGGTGTGGTGACTCCAAGTGTGGTGTGTGGAATGAGGGAGAGAGAAGGGGTATTTATACACAAGAGAGAGGTGACCAAATATCTAAACTACCCCTAAACCGACCTAATGACACGTCCAGGTACACTGAACCGGCCATCAACCACCGAACCGCCCTCCAGGACACTTATTGCACTGCCACGCGCCGACTGGGCTCGAACCACCCCCAGGAGGGTGCGGCCGCACCTTGGGGTGCGCCCGCACCCCTTTGGGCTCGGCCTGGTCCGAGCCTCGGCGTGCTGTCTTGATTGGGCCTGAAAAGTTGTAGTGTGGGCTTGGCCTGGTCCAGTTGTGTCGTTTCGGTCCATTTCCACCCTGGGCTTGTGATTTTCAGGAATGCGCTTTCCAGGATGGCGTACTTTGAACGTATTTCCACTTGTATTTATTATAAATACTACAAAATACATTTCGAACACTACAAGTGGAAATATGTTAGTAATAAATGTATATGAGTATAAAAAGGTATAGTTTTACTCCCTTTATGGTAGTAAGTTGACGGGAAAAATATGTCGTTAGTGACCGTCAACAGTGGTTAACAAGCTGCTGCTGAGAACCTGAATAATAAAACATGTTTAGATTGGATGGATATTGTGGTCTTCCATCTGATCGATTAAGGACTAATCCCTTTGTCGGAAGCTTCAGTCGGAAGTTGAACGTACCTGTTCTTATAGTAGGCTCACGTCGGTCGTGAGCCACGAAGCTTGTGGGAATGTTAGGGGCCGGTACTTGTACGCTTAACGTCCCTCCTAGGCGTGGTAGGTTGGGTTTGATCAGGCGCAAGCAGAGGCGCATGAAGCGTCGTCTTCGTTGCCTGCTCACTTGGTGGCTCGAGAGGAGGGGGTTGCCGACAGGTCCGAGACATACGTCCCCTAACATATTGGAAGTGATTAGGTTTACTTTGATCTAGTAGACCTAGTGTATGACAGGGTATTCGCCAGCTGGTCAGTAATCGATTCGAATCGCCATCTCTCCTGGACAGTGAGAAACCGTCTGTCTCCGCGTCATCGTAGTCTAATATCACAATAATGGTTACTCTTATTCATGCTGCTGATATTAAAATGTTGATCCAGTTACTTATACTGTTATTTATATAGCGCCGAGCATATGTTTTAATCTTAACTATACAGGACTTATGGTTTATGTATATAATAAATAACCTTTTAACTTGGAAGAACCTGAGTAGTATGTGTAGGCGCCCTAATCAACCTTATTTCTGAAAATAAATGTGAGTCGGCCCGACTCGGATAAAGCCAAGCATAATCCTTGGAGTCTTTTCCTTATTTTTACGGTTTAAGACGGGTAAGTCTTGCGGAGTACAATTGAGTATTCACGGGTTAACTCCCATTTGCGGTGACTCCGTCTAGCATGATTCTAGCCCGCCAGTGATGTCTGTGGTTGAAGAATAATACCTAGGGCATGTCAGTCTCCATATTTTCCTGTCTCTTGCTATTACAGGGGTGACATTATGTTGGCACTATCTAATTTATTTTGATTTCCATTTGTACAACTATCTTGTTTTCGAAAGCTATTGCTTCCGCTCTGAACTACTTTTTTGAAATAAATGTGTACATCGCACTCGATTATAATATATTCAATTTGGTTTAAGATACCAACGGATTTAACTCTTTGAGCTCAACGATCTTGGTTGTATTGTTGATGAGTTTGAAATCACTATGAGATTTCCGAATACCGGGTTTATATGGACTCAAGTGTAGATCTGCGATTGCTTCGGTAATTGCGAATTATACTTGATTTCTTATAAATTGGTCGGCTCATCACGGTGGCATCGAGCTTAGTTCAAGACTCAATAATCCGATCAAGTATTAAAATTAAAATGAACCACTAATCTTTTGTGAAAATTTTGTGAAACAAAATCTTTTCAGTGGTGTGAGTAAAAGATTTGCAAAATTAATAGTGCCATGGTCATACCCTTATGCCCAATTAAGGTCAGTCAGGTGGCTTTACTAACTTGGGATGGGTTTATGCATCATATTTTGTTGTTTGTGCTTGGTTGCCGTGCGGCCAGTAGTACGGGGCTACTCACTTGAGTGGTCATGAATGGATCGAAATACTTCTACGCCTCAGTTAAATGATGTTCAATGTACGCCCAAGGTAAAGATGTGAGCTGTGAGAGCATGATCGGACAACCGCCGGTCTAGGGGGTAAAAATAAAATATTTTGAGAGCTCCATGGTCGGGTAGTGCCCTTGTAGACTTGTGTATGGGTACACAGGTGTGCCGGGTGTAAAATGTGTTTTTCCGCAAGGTATGCGATTCCGTCGGGTGGACCTGACGAAGCAGGTATATGCAATTTAAATTCTTGCATTGCATAAATATATTGTGGGGGCTGAAATGAAACTGTGCAGGTACACTAACCACGCAAATCGTGTAGACCGACTAGATACGATTTATTTTCTTTTGAGAGGTCGTTAGATGTGCCACCATTTATATGAGTAGTATCTTATCTTTCCTATTCTGTGAGGACGTAAGATACGCTCATGCATCATATCATTCATGCATCCGCATCAATAAAATTAAATAAAAGCATTTCTTTTCTTACCTTTGTTCCCGTCTCTCCCCCTTAGTGAGTACTTGTCCCTTTTTGTTAAACTGACCCATCTCGTTCTCAATCTCACACAATCTTTAGAATCTTGCTACAAATGGCTCCCGCATACAAGACAAGTTGTTTCGAATACCCAGGGTGTTGTAGGTGTTTATGCAGACAGACAGTGTAGAGACCCATCCACACATGGGTGACCGCACCATAGGCAGCCCGGATCATCACTAGATTTAACCTTTCCATTCCTGCCCTACCTTATAGCTTTGTTTGGAGAAATTGGAGATCACCAAGTACGAGCTGTCAACTGAAGAAGTTGCCAACAATGCTGTAGTCCGTACCCTGAGAAAGTTGAATGTTGGAACACCCAATGCCTTGCTAGAGACAGCCACTTTCTATTTTCCCCAGAATGGATCTTGTTTCACCCCTCGCCAGCAGAAGAGAGTTGATTCTCTGAGAGAGGATTTCTATCAGCCCTATCATGATCATCACCCTTCATATACGCCAGATGTAGTAGGAGAAGATGAAGGCATGTTGGCGGTCATTATCGAGTAATTAATACCGCCAACTTATATCCAATTCATGAGAAACAGGCAAACTTATGTCACATAAACCGTTACTACTCACCTAGTTCCACTTGTATTCGAAGAAATATGTTTTGCAGGAACAAACGTGGAAACAGGTGAAAGTACGCCGAATAAAGGAGGAAAGTGCACGTCAGAACTGCGTTTTGGACAAGGGGAATGCCACCAGGCCAAAACCGTCGCGAACCAGGCCAAAGCACCGTCGGGGACGCAAATCATAGTGGGCCACAAGCCCACCTGCGAAGGCGCGGCACCGGCGGCGGGCCAAACTGGGCCCGGCCGCCGCGGCGCGGCGCCCGCCGCCCGGCAGCTCCGTTACCGCCGCGCCTTGTCTCGTGGAGTCGTCCCGAAATAGCGGGCGGCGGTTGCATGCGGTGCTTTTCGGGATGGCGCCAAGGATTCCCGCCAAACTTCACGAAACCTCCCATGAATAAGGGGAGCTCTCCATTCTCCTTCCTCTTTTCCTATATAAAGAAGGCCACACCGCCCTCTTTACACACACAACACACAAGAGTTCTTCTCTCTTCACTTTCTCTTCTTCCTTTTATTAGTTAGGAGTGAGGCACAATGTAAAAGATCAAGATCTTCTTGAAGGTACTTGGTATGATCAATATAGTTTTACTTATGTTGATCAATACTTTGCTCTCCAGTTTATTCTTGTTCTTATTATCAATAGCTAAATAGAGCACAGTTCATGCGATATGATCTTAACATATGAACTAGTATATAGTTTGCATGTCATGATCTTGTCAAATAGAACTTTATGTGTAAACGTATTATACATACATGATTAGACCATAATGAGTTCTCCCTTGAGTTAATTCTTGGTTGCTTGTCGGTTTGCGGGTTCGTCGTCCGTCCTTGTGGCGGATGCTCTGGTAGAGGGCCTCGCACAGCGGGTAACCCTGATCAACGCTAGAGTAGTAGTCATAGCGTAAACGTGGTGTTTATGCTAGAGGCTGCCTTCATTTGCCTCGAACTCGCACGGTTGAGGTGGTAGGCGGCAGGTGGTGACAGCCCTATCCGGCCCTTGTAATCCCCCACGTCAGTGTTCGGCGTAGAGCTATTGGCCGGCATCACTTGGCAGACCAGGTGTTATCCGGTGCCCGAAGTAAACCAATAGTAATTGAGGTTATCTCGAGTTAGAATTTCTGACGGTATAAGGCATGCATGTATATCTGCTATCTTAATAAAGCTATATAGGATATCCTCCTCCTAGCATGTTTTCTTTTTATCATTTGAGACTGGTTCAAGTGTGTGTGTCAAGTTATCATACCATTAGATTTATCCCTATTATGGATTGTGGTCTATTGCATAGTCGTGTTATCTTGTCCATGTTCATATTAGAGAGTTTTACACCATGCCTTCCCTGTGAAAAATACGATACCCTGAATACTTCCGAGTGAAAGCTACAGCGGCATTTCCGTGCGCTTGCGGAACTCTTTCTGTTTGCGTTAAGAAACGCCAACAAGGCATACAACCTCACCTTGCAGAAGTCAGAGAGGAAACTCAGTTTGGAGATGACAACAACAAGGACGTTAGAAATGCCCTATTGTCCCACAAAGTTTCGTTGTTGTCGTCCATCCCTTTTGAGTACGCTAGTTATTAGCTAGATGCCCTATCGTAGGAAATATGAGCTTATCATCAGTCGCTAGATGCCTATTCCTACCCTTAGCGCCCCATTTTGGCAAGAGACCATCAACACCGAAGACCTTGAAGTAACCAAACTCCACAAATGTCAATTGAGCCTTTGAGGAATTTAATGGAAGAGTTCCACTTTGTGAAGCAATGTGCGCGATTTTGATATACTGGTCATTATGGCTATATCGAACCTTGGATTATGCGTACATTGGACAGAGAAGTTGATTTGCTACATAATCCATATCGACCATAATTATTGTGATGATGGGTGTGATGCCATTGGAATTATGGTTACCTGTATTTGTTGAATGAATTTATTATCGCAATAAATTCGGGCGTAACTTTAAATTTGATGCATTTACACTATGTCAACATCATCTGAGAATTATTATTGGTTGGATTATGCAGATGGTTCAAACACGCTCAGGTGCTGGAGGGAGCAACCAACCACCACCACCACCTCCTGTCAACCAGGAACAGTTCTTTAACGAGTTTCTGGGTGAGTTGCACAACATCTCGCGCAACACTGCACAGGGTGGAGGAGGAAATCGAAACAATAATGCAGAAGATAGGCTCCAGTCATACAAAGAATTTAAGGGAACTGACCCACCTAAGTTCACACAGTCAAGTGAACCAACCGAAGCGGAAGAATGGATGGTTTCATTGGAGGAAAAGTTCAGATTGTTAGATTTGACTGAGGTGCAGAAGGCTGAGTATGTTGCTCATTTGCTTGAAGGACCCGCAGGAATCTGGTGGAAAAATCATCGTGCCACCTACCCAGCTAATACTCTTATTACCTAGGATATGTTCACGGCAGCTTTCCATGACGCTTATATTCATCCTAGTGTGATTGCTATGAAGTTGGGTGAATTTATCAAGCTTAACAAAGATGACAAGACCATCACTGAGTACCTCGAGGATTTCAACCGTTTGTCCCGATATGCACCAGATATGGTGGATACTGAAGAGAAGAAAATTGCAAGTTTCAGAAGAGGGCTTAATCCAAATATGCAGAAGACTATTGGAGCCCCGTTCAGAAAGAGCTTCAATGAATTCGTCAGTGACTGCTTGTTACAGGAGGAGAGCAACAATGCATATGCTGGCACCAAGAACAAGAAGAGGCCAATTGAGTCTAGCTCGAGTCAGAACAAGGTTCTACTCATTAGTCATCCAAGCTACCACCAACCAGATGCCCCATTGCAAGAAGAGCCGCAGTTTGAGAGTTCTCGCTACAGGAAGGCTCATGTTACACTTGCTCCAGAAGCGAGGACAGATCGTGTTGGATATAGTTCTTCTACCCGCAACAAGTGCTATAATTGTGGGACGCTAGGACATTTTTCCCGATTTTGCCCACAACCCAAGAGTAACCAACCCTACAGGCAGAAGATTGGATAGGTTCACTCCACCAATGTTGAAGAGAGTCCAGAAGGAGAGTCTGTAACTGCTGGTACTTGCCTAGTCAACAATCACAATGCGGTTGTATTGTTTGACTCTGGATCGTCTCATTCTTTTATGAGCCAAGCTTTTGTAGAAGAACATCATGAGAAGATTTCTGATTTGGGTTATGGTTATCGTATTAGCTCAGCAGGAGTTGATCAACTTACCAGGAGGGTTGTCAGAAATGTACAAATTAAAGTTGGGGATTTAGAGATTGTCACCTCCCTAATAGTGTTACCCGGTTTGAGTTTGGATGTCATTTTGGAAATGAAATGGACGACCCTGAATAGGGTAATCCTTTTGAAAGATCCTCGTGATGGAAAGGAACACCAAATAATTCTTCCCAAAACACCTAATCTGAATCATGTCTCCGCTGCTCTACAAGTTACTAGAATCTCGGACATACCAGTGGTATGTGAGTTTCCTGATGTTTTTCCAGAAGACTTACCAGGATTACCACCAGATAGAGACGTAGAGTTTGTCATAGAGCTTTTACCCGGAACAGCACCAATCTCTAGAAGACCCTATAGGATGCCGCCCAATGAGTTGGCCGAGTTGAAGGTTCAAATTAAAGAGTTGCTAGATAAAGGTTTGATTAGACCAAGTTCATCACCATGGGGATGTCCTGCTCCTTTTGTGAAGAAGAAGGACCAATCTTTGAGAATGTGTGTGGATTACCAACCCCTCAATGCGGTGACAGTCAAGAACAAGTATCCTTTGCCACGCATTGACATTCTCTTTGATCAGTTGTCCAAAGCAAAAGTTTTCTCCAAGATCGATCTTTGTTCGGGCTATCATCAAATCAAGATCAGACCTCAAGACATTCCAAAGACTGCTTTCTCTACAAGATATGGATTGTATGAGTATCTTGTCATGTCCTTTGGCTTGACAAATGCTCCTGCTCATTTTATGTGCCTAATGAATTCGGTATTCATGCCCGAGTTAGACAAATTCGTGGTTGTGTTTATCGATGATATTTTGGTATACTCAGAAAATGAAGAAGACCATGCAGCGCATCTCAGAATAGTATTAGCCAGGCTCAGAGAACACAAACTTTATGCTAAATTTAGCAAATGTGAGTTTTGGTTAAAGAAGGTGCAATTTCTTGGACATGTACTATCAGAAGATGGAATTTCAGTAGATCCAAGTAAAGTTCAAGAAGTCATGGATTGGAAGGCGCCGACCTCTGTTACAGAGATTCAGAGTTTTCTTGGTTTAGTCGAGTATTATCGCCGATTCATACCTGACTTTTCTAAGATCGCCAAACCCATGACAAGGTTGTTGCAGAAAGATGAGAAATTTGTGTGGACACCGGAGTGTGAGACAACTTTTCATACACTACGAGAGTTGTTAACAACCGCTCCAGTGCTTGCACAACCAGATATAGAGAAGCCGTTTGACGTGTTTTGCGATGCATGTGGTACAGGTCTAGGATGTGTACTCATGCAAGAAGGAAGAGTGATTGCCTATGCATCATGACAACTACGCAAACACGAACTAAATTATCCGACACATGATTTGGAGTTAGTAGCCGTAGTGCATGCCCTGAAGATTTGGCGTCATTATTTGCTTGGAAATGTGTGTCACATTTACACGGATCACAAGAGTCTGAAATATATATTCACTCAAGATCAGCTGAACATGAGACAAAGAAGATGGTTAGAGTTGATCAAGGATTATAATTTGGAGGTACATAACCATCCGAGCAAGGCGAATGTCGTTGCAGACGCCTTGAGTCGGAAGGTACATTGTACTATTGAGCAACCATTGTTGGAGGAGAAGTTTAGTTTAATGCACCCTGCAGTCTTGCATAACATACAAGTGCAAAGCTCTCTGGAGGAGAGGGTAATTACAGGGTAGAAATCAGACAAAGGTATCTCCTTCATCAAGAAGAAACTTGAGAAAGAACCAAGTGGACATTTTAGGATTGAAGAGAACGGTGTTTTATGGTATGATAATCGTCTTGTTGTACCCAAGGATAAGGAACTTAGAGATCAAATCTTGACAGAAGCACATTCTTCTACCTTATCAAACCATCCAGGTAGCAATAAGATGTACAAAGATTTGAGCTCACGCTTTTGGTGGACCAAGATGAGGAAAGAGATTGCTGCTCATGTAGCCAAGTGTGATAACTGTTGTAGAGTCAAGGCCATTCACATGAAACCTGCTGGATTGCAACAACCAATGCCCACCTCTGATTGGAAATGGCATAACATCACTATGGATCTCATTGTTGAACTTCCACGTACCCCGCAGGGGTTTGATGCAATTTGGGTAATTGTGGATAGACTAACCAAAGTAGCACATTTCATTCTGGTGAACGTTAGGTATGAACCACATCAGTACGCAGAGATCTACATTTCTCAGGTAGTTCGTCTACATGGATTACCCAAAAACATAGTGTCTAACCAGGGATCTAAATGGACCAATAGATTTTGGGAGTGTTTACAAAAAGCCTTAGACACAAAGCTAATTCGTAGCTCAGCATACCACCCGCAACCAACTGGACAAACAGAACAGGTGAATCAGATTCTAGAAGACATGTTGAGAGCCTGTATTTTATCTGCTAAAGACCCATGGGACAAATGGTTACCATTTGCAGAGTTCACTTATAACAACAGCTATCAAGCAAGTATCAAGATGGCACCATTTGAAGCCTTGTATGGTAGAAAGTGTAGAACACCTTTGAATTGGGTTGAAACGGGAGACAGAATCTATTATGGCATCGACTTCATTGATGAAGCAGAACAGAAGGTTAGGACAGTGCAACAACACCTGGCCATAGCTCAAGCCCGTCAGAAAAGCTATGCTGATAAGCGTAGTAAACCTTTGACATTCAGAGTTGGTGATTTTGTGTATCTTAAGGTGTCCCCAATGAAGAGAGCGCAACACTTTGGAGTTAAAAGGAAGTTAGCACCTAGATTCGTAGGTCCTTATCGTATTGTTGCAAGAAAAGGAAAAATTCTTATCAACTACAATTACCTCAAGAGCTGAGCTCAGTCTTTAATGTCTTCCATGTGTCTCAATTGAAGAAATGTTTGAGGGTGCCTGAAGATCACATTCCAGTCAGAAATGCTGAAGTAGATTCCGACCTGACTTACTTTGAAAGGCCAGTTCAAATATTGGATACCAAAGAATGAGCAACTCGTAACAAGGTTGTGAAGCTATACAAGATTCGATGGAGTAATCATGGAGAGAATGATGCTACATGGGAAACGAAAGAGTATCTACAAGAAGTCTATCCCGTATTTTCCAATGAATGGTTAGAAAATGCAGACAAATCTCGGGACGAGATTTTCTTAAGGGGGCTAGATTTGTAACACCACGGTTTTAACATGTCATTAGCATCCGCATTTCATGAGCATAATCATCATTTTAGTCACATGCATTCATGCACATGAAATGATACATGTCATTTGCAAGTTTAAATGCATTCAATTTGCTTGATTATGCTTGTCATGTCATTTTATGTATGAAATGCTTGCATAATTAGTTGTTTAATCTTTATTTATTCTTAGTGATGATCATAGGATGTTTTAGAGCATGAGCCTTATTGGTCATGTTTACTAATTAGATTTTATAATGATTGTTTGACTTGATTTGACCTTGTTTGACTTTGAAAGCAATTTATCTTATTTTGTTCAAAATTAAGTCATGGCTAGAGATCTTGCATGTGTGTGCACCCTTCATGAAATGTGTAGCTAATTTCATGTAGAACAAAAGATGTCATAGTGAAAGGTCCCTTGTGGTTTTTGGTAATTGAGTGTCAACATTAGGTGAACTAATATGTGTGATTGAGATAATACACAGGAGATTAGTTCACATGTGATGATGCAATGAAGGAGCTTATTGCATATGAGACATGACATGGAGTCATGTGACCAAGGTGGTGAAGATCAAGACAAGGCTTGGCTTGATGGACCGGTTGCAAGTGTGAAGGGCAAGTCGAGGTAGTGAAGTGATGGACCGCGAGGCGGTGAAGCTTGGGCAAGATTTGGCGCCGACGGACCGACGCAACGGTGAAGAGCAAGTGAAGTCAAGATCAATGGACCAATAGTGTCACGTGATGATATGAAGTGGATCATATCATTTGGTGATCGTGTTGGTGCATGTGTTGCATCGGCACTTGGAGATGGAGCGGAATGGAAATGCGCAAAGGCAAAGGTATAACCTATAGGGCATTTCATTTTAACCGATCATTGGTGCTTAGAGAAGTTTATGACCGGATTTAGGATAGATGGCCGTACTATCAAGAGGGGCAAACTTGTTTGCGTATCGGTCATCTAGTGCCACTTGAGCGATCTAACTTTGCAAGCGCCATGCCCAGAGACCGCGCACTTGCCGCCAAGATGTGGTCATCGCCGTGGCGAATACCCGCATTATCGACACGACGATCCACGTGTGATGCCACGATCGTGGAGGACTTCATCAACGAAATCCGAGGTAACCGTGTCCAAAGTCCAAACGGTGCGGTATGCTCGTTGGCCTCGACTTCGGAGTGGAGGATTCTTCCTCCCAACGAGTTTGGCAAAAGGGAGCACGAGGATCGCTATTTATTACTGGTGTGTGTTGGCCATCGATGCCTTGTATATCAAGTGCACCACGGGGGGCGGTTACCCCGTGTTTTGAACCACTTTCTTCAAGATGAGGGCCATGTGTTCACCGGGCGGCCATAGGCAAGGGCGTGGAACGCCTTGAAGTTGATCAAGGGTCTGCGTCTCCAATCCACGTGACTTACAACATATTGTGCCCGCTCTTGATGTTAACGAGTACAAGAATCTTGCAGAACCAGAGTGTCTCCCCTCGCTGGATACTCTAGCGTCGGCGGTTCTACAGATTCCTCGTCAGAAGAAGAAGAAGAAGAAGAAGAAGCAGAAGAAGGGCGACTTCATCGATCACCACCGATGGGGGACTTTCGGTTGTCGATGAATCATATTAACTACGCCCGCATAGATGCCTTCCTGTCCTTTGAGATTGCTAATCAGGTTCGGATCAAGCATGGTTATGACTTCCTTATGAATGCTAATGTACCATAAATCGTAAGTAATTTGTGTGTTGTAAAAGAACATTCGGCTTTGGTAATGTATTATATAGAATTTTTTGTCTTCATGCCTATCCAATGTCTGTAGGTGAGATACTCTAGTTCTTGACACATACCACTACCAATCGTGCGCACTCATCCAAACGTCGGGGATCGACGGGCATACGTTCCAATCGCCGTAACAATCCGTATATGTACGTACACTGTTGCTATAAATCGTCTCGACAAACGTCGCGATTTGTAATGGACGTGTAGTTACAGCACTGCACACGCCGCGTCCGTATATTGACACGCGTCTGCAATATTTCCGAGCGTTACGGACACCGTCGACCTCGCACGCGTCTCTACATTATCACGCGCGTCGTAAAGCGGTTAGGTATATCCACGAACACGGTGATACAAATCGTCTCTAACAAGACGCCGCCATATCGCCCGTGCAAATTCTGAACACATGCACCCGCCACGCGCCTGTTTACCGGTCAATGTTTGCAATAGTTTCAAGTAGTATAGACGGCTGTCGACTAAACGCGTGTCTGTAATTCCCAGCGGCGTCGATAACGGTGCGGATACGCGAGGGGCGCTATACGGTAAAACGCAGCGTCGAATCTAAACGCGCGACTTTAATATACGTGACCGTTCTGAGACCTTTCGTACATTCCAAGTGTCGTGAAGACACGCGTGTCTGTAATACTCACAACGGTGCGGCATCGGTGGCACCAAAAAAGTGTGCGTATACAAACACGCTGCGTCGAATTGGCCGGCATCCACCGACGGTCGGCCTCGAGAATGCGCTCGTGATCAAACGCGTGTCGAGGTACGGTGAATGTTGCGCATACTTTGGTTCGAAAAGGCGCCTCGCTACGGCCGTAACGTCGTCGTATCCGAGGAGGACGAAAATGCGTCTGAACGGAAAACGCAGACACATCGGTCAAATACGTGTATGTAATTACCCCTTATTTCAGACGCGTTTTGTTCGTGTGGGACCGTCTGCCTGTAGGATCTATGGACGCCTAGAGGGGGGGTGAATAGGCGTGACTGTTAAAACTTTCGCGCAAAACTTCAACTTGAAATGCGAGTGAGAATGTTGCGCGCAAGACCGCCGCGGTACAACCCGGCGGCGAAGATGAACAAATACTTGAAATAAAGCTCTCTTCAAGGCTAACAGGGTAGAATAGATAAGCTACAAAGAAAGAGATATATTACGTAACTTAAGAACGTAGACAGCTCGAACCAAAGGGGTCAAACCCTAGAACAGAACCGGAAATGCAAAGAAAGTAAATAGCACACGGTGACACAAGATTTGACCCGTGGTTCGGCGTCGCCACCAAGGCTGGCCTACTCCACGTTGTTGAGGTTGCCACACTAGGCTTGGCTCACCACAAAGGTTAGCCTTTTCCCTCGTTCACAAGTCTAGGGAGCAAACCCTAGAGATGTGGGGTGATTTTCTTGATTTAGAACGAGGTTACAAACCTCCCTAGGCGGCCACACAAGTTGGCAAGCTCTAGGGCGACGCCTAGCCGGCTAGGAGCAAGCTCCAAGAGTAAAGAACCCTAGCACACCGGCCAAACGCGAACCAAATGCTCTTTCAAGATGGGGAACGTGTAGATCCGGTCTTCAATTGCAGTTTCCCCTCTTTTCCCTCAAGTTTTGATGGTTGGATTCGAGATCTCACTTGGGGAGTGGAGGTGGAGCAATGGAGGAGAGAGAGAAAGAGCTCAGGTCAGTCTGCTTCGAAAGTGAACGATTGGAGAAGAAGCATTGACCGTTGTGACTTTACGTAACGGTATTTATATCTCTGCGCAAGAATGGTCGGAAATGTGCACGCGGCAGATCGCCACGCCGATGCGCGGCGGCACTACCGCGGCTTATGCGCGGCACTGCCGTGCTCCACCAAACAGGCAAAAGAGTATCAGGTTTTGCTGGCTGTTTTGTGGTGAGGTGAAGGTCAGGGTGGTAGGTTTTGAGCATTTGATTCGACAGTTGAACAGATGTGCTAGAATCCCTCTTAATAGTACGGCATCCCTAAACTCAATAAATGAAATATGAAAATACTACGCTTTCCTGAGTTGGGGTGGCCTCCACTGTCGAATATTTGTACCTACAACCTGTACATCTTCATCTCCTCTTATTTTCTGCATGTCATCTTAGCCAAAGTCATTAGTTCTCTAATTTGGTGGTCATCATCGCCAAAACCCACTTTAGGGCTTGATTGCACTTACAATCTCCCCCTTTTTGGTGATTGATGACAACCCAATTAGAGCTTACAAAAGATATGTAATAAAAGCTGTAAACTTTTGCACCAAGGATGTAGGAGCCTCCCCCTAAACATGTGATTTGGATTTGAATTTCAATTTTGACATCAAGGTCAAATTATCACATTTTAGGTGTGAACAGGGGCCTCCCCCTACATCCTTGCCTGCTGTGGGTGTGCTGAAACAAGTGTCACAGAAATAATCATGATAGAGAATGCAGTATGACAGTTTAAAGCACACAAAAATTGGTCGCACGATGATGATGCGGCACCTTTGCCGCGTGATGGCGCGGCACTTATCACTTATGCAGTCAACTCAACATCACATTTTCACAGCATGACAACAGACAATAACTCAACAGAAATAAGCTAGATGACAGGAGTTAACAGAACACCAACAGACTGGACCAAGTTCGATACAAAGAGCGTCAAATAAGTGGCACTTATTACATAAAATAGATTTGTTCGAACTCTCAAACTCACAAACTAGCTAAAGCGACTCTCAACGGATCTGCATCGAAGACCAAACAGCAGGGCGTCGAAAAAGTTGACCCCTCTAATTTTCTCCCCCTTTGGCATCAAGTACCAAAAAGTGGAGAAAAGAAGAGAAAGATCACTCACTCCTCATCTCGTGTCCCTGTGAACCCCGTCCCGATCAATATCATCAACTGGAGTGTGCCTCTGAGCTGCGGACTCCTCCTCATCAGACTCTATGACAGCACGTCCTGCACGGTGAGTGGTGGCAGTGTAGTGAGTGGACCGAGTAGAGCGACGAGGTGCAACTAGCTGAGGCTCCTGGTACTCCTGAGATTGGTAGTAGGCCTGCTGTGCTGCACCAATGGGCTGCTCCCACCAGCTAGAAAGAGGATCAGAGTACCCCTCTGAGTGGCTGTCACTGGAAAACTGAGTTACCTGAATTTGAGGTGGAGATGGTACAGGAGGCAGTGGTGCTAAGCCCTCATGCTCACGAGTGCTGCGAAGTGTCTCTCTCACCTCCATCCTGGTGTCATATGCCATCTGAGAGGCATAGGAACAGTGTCCAAATATGGCCCTCATCCAGTCTTTCACCTTCTTCTTCAGACCACTGCTGCTGCCCCTATGGTGTGGCTTGAAGCGAGAGGACTCTAGAACGTCCTCACGACCCCTGGAGGAGCCACCTACTGTCTGCTGAGCTGCTGCAGCCTCTCTTTCCCTCCTTGCAGCAGAGGGCATGGCCTTCTCAATGTTGTACACATTGTGATACTCATCCTTCGGAAAGACCTTGCCTGTCACTCTCTCAATCATGAACATCAGATAAGGAGCATAGGGAAGGTGCCTCCTACCATTGTTCATAGCATGTGACAACTGCACCCACATGAACCTAGGAACATTAAATCTCCTCCCAGAGTGTATCTTGTCAAGCACATTCCTAGTGTAGGCATTGACATCAGAAGCTGCACCGTCCTTTGGATCAATGGTGACCCTGATCAGATTGTTCAGCACATAGTAGAGATCCTTCATACCACTCCTGCTAGTTGTGGCTGAAGCTGGGTGTCTGAATAGGTGTCTCACCTCATCTATCTCAAATGGCTGGCTGCCATGAAGACTGTCAAACGTCCTGTGAGTAGCACCAAAGCCCAAAATCTGACAAAAGCTCTTGAAGCTGATGCGGTAGTGAATCTTGTCAGTCATCCAATGCATCACATCATAGTCCTGATCCCAGAAGTAGGTGGCATGAAACTGACTTAGGATCTCTCTGTTCCAATCATAGTGAAAGGACATAATGTCAGTGAGATCAAACTTGCCACAAGTCTCAATAGCAGAGTTGAAGGTTGGATTGTCTTTTGTTGCCATTGCACTGAAGTCTATGTAATACATCCTGACAATCATGTTCTTCTTGCTGTTGAAGATACAGGAGAGATAGAAATCTGAATGAAACTCATTCCAGAACCTTGGATCAACACCCTCCATCCTAGGAAGATCATAGGCTCTCTTCTTCCTTTCCTTTGTGACTGCTCTCTCACTGTTGCTGTAGTTGGTGATTGGATGCACAAATGTGTTGACAGGCTTGCTCAGCACAAACTCACCCTCAACTGGCACCATGTACTCATCATCAAATGCTGTGATGTGCTCTGGAGTACCCTGAATGCCCTCTGTCACAATGGTGTGTCCAATCTGCTGAAACACATCCTCTGTAGGTGGCTGTTCCCTGGAGCTGGAGCTGCCAAAGTCACCTCTGCCCCTGCCAGTGCGTGAGCGATTACACTCAACAGCCTTCCTCTTGCCTCTTTGATCCCTTCCTCCATCCATCTATGCAATACAAGAGTCTGCTATTAGAATTGTTTAGAGCAGGATTCAAGCACAGCTAGAGATAGGATTTAAACAGAGAGAAAAACTAAAATTTGACTGACTGGAGGTGGGATTTCCAACCCTCCACGGCCTTTGCCGGCGCTTCGGCTTCAGCGGCAAGCGCGCCGCGCTTCGAGATCCTCCTTCGGTCAAAATGCGCTTTTGCTCACGGTTTACGTCCTAATTCTAGCAATGCTTGATACTCACCACAATTTCAGATAAGCAGTAAAACAAAATAAGCCTGTTTCTCCAAGAATTTAGTTTGAACTTTTACTAGGATTATTAAGCAATTTCGATTCCTGAATCTAATCGATTTGAGAGTCATATTATTCAATGAATCGAGGGATATTTGCTGTTTTGAATCAGCTAAGGATGTAAATCCTATTTGGGGACGGCACTGCCGCACCCTCCCCCTTATTCAGTGAAATTAGTGACTATCAAATCCATTCGATTCAACTATCAAAACTACTTTCTAACACCTAATAAACGATCTAGAAACTCCCATGAAGAACATAGCCGCATTGCATAGATCGAGTTGAATCCATTCGGTTTAGGGTTAGGTACCTTGGTCAAACGTTGAATGGAGAGGGAAGAAGAGAAGGGGAACCGCCGGGGTTCCCGACCACGCCTTGACGAAAGGCCGAGGCGGCTTGCGGCGCGGCACGCCGGGTGGCGGCGCCGCCAGCGGCGAGAGAAGGAGGCGGCGTCCGCCCGTGCGACAAGAGAGGAGAAGAAAAGGGGCACGGGTAGCGTCGGTCCGAGAGAGAGGAAAGTTACCGCGTGGACCAGAGAGATAAGGGTAAAGAAAGAAGCGGGCCCAGCGGTTAGAAAGAAGGCGGATTCGGTTTAAATCGAAAACTCTAGGCGCGCATCGCCAAGTCCGCCCAACGCGGCAAGATTGCCGCGCGGCAATCCAAATTCGGATTTATGTGCCTCAAATTTGACTCTCCCCATTTGAATGGCTCAACACCCCCCCTATCTCATGGCCGAAACACACAATCAAACGTAACCATGGTCATGAGCATAGGGTTCTCTCTTTTAAAACAATTTGAAATACTGAATTTAAGATTTTCACAATAATTTGCCTACACATGCTAGTAATCAATCAACAGCATGATAGAGTTCAAGCCAGGTTACGAGAATCAAGTATATTCAGCTCACTACGCAAAGCACAGAACCTTGTCTCGTCGAGAGGCTTAGTGAAGATATCGGCTAGTTATTTTTCGGTGCTCACATGGCGAATTGCGATATCTCCTTTAGATTCGTGGTCTCTCAAGAAGTGATGACGGATGTCTATGTGTTTTGTTCTAGAGTGTGCTACCGGGTTATTTGCGAGCTTGATGGCACTCTCGTTGTCACAAAGAAGAGGTATCTTTGTGAAATGACATCCGAAATCTTTTAAGGTTTGCTTCATCCAAAGTAGTTGAGCACAACATGCGCCGACGCAACATACTTTCGGCCTCGGTGGATAGGGCTACACAATTTTGCTTCTTAGAGCTCCAAGACACCAAGGACCGTCCAAGGAATTGACACGTCCCCGAGGTGCTTTTTCGATCTACTTTGCAACCGGCATAATCGGAATCCGAATAGCCAAGTAGATTGAACTTGGAACCCTTGGGATACCACAAGCCAAGGTTTGGGGTGTGCACTAAATATCTCAAGATTCTCTTAACCGCCACATTGTGACATTCTTTTGGATTGGCTTGAAATCTAGCACACATGCACACACTAAGCATAATATCGGGCCTAGATGCACAAAGGTAGAGAAGAGAGCCGATCATGGAGCGATATACCTTCATGTCCACGGCTGGACCCTTCTCATCAAGATCAAGATGTCCATTGCTTGGCATTGGAGTGTTGATCGGCTTTGCCTTTGCCATGTCAAACTTCTTTAACATATCGTGAGTGTATTTAGTTTGACACACAAATGTTCCTTCCTTCATTTGCTTGACTTGAAATCCAAGGAAGAACTTTAGCTCACCCATCATGGACATTTCGAATCTCTTTGTCATTGTCCTACTAAATTGCTCAACATACACATCATTAGTACTACCAAATATTATGTCATCGACATATATTTGGCACACAAAAATATCATTTCCAACTTTGTGTGTAAAGAGGGTAGGGTCGGCTTTGTCTATTTCAAAGCCTTGCTTGAGCAAGAATTCCTTAAGGCATTCATACCATGCTCTTGGTGCTTGCTTAAGCCCATAGAGCGCCTTACGGAGTTTGTAGACATGGTTGGGATACTTGGGATCTTCAAAACCCGGTGGTTGCTCAACATATACTTCCTCTTGTAGTGGGCCATTGAGAAATGCACTCTTGACATCCATTTGAAATAGCTTGAAATCATGATGGGCAGCGAAGGCTAGAAGAATGCGAATTGCTTCTAGTCTTGCCACCGGTGCATATGTTTCATCGAAGTCCAAGCCCTCTACTTGAGTGAAGCCTTGAGCAACCAATCTTGCCTTGTTTCTTGTCACCAACCCATCTTCATCTTGTTTGTTGCGGAAGACCCACTTGGTACCGATGATATTAGTCTTGGGTCTTTCCACCAAGTCCCACACTTGATTTCTTTCAAAGTTGTTGAGTTCTTCTTGCATGGCCAACACCCAATCCGGATCCTTGAGAGCCTCATCTATTTTCTGTGGTTCCAAACATGAAACAAAAGAGTAATGTTGACAAAAGGTAGCTAAATGAGATCGGGTAGTTACTCCCTTTCGAAGACTTCCAAGGATATTATCAACAGGATGATCTCGTTGTATGGTTTGTCGAAGTCGTGGATGTTCAACCCCATTTCCATCTTCTTCTTGATCTTCTTCATAGTTATCATCGGCCTCAAGGATTGGTGAAAGATCAAGTGGCTCAATAGGTGGGGTAGGAGTTGGATCAGCAGCTGTTGAGGCAGAGGGCGCGGGCACTACAGCGCTGGGTGCTTGCATCTTGCCGTCTTTGGATGCTTCCGCCAGCGTGTCTTTGCACTTGATCTTGGAGTATGTCGGCGGAATCTTGTGCAACAAATGGTGGTGGATCCTCTTCATCGCCAGCTTGGCCCTCTTGTGGTCTTATGTCGCCAATTGTCAATTGCTTGATTGCTTCACAAGGTGGATCCTCCTTTCCTACAACACTTTGATCAACTTGCTCTACTTGAGAGCCATTAGATTCATCAAATGTTACGTCTATTGTGACTTCAACCGTCCCTTGAGTTTTGTTGAAGACACGATAGGCATGTTCGTTTGAGCCATAACCAAGAAGAAAACCTTCATCAACTTTAGGTGCAAACTTAGAGGTTCGGGGCTTTTTGTTAAGAATAAAACACTTGCACCCAAACACCCTAAAGTATGACACCTTGGGCTTGTTACCGGTTAAGAGCTCGTATGAAGTCTTCTTAAGTTTCTTGTGTAAGTAGAGGTGGTTAATGGCATGACAAGCGGTGTTGATGGCTTCACACCAAAAGACATCTGAAGTCTTGTACTCATCAAGCATTGTTCTTGCCATTTCTATGAGTGTTCAGTTCTTCCTCTCTACTACACCATTTTGTTGAGGGGTATATGCAGCTGAAAATTCATGCTTGATGCCCTCTTCATCAAGAAACTCTTCAACTAGAGTGTTCTTGAATTCGGACCCATTATCACTTCTGACTTTCTTGACAAGTAGGTCAAACTCTCTTTGTGCCCTTCTAATGAAAGTCTTCACCTTCTCTTGTACCTGGCACTTATCAGAGACAAAGAATACCCAAGTGAAACGAGAATAATCATCAACAATAACCAAACCATATTTGTTACCCCCGATGCTAAGATAGGCCACCGGTCCAAAGAGATCCATGTGTATCAACTCCGGAGGTTGAGTGGTGGTCATCACGCTCTTTTTGTGGGTGAGGTGCACCTACTTGCTTTCCAAATTGGCAAGCGCTACAAATCTGTCTTTATCAAAATCAACATTTGTTAGTCCAATGATGTGGTTGTCTTTTTCTGCGGTTTGGCCAAGTTCCTCATGCCAACATGTGCTAGACTACGATGCCATAACCAGCCCATGCTAGATTTTGCCATTAAACGGTCTCTCAAGCTTAGTGTTACTTTTGTTGAAATCAACTAAGTAAAGCTTATTCTTGAGTTTGCTGTAAAAGACAACAGAGAGGAATCCTCCCCGTGAAAAACTTCCACACCAACATCCGTAAAGAGACAATTGTAGCCTTTCCCACATAATTGCGAGACCGACAACAAGTTGTATCCTAACGAATCAACATGCAAGACATCCGAAATATCATGTTCGGTTAGTGATAGCAACTTTACCAAGACCCATCACACTTCCTTTAGCGTCATCTCCAAATCGAATGATGTCATTTGGATCAAGCATTAGGAGAGTATGATGCGAACATACTCCTTTCTCCTGGTCATATGATTTGTACATCCACTATCAAGCACCCAACTTGATCCACCTGAGGAGTATGCACGCAAAACAAGTTTAGTTCACAAGTTTAGTGTAACACCACGGTGTTAAGCATGTCATTAGCATCTGCATTTCATGAGCATAATCATCATTTGATCATATGCATCTATGCACATAAAATGTTACATGTCATTTGCATGTTAGTTGCATTGAATTTGCTTGTCATGCTTTGTTTTATCATTTCATGTATGAAATGCTTGCATAATTAGTTGTTTAATATTTATTTATTCTTAGTGATGTTTATAAGATGTTTTAGAGCTAGGTTGATGTTGGCCATGTTCCTTGATTTGATTTTATAATGATAGTTTGACTCCATTTGACCTAGTTTGACGTTGAGTGTGATTTATCTTGTTTTGCTTAAAACTCCTAGCTAGGGTTTTTGCATGTGTGTGCACCCTTCATGGAAAGTGTAGGTAATTTAGTGTAGAACAAACGGTATTCTGGGGCTCGTGTCATGAAAGTGGGTAGATCATGCTCGAAAAGTCGAAAACAGTTTTGAATTCGCTTAGGATTAGGGTTTACTTTGACCTCGGAGTAGTTGTGCTTCGATTGATCGTAGTTTCCAAACTAGGCGAATTAGGAGAAAGTTTGTATAGGTGTTTTGCTCGTAATTTCGTAACGAACATTTCATTCAATTGGAGTTTTTGCTGAATCGGCACGTATCTCGATGCACAGGCGCGTAATAGAGCGATTAGGGTTTGATTTCGGGTTTTTAGTGACGCTCTGTTTTTTACGCGTCACCGAAATCGGCCTGGCCACCTTGACACGCGTTCGGCCGCCGCGCTGGCGTGTCGCGTTTCCTCTGCGATCTCTGCCGTGTCGTGTTGTCAAGTGGATGCGCTCGCCCCTCCGGACGCCAAGCCGTCCCCCGCCCTCCTTTCCCTTCGGCGAAACGAAGCGAGCGGCGGCGGCGGCGAACGCGCCGCCCACGCCATTGCCGCCGCCGCCGTTCCTCGCCGTCACCGTGCCCTGTGCCTCCCAAATCTCGCCCACGGCTCCGCCACCATCTCCTCTACCTCACGGGCCAAACCCACCGAGCCAAACTTCGCCATAGAACACGCGCATCGCGCGATTTTCGTTCGCCGGAAATCCCGACCGCCCGAGGGCACCGCCGCCGCGCGACGCTAACCACCGCGTCGTTGTCCGATTCCATGCGCACATGACTCCGCAACCTCGCTCCCTACCTCCGCGACCAAACCGCAGCTCGAGCCCTCGACCATGGAGGTCGGGCGCTCGGTTTCCGCCGCCACCGACAGCCGGAGCGCCGCCGCGCGAGCTCGCCGTGGCCGTGCTCGTCGAGCCGTCCCCGTCGACTAACGTGCGCCCGGGTCCGCCTCGACCGGGGTGCTCGAACACCCGCCCGTTGTGCCTCTCTCGCGGGCCCCATCGCCGGGCGCAGCGTGCCGGCGGCGTGCCGTGGCCCGCCGTCCGGGCGACGCCGCCGAACATCGCCCCTCGCCGTTTCGATCGACCAGCTAGGGGTTTGGCGTCGCCTCGTCGCCACGGAGCCCGGCTCGCGCCCGCCGATGGCGCCATCGCCGGAACGGCGAGCCGCCGGAAACCCGCGCGCCGCGCCAAGCGCCGTTCGCCCGTCAACCTCGTTTCGTCCGCGAAACATGGGTAAAGGGTACCGCACGATAGATCTCGTCGCAAGGAGTCCGTCCGATGCCCTTGGATTCGCCGGAGGATCACCGGCGGTGAAGATCCGCCGCGCCGGCCTCCGCTCCCCTGTTCAAGTCGGCGACCCGGCCCACCCACCCGTCGGCCGAATATCCTTTATAAATTACGTTTTCGGATTTGCATGTATGGCTTGTAAAATGCATAACTCACTCGTTTTAGCTCGGAATTGAGTGAACCAAATTTTGTCATGTTTGTTATGCTCGCTCTATGATAGAAAAATATGAGATGCCATGTTCTGGTAGTTTTTATATTTATTTATATTTATGCTAGTAAATGCCATGAAAATAGATAAATGTGTATCTTCTTTTTGGTGCATGATAAAATAGTGGTGCCTGTGTGAAATGTTCATGTTTTGTGAGGTACATCATGGGAAAAATATGTTTGACCCTAGGTTCTCTCGGTGGAAGTATCATTTTTGATTTATGTGCTATTTACCATGCTTTCTTAGGAAATTCATAGAAAAATAATTACTAGGGTTTTGGATGTGAGACTTTGTGTGATTGGTTTTAATAGATTTTAGTAGCTTGTCATACTTAGAGATCTGTTGTCTGACACTTTTCATAGTACAAAGTATTTTCATGCCTAGTTTGAGTGCTAGCATGTTATTTTTGTGTAGGACAAGTATGTGCATGATCTTGCCATGAGATTTTTATGGTAGCTGTTATATGTCAGTGGGATGCTCTAGTAATTTTTGTAGATTTTTCTGAAGTAGTCATGTATTTACCATATTTATGTTGCATGGGAAATAGCTTAGAAATACATGTTTATATGAAGGTAATGTGTATTAGTATTTTTATTGTGTGTTCCTAGCATGTTTAGAACCTGTTGGTATGGTTGGTTTCTTTGGTATTGTGTTTATGGTAAACTAGTGTAATTCTAGCATTTATATTCAAAGTGTGCATGTGTAGTGTTTATTTAGGGAATATCATTTCATGTGCATTAGTTTATCTTTTGGCTTGTTCAGTAGATTTATTTGGTAGATTATGACCTTGTTTGCTTGCTGGTTAAGCTTGGTAAGGTTTGCATGAGTAGTTTGCAAGTTATAGTAGTTGTATGTGATGAAATGGATTAGAATCGAGCCTCTGTTTTCTCTATTTTTTTGAGGTTTGTTAGTGTCGATTCAGTCGGGGTGATATGGAATGATTGGTAGATAATTTTGTTAGCTTTCCAATGAGTATTTGTTTGTTTGCATTTGGAGTTATAGAACTCCCCTGTGTGATCGTTTTTTCTTGACAAAGATGTCTAGTTTTGCCAATTTCTAGTGATTAGTGAATTAGGGTGTTTTGCTTGATGTAGATTATTAGGGTTTCTTGTGTAGTTATAATTGTGTGTCTACCGAAGAGATATCCACTTACTATTATCATACATCATAATGCATTCATCCATTCCTTAATATTCCTTAATATTCATCTTTGCATACACATTCATGTTGGATCGAAAAGAACGAGAGCAAGAGGAGGTTCGGAAGAAGCGAGAACACGTCGTCAAGGCTGGCGGAAGTGCCCAAGGCATCTTCTAACCCTCTTCGAAGGCAAGCCCCTGCATCTTTGCCCTTTCCTATGCTTTCTAACTAAATTGATTTGCGTCCTTTATATATGTTGATGCATTAAGTTTAGGAAAGTGGTTGAAACCGTTGATGCACGATAATCCTTCTTTGAAGTTGTTATCCTATCCTATTTAGAGGTCTAGGTTATAACGCTTTCGGTATGGTGATTGCGATGAGACGATGATTCCTGGTCACTTGAGAGGATGTTTGTGGTTAGTCACATGGGTGACTAACAAAGCTCTTCTTGAGAACACCTTAATAAAACATGTTAGGTTGGATGGAACTTGTGGTCTTTCCATCTGATCGTTTAAGGACTCATACTTTGTTGGGCTGTGGTCGGAAGTTGAACGTACCTGTTCATATAGTAGGCTCCGCGGGGTCGTGAGCCACGAAGCTCGTGGGAATGTTAGGGGCCGGCCATGCTCGCTTTATCGCTCCTCCTTTGGTGATGGTTGGTGTGGTTAATCGGGCACAAGAAGATGCGCACGAGGGGGTCGTACTCGTTGCTTACGCTCACTTGGGTGCTTTCGAGAAGGAGGGGTAGCCGGCAAGACCGAGACTTTACGTCCCCGTAACGTCCCCGGGAGTGATCGGGTCTACCTTGATCTAGTAGGCCTGGTTTATGACCGGGGTATTCGCCAACCGTTTGCAATCGATTCGAATCGCCATCTCTCCCGGATAGTGAGAACCCTGGTTGCTTCAACGGCAATGTAGTCTTAATATCACAAAGTATATGTTATATTATCATCTTTGCTTCTTTGTTAAAATTATGATCAAGTTACTTATCTTTATTTTTATATTTACGAGCATATGTCTTTAACCTTGACTATACCGGATCTATGGTTATGTATATAATAAATAACTTTTTAACTTGGAAGAATTTAAGTAGTATGTGTAGGCTCACTAAACAACTTTATTTTACGAAATTAAATGTGAGTCGGCCCGACTCGGATAAAGCCAAGCATAATCCTTGGAGTCTTTTCCTTATTTTTACGGTTTGAGGCGGGTAAGTCTTACGGAGTACAATTGAGTACTCACGGGTTAATTCCCGATGTTGCGGGTGACTCGTCTAGCATGTTCGATCCGGTTGTGATGTCTTTGTGGGTCGAAGTGCAATGCCTAGGGCATGGCAATCTCCGTATTTCCTATCTCTTGCTATTACGGGGGTTGACACTATGTTGGCACTATCTTATTTCATTTCCATTTGTACAGGCTATCTTATTTTCAAAAGCTATTGCTTCCGCACTTCTGAACTACTTTGTAAACAAATGTGTACATCGCACTCGATTATAATATATTGAAATTGGTTTGAGATAGCTGCGGATTTGAACCACTGAGCTCAACGATCCTTGTTGTGTTGTTGATGAGTTTGAAATCACTCGGAGATTTCCGGAATACCGGGTTTATATGGACTCAAGTGTAGACTGCGATTGCTTCGGTAATTATGAATTATACTTGATTTCTTATAAATTGGTCGGCTCTGTCACATTTAGGCCCCCCAAGACTCTTGGGACCTTTCATGTTAGTCACAAGAATTTTGGGAACCCAAATAGAGGTATTGCGATAAAGATTTCTATCTTTGCTCATACACTTGGCATACACCTCCCCCTTGCTGTTATGTCTCAGTTCAAAACATGAGCTAGAACCTTGTTTTGCCTTTAGTTCTCTCTTTTGATAAGAGTTACTTCTTGGCACGGCCCAGACAGTGTTTCTTGATTTCTGGACATCAACCTTTGGCCTTAAAATTTGCTTCTTGACCTTGTTCTGAGCAGAAGAATAGCAGATGGCCTTCCCTTTTGGTGGGGGTGCGGCACTACCGTGCTTCATCGCGGCACTTTGCCGCCGCTTTGGCGATTGTCTTTGCTTTCGGCCTTTGCCTTTGTGTCACACTGCGTGCGCACCTCCTCTCTGTATCTACTAGTCCACTGCTCAAGAACTGAACGCATTCAATTCCATTGATTACCTTTCGGCCATTGGTTTTATTTCCTTGTTTGTGTCCAAGTCCATCCTTAATTTTAGGATTTCTCCCATCAATATATTGTGGCTTCTTTGGTTGATTCTCTTTGCCACTAGATGCCTTCTTGCTGTTTTGACATTCCTTTCCAATCAAGGTGTTGAGCCTAGTGATCTCTTTCTTCATAGTTTCCATCTTTGCAAGGTTAGTGGTATAAGCATTCATATCAACATTAAGACATCTACCACATCCTTGACTAGTGGAGGAAGTAGAGGTGTCCCTTGTGGTAGAGTTATGTGAGTTGCTTTCCCAAAGAGTGCTATATTGTGACTCAAGTTCCTTGTGCTTTTCTTGCAAGACACAATACTTTTCATTGAGTGTCAAAATAGCCTTCTTAGAGAGAGCATGGTTCTTTTGCTCATTGGCTAAGCCTTTGCGCAAGGTTTCCATCTCACTTAATTCTACTACATGAGCTTCCTTGCGAGCAACATATAATTTTTCCAATTTTGTGAGATCTTCATCTCTAGTTGCTAGCTCAGCTTGAACATCCTCTAATTCCTTCACTAATTGAGTAATGAAGAGTCTAGTCTTTGGATCTACATTCTTTGTGATTCTAACATATTCTTCATCATCACTAGATCCACTTTCATCACTAGAACTTTCACTAAGATCACTAGAGTCATCACTATGGTGAGAAGAGGATTTGGAAGTGGATTTTACCTTCTCACCCTTTGCCATAAGACAAATGTGAGGGGAGACATCATCATCATCATCATCATCGGTCATGTTGTTGAAGAGCCTTGGTGTTGAGAATGTCTCTTGCATAGCAAGAGTGGCAATGTTCACTTCCTCTTCACTTGACTCCTTGGTTGAGTCCCACTCATGGCCGATGTGAGCTTCTCCCATAGACCTTCCCTTTCTCTTGTAGTCTTGCTTCTTTTCTTTGCCATTGTCTTTCTTGTAGTTGTTGCCCTTCTTCTCATGTGGATAATCGACAATGAAATGCTCGGTGCTTCCACAATTGAAGCATGTTCTCTTCTTTTTGTTGGGAAACTTCCTTGGCACCATTTTGAAGCCATTTGCTTTCATCCCTTTGCCATACTTCTTCATGAATAAGGCCATGTCATCAATCTTCTTAAAATCAGCCCCCTCATCTTCATCTTCACTTGAGGATGATGTGTTGTCAATATTTTCTTGCATCTTCTTCATTTCCTTGGATTGACTTGTGGATGCTTGCTTGCTGCCCTTGGTCTTGTGTGATGTGCTTGATTTGCTTGCTTTGCTTGCCTTGAGAGCAACTTCTTTGATTTTCATTCCATCAAGCTTGGCTTGCAACTCTCCAAGCTTTTTTCTCTCATTTGCTTCCTCTCTTTGCATGTCAAAGGTAAGCAATCTACCAAGCACATCATTTGGAGTGAAATGCTCGAATTTCTTCTTGTCTCTAATCAAGGTGACCACGGTTTCATTTCTTGGTGCATAGGCTTCTAGCATCACTTTCACCACCTTGTGATCATCTAGCTCCTCATCTCCATATCCTCTAATCTTCCCAACCAAGGCCATCAATCTATCAAACATCTCTTGGGCCCCTTCTCCCTCAACTATCACAAATCGGTTGAGCTTGGCCTTCAATAAATCAATCTTGGCTTTTCTCACTTTATCGACACCTTCATGTGCAAGAACCAAGGTGTCCCAAATCTTCTTTGCCACATTCACATTCATCACCCTATTGTACTCATTTCCATCTAGAGCACTTAGGAGGATGCTTGTAGCTTGACCATTAAGGTGGGCTGCTATCATCTCTTCATTTGTGGGCGACTTGGGGTTCACCGGAGGCTCATATCCACTGCACACAATGTCCCAAAGACCGGGGTGAATGCCATTGAGATAGGCACTCATCAAATGTTTCCACTTGGCATAGTTTGTCCCATCAAAGTGAGGCAACTTCCCCGCGGGAACATTGATGAATGACTTCTTCTCACGGTTAGAGAAAAGAGAATTATAGTTAAAGGATATATGGTGCAAATTTGTTGTTGTTCTTTCTTTGCTCTCTTCCTTCTTCTTCTCATTTTTCTTGTTCTTGGTGGAGTACGAAACATCGTCATCACCATCATCGGAGCTACTTGATAGCTCACTTGACAATGCCTCTTCCTCTTTCTTCTTCTTTTCTCTTGCTGCTCTCCTTGCAGCTCTAGCTTCACGAGTGGCCTTTCTTTGCTCTTTGCGCTGAAGCTTCTCGGCAAGCTTGATACTAGCTTGCTCTTCAAGCTTCTTTCTTTCTCGCTCTTCTCTTCTTGCGTTTCTTCTAGCTTGCCTTGCTGCTACTCGTTCGTGATCGGTTGCATCTCCCTTGATTGTGCTCTCGCTGGCTGTACTCAAGGAGATGTCACTGCTGCTGCTCTCTCCATCGTCATTGGTATGACGACCGGACTTCCCTCCTTTCTTCGATCCCTCCGGTATGTCCATACTTCACGCGGTGAAGCGTATACGAAGTATCCAAGCTCTGATACCACTTGTAGGATCTATGGACGCCTAGGGGGGTGAATAGGCGTGACTGTTAAAACTTTACGCAAAACTTCAACTTGAGCGAGTGAGAATGTTGTGCGGCCTTTGCCTTACAACAGCGTGGCAATTTGCCCCGGTACAACCCGGCGGCGAAGATGAACAAATACTTGAAATAAAGCTCTCTTCAAGACTAACAGGGTAGAATAGATAAGCTACAGCAGGCAGATATATTACAGAACTTAAGAACAGAGACAGCTCGAACCAAAGGGGTCAAACCCTAGAACAGGAACTGGAAATGCAGTAAAGTAAATAGCACACGGTGACACAAGATTTGACCCGTGGTTCGGCGTCGCCACCAAGGCTGGCCTACTCCACGTTGTTGAGGTTGCCACACTAGGCTTGGCTCACCACAAAGGTTAGCATTTTCCCTCGTTCACAAGTCTAGGAGCAAACCCTAGAGATGTGGGGTGATTTTCTTGATTTAGAACGAGGTTACAAACCTCCCTAGGCGGCCACACAAGTTGGCAAGCTCTAGGGCGACGCCTAGCCCCGACTAGGAGCAAGCTCCAAGAGTAAAGAACCCTAGCACACCGGCCAAACGCGAACCAAATGCTCTTTCAAGATGGGGAACGTGTAGATCCGGTCTCCAATTGCTGCGCCTCTTTTCCCTCAAGTTTTGATGGTTGGATTCGAGATCTCACTTGGGGAGTGGAGGTGGAGCAATGGAGGAGAGAGAGAAAGAGCTCAGGTCAGTCTGCTTCGAAAGTGAATGATTGGAGAAGAAGCAGTGACCGTTGTGTGACCGAAAAGGTATTTATACCTCTGCGCGCAATGGTCGGAAAATGCAGCGGCCGCGATCGCCGCCGATGCGCGATCTTGCCGGCTTGCCTCCACCAAACAGCAAAAGAGTATCGGGTTTTTCTTTGGTCGTTTTGTGGTGAGGTGAAGGTCGTGGTGGTAGGTTTTGAGCATTTGATTCGACAGGTTGAACAGGATGTGCTAGAATCCCTCTTAATAGTACGGCATCCCTAAACTCAATAAATGAAATATGAAAATACTATGCTTTCTGAGTTGGGGTGGCCTCCACGTCGAATATTTGTACCTACAACCCGTACATCTTCATCTCCTCTTATTTTCTGCATGTCATCTTAGCCAAAGTCATTAGTTCTCTAATTTGGTGGTCATCATCGCCAAAACCCACTTTAGGGCTTGATTGCACTTACACCGCCACCTACCTATCGACGCCTCGCCCGGGCGCCGCGTCGGTAGTATCTAACACGAGGCGCCGCGTTATAGCGGCGTCTCAGGCGCCGGGCGATTATGTGCCTTTTTACATAGTGACCCGGGGAAGGAAGGAAGCGTGTGGCGGCTGCGATTACCGAAGCCGCCCTCGTCTTGTCGCGGTTGTCAGGGAACGGGAATCCCGCCGACTACGTCACGAATTCCCTGCCGACCATGGCGGAAGCGGGCAGCCGTCAGGACGCATGCTTCATAGAAGTCATCATTGCTTTTGTCGTCTTGCGGTTGTCGAGAGGCGGATTCGGTATCCGAGTCGATACGTCGTGTCTACCAGGGGCGTCGATGTCCGTTGTCAGTGTATAGCTGCAGGGCATAACTGCGGCGCGTAACAGTAGCACTCAATTCCACCTAATTGCCGATGTAGATCTGACTTTGCCCGTTCCCTCATTGGGACGAGTGGCCAGGCGAGTAGGTTGTCCCAAAGCCCTGCGAGCTCGTGAGCTTTGACTGCTCCGAGCTCGAGATCGTGCGAGTCAGAGGTCGGTCACGCGAGCCTCGAGGCCACGCAGTCCGAGCTCTCGAGCTCCGCGTTGTCCCAATGTCTGAGGTCGTGCGAGTCGGAGATAGGTGGTCCGACCTCCGAGCTCGTGCGAGGCGGAGTTCGGGCTCCGGTCTCTGAGCTCGTGCAAGGCGGAATTTGGCTATATGACCTCCGAGCTCATGCGAGACAAAGTTTGCGTGAGGCCGTATGAGGCATTGACATCGTGTCCTGGCTGTGAGACGAGGCTGGGGTGGCCGCCCGCCCTCCTGTTCGTGCGGGACGGGGTGCGCGCGGGTGCCCTCGTAGGTCGTGTGCGGCGTGCGGTCCCATGGCCATAAGTCGCTCGGGACGGATGACACGTGGCCTTGTGGCTGTAGGTCGTGCAAGGCAGACTCGCGGCCCGTAAGTCTTGCGAATCACCCTCCCCCTAACGAAGGTCGTGCGCGGGTTCGAGACGGAGGCGGAACCTCGCAGCCGCGTGGTCTCGCGTGCCGGGGGGCGGAGGCGGCGGCTCCAGTCGTGCCGGGACGGGGGATGGGATGGGAGGCCGCGGCCCCCAGGCCGTATGGGACGCGGGACTCGACCGGGAGATCGTGCGGAAGCTTGGCTCCCGTAGGTTGTGTGGGTCGGACGACATGAAGTGTGGACGTGCTCGAGTCGATGAGCCGTCGACCGTCTCCGTGCTCGTGGTGGCCGAACGGAGCTCGTGATGAGCTCGTGGTGGGCCGAGCGGAGTTGCAATGCGCCCAACGGAGCTTGTGGTGAGCTCGTCATGGGTCGTTGACCAATTCCGCGGCCCCTAGCTGTTTTGGATTGAGTCCTATTCGGCTTTGCTTTTGATTTTTCGGTTGTTTAGGGTACCGCCGATATTGGTATCCGACACCTCCCTAGACCCCTATCCAATGTTGTCAAAAAAAAAACTATCCAAAGAGCCGAAAAACGAAATGGTTCGCCCGACACTCTAACCAAACCGGCGGTATGTGCGGCGGTGTTACGCACGGGCTGGAGTCAGGTTCGGCTCTATGCTGCTTGGTCGGAGGTTAGACTGACTGCAGTGGGTACTGCATCACTCCCGCTACGCCTCCACATCCTCCTTTACAGTGAGAAAAATGTTGCACCGGGCTTCTGTATATGCACCGCTATGAGCACATCCTCGGTATTCCTAGCGCCGACCGTGATAACTTGCGCTGCTCTGCTGCTGGCCCCACCACTACGCATGGGAGAGAAAGAAGAGAGGATGGGAGAATCAGGTGTGGAGCCCACCGTTTTAAGAAACTAAAAAATGTTATATTTCACAAACTAAAAAACCAAATTAAATTCTAATTACCCTATTGAATTTGTTTCAATTAATGCTTCAAAACTAGATCTCACATGGATATATTTAGATCTCATATGGATATATTTAGATAAAATTACAAGTGAGCCTCACTGATGGTAGTTAGTATAGAGTAGAGATATAAAAGAGTGATGGGTGCGGGAGAGAGTGGAGAAAATCTTAATATCTAGAATGCATAGAGGAAGTAAATAAATAAATATGAGTGCGGATAGTCTTAAACCCTAAATTCCCGAGGCCAACGCAGCTGTGCGGCTGCTACAGGCAGCGGCGCGTCGATGGTTCCTTCCTGCACCGGATCTGTGTGGGCATCACTCCTTGGCGCACGCGCGCTACAAACGCTACCGGCGAGCATGCACCAGAACAGGTAGCCGCGCACGCGCGCCAGTAGCGATAGCGATAGCGGCGCCGCGCTATTATGTCGATGTCACGCGTTTCTCACATGCGGGCTTCCTATCAATGGGCCAAAATTTCTCTATTTTTTTTTTTTCTTTGTATCCATTTCAGGTTTCTCCTGTCAAGCATTAGGCCGTTTTTGTTTTCTCGTTTCTCCTCTCAACCGTCATTGGGCCAAAAAAATTATTTGTCTACAAGCTAAATTTTCTCTTTAGGGACATCGGATTTGTGGGTAAAATAAAAGGGCGGGGGGATGGTTTCACATCCATATGGAAGTGAAAGTACAAAAACATTGTTTTTAGAAACGGGACTGACTATTAATCTGATGACAGTTTTTGTAACATACAAATCTGTCAACAGATTTGTCTAGATAAAAAAATCTGTCGACAGATTTAGAAAGACACAAATCTTTCCGATTTTCAAAAATACAACCACTTGCAAATACCCGTTAGCACATAGATTCAATAACCCACTTGCAAAGTAGAACAGTTTACAAATCTGTCAAGCATTTTATCTGCTGTCTAATTGGGAAAAAAATTGCTCAAAGCTGGTTGCAGCCACACCTGAAGACAACCGAACACTACCTGCATTCAAGGTTCCAGCTGCTTCAAATGCGATGGCCTGAACTGAACTTGGAAATCAAAAGAAAGAAATGTTTAAAACTGAACAGATGTCATCAAGCAAAGGAAAAATTCTCTGAAGCAATATATTAGACACATGGAAATATCAAAATTTAAAAAGGGTACACATTGCAAACTATGACCAGACCTGACATCTTTATCAAATCATTGCCTAGTGGGGGGGCATCATTTCTTTTTTCAAAAGAAAAAAAACCCCAAAAACTGATTGCCTAATAGGGGGCATGCTATATTTTTCGAAAAGAGAATTACAACAAAAACAAAGCCAAAGCCAAAACCAAAGCCAAACCCCCCTCCCAAATTCCCAAGACCACCTTCCCAAATACAGTAAAATGGTTGTGCACTGATATTAACTTTGTCTCAACGGATCGGAGGATGGATAGATGCTAGGAGGAGTGGTAATTAGCACCTAGCAGCGCAGCTGGAGGTCCCAATCCCAGAAGGGCCCTGAAACGAACCAACGAAAAGTGCCTAGCTAGAGCTCTGCTGACAAAAATACATAGTAAGTACGTACATATAGGAGTATCACCTCATTGCTCTCAAAAGCAAGTCATTAGTGCACTGTACTGTACCATTATTATGGAGACTTAGCCGCTACCAGGCAAAAGGTCACAGGGATGCAAAAAAAAGACAACAGGAGTGGACACACAAAGCTAGCATCAGATTGCAACCAATTCGTTGAGAAGAGAAGCAAGCATTCAGTACTGACAGTCCACATAGCAAATAGCAAAAAAGGTCAATGCATAGAACATGGGGACACACCTGCCCGACTTCCATGGTTTTGTCAGAAGTCAGAAGTCTGCCTCATTCGGCCGCAACTGACGACTGCCAAAAACGAGCCACAACCCTTGCCGCCCGCCGCTGCCCTTGAGTTGACATGTAGCTGGTTGTAGCCTAGCTGCAGTACTGCACAAAAAGGTTTATCAGGGTACAGGCTAAACAAAAACAATATTGATACTATCAAGTATCAACACAAATAGAACAAAGCAGTACCTTTTTATTCTTTGGAGCCGTTCGGGCGGGATTTGCAAAGGCATTGGCAGATTCATCTTCTTCATTCAGCATTGCCCCTCAGCAGCAAAAATGCTATTTCCTGTCATCTCCTTCAACTTCCGAGCAGAACATAGTTTCCTGAAGGAAAAAAAAAAAAAAAAAAAACAGAATGGGCGGTGAACCACAACTCCTTTTAAGAAATCTGAATAACCAATGAAACCCAAGAAGATAGACAAATCAGGAGTCTTATCATCAACACAAATTTATCAAGGTACTGCTTGATAAATAAAGTACAAAGGCAAGGAACCTGCTCGGCACTACAGAGAACGAACTGTGCTAGCTGATTAGAAGCGGCATCAGTTGGCTGTGTAAACTGTGTTGTTCGGTAAAATGCTTTTGTAGCTTAGCACCACACGAAGTGCACCAAGCATAAAACAAGCAACGAGGAACATGATAATGCAGATTGAAATTGATTTGCCTTAACACTGAAACAAAACACAGCTAGCAATTGACTGGAGATAGATAAACAAGTAGTAATCAATTTCAAGAGCTAGTAAAGAATATCACGTTTAAGCTTATCACTTCCCAGGAGACAAAGATAGACACACACGCAGCACACACACACACACACACACACACACAGAGAGAGAGAGAGAGAACAACCATTATATGGTTGAGTTCACTAGAAAACATAACCATTCATTAAAAATAATATACAAACAGTTGTATTCATATACAACATGGTCAAAATAAAAAAAAAGAAAAAAAGGATCAACATAATATTTCATACCTAAAAATGTTGTTTCATAACTAAATCAAACCACAACTAACACAAGCCATAACTAAACTTTGTCCTACTAGGTTTGTAACTTTACACTCATATTTAAAAACTTTCAACCATGACATTAATAAATTCATAATGCTATGTTAAAAATCTGCATTCCTAGGTAGAAACTTTACACTCAGAATTTGCTAAAACTATAAACTATCACATCAAAAAAATTATACTTCTAGGATGAAAGCTTTAAACTTAAAATTTATAAAATCTTTGAACTATCACATAAGAAACTTTGCTGCTAGGTTAAGAACTCTGAACTATGACACTATAAACATTGTACTGTTAGGTTAAAAGCTTTACACTCAGAATTACTAAAAGAACTTTGAATTATGACAGTATAAACTACGGGCTAATAGCTTCAAAACTTGACGATCTAAAATATTCAAAACCAGGACACTACTAACTTTGAAGTGCAAGGTTGAAACTTACACTTGAAAAATGAAGAACTTTTTTTTTTGAGCAAAAACCATGGGGCAACAAGCCACCTGGCATTTTGCCATCAAAACTTTTAACTACTCCATTGCAAAACTTTGTGATAGTAGGTTAAAAACTTTGAACTATCGTGTTATAAAATTTATGCGGCAATGTACAAAACTTTACACTGTGAAATTTGTAAATTTTGACATATCACATTACAAACTTTGTAGTGCTAGGTTAAAAACTTTACAATTAGAAATATAAATTCCAAACTACCTTATTACACCCTTTATAATCTAGATTCGAAACTTTGAACTAGCACATTATAAACTTTATGCTACTACATTTAAAACTTTACACTACGAAATTTATAAAGTTTGACTCATCACATTACAAACTTTGTCCTGCTAGATTAAAAAATTTACACTTACAATTTATAAAACTTTGAACTAGGTGTCACATTACAATTTGCATTGGAAAAATGCATATGAAAAATACTTTAAACTACCATACAATAAACTTTGTACTGCTAGGTTCGAAATCTCACACTCGATCAGAATTTACAAATTTTAAACTATCATGCTACAAACTTTGTACTAGTATATTTAAAACTTTAAATTGTCACACTATAAACTTTGTACTAGGTTTTGCGAAAGATCCAAAACACTTACGTGGGTACTAGCTAGACCCTTCCTATAGGGTGAGCAAGGCGATACTAGCTGTTTGGTCATCTTCATCCCTACATAGAACAAGATTCTAATCAAAGGGAGGACAAAACTAGAAGTAGCACTTGTGATAACACTTAGCACTACCAGAAGCATCTACTCACAGCCGGGAACAAGGTTTTAAATTGTAGATATGGAACATAGCAGTTGTAGTTAGATTACAACATGGTTAGTTGTGAAACAATATATTCTAAGCTGACCTTTTATAGAAACAAGTTTATACACCAGAGAAATATAGAGCAGTATTGACATTTTATAGAAAATAACTGAAGCTAATAAAAAGAATGTATGTCTCTATTGTCCTTGTCATAAAAAAACTACATAATCAATAGCATAAGAAATCCTATAGACGACATTTTGCAAAAGCCATGACCAAAATACCAGTTCCTGAATTGCTAATCAAGGGACTCCTAGTCACAAACCATGAATTAGGGTTGATACTCATGGCCATCCTCCAAGCACCAGCATGCATTCATCCACCTAGAAAAATGATACATATTTATTTCATTATTTGATAGGCATGCATATGAAAAACACTTGTGCAATGACTATGGCTTCTTTTGGATCCCTTGCTCAGTCTAGCTAGCTTTGCTTAGCAAGAAATTGTGTTTCATTGTTGCTCTAGAAACTTGCTTTGCTAGTCAATTTCTTTGTAACACATCCACGAAGCAGTCTAAAAATTTGTACCGCTAAGGTTCAGATTTTTCCACTGAACTAATTAACTTTGAAGTTTGAACTATCATATTATAAATTTTGTAGTGCTAGGTTCAACACTTTACACTCAGATTTAATTAACTTTGAATTATGTCAGTACAAACTTTGTACTGCTATTTTTAAAACTTTTGCACTCATAATTTATAAAACTTTAAACTACAACATTACAAACTTTATATTGCTAGCTTAAACTCTTGTGCTCCTAGGATGAAAACATTGAACTATTACATTACAAACTTTGTGCTGCTACGTTAAAACTTTGCACTCAAAATTAATTAGCTTTGTACCGCTAGCTTAAAACCTTTAGGCTCAGAGTTTATAAACCGTGAACTATCATATTAAAAACTTTGTATTTGCTATGCTTAAAACTATGTACATTTAACTTTGGGCCATGAATTTGAAATAAGAACTACAATATTATTAAAAAAAAGACACTGAGAGGGACAAATACAAAACATAAGGCAAATTTTCAATAATAAAGGAAACTTAGCCAGAAAATTATCATATGTAGAAATAATAAAGGGAACCACACTAGCTTGCCCAGATATATAGTGATGGTCTTATTGCAAAGCTGCCATGTTTAAAACTATTACTAATGATGAATAATTCTCACATTTGGCATACTAAACAATCCGATAGAGCCTAATTTGTCTTTAATATGATTAACCAGGTGTCACTGATTGCCCAATACATTTTCAGAATTCTGAATTTCAGTGCTTCCGCTGCTATATATCCAGCCATCACATTTAAAACTAACAAATCTGACGAGCTCTCACGGAAAGACACAACAATACTAAGGTGTGCCATCCCCCTCGATCACCCCAATTTATATTCTAAGCTATAAATAATGAATAACGTGTACCATCGATCAGCTCCTAAGCCACACCATCTATCCGTCATCCGTGTTCCGAACCAACGAACATACCGGCAAAATCTAATCTGAGTAAATACAGCTTGGACAAGGTAGTACCTCACGGGCGTTGGTGACCTTGAGCACGCGCTTCCCCTCGCAGTGCCGGTACTTCATCACGTAGCGGTTCTGCCGACACACGGGCACAGACAGTTAGGTAGGATCGGACACAGGGAATGAAGCTATCTTTGAAAATGGACCAATTAACACTGAATAAAAGCTATCTTTTGTGCTAATGACAAAAGAATAAAATGGGCCGATTAACAGTAATACAAGAAAATGCGCGCATAGACAGTCAAGATAGATTTTGCCATTCGTCAGAATAGAAATGGAATAAATATCAGGCCACAGAATACATACATACTTTTGTCTTATTAACCTAGATGTAGAAGATGCAGGCTATGTAGGAATTGCAGGTTCAGTCTATTACGCCTTGGTAGAATTTGCATGGACTAGCAGATAATATTTTTGCAGTCAAGACTAGCAGATAGTAGGAAGGCCCATGCCTGCTTGCACCCCTACTAATCCTTATCAATGAAATAATAAATGTAGTTTTCACAACATTTTTAAGAGAAAGCGAATTGCCCACCTAAAATGTCAGACAAAAACTATATTCCCTAAAACTAAGACAGTGCTCGTGTTATATGTAAACCTGTTGCATCTCAAAAAATTGTAAACGAGTATGGTTCAGGATTACAATATCTAGCATCACTAGCCTACTTCATCCGTATTGAATTGAATACAGTTCATAGGGTCTCGAAATAACACACAGACGAAGCAAAATAAAATCAAATAAATCCACCTCATACTACTACGAGTACCTGCACCTGGTGATGAGCCAACATTCTGTGTCATGATTCGCCTAGACCTCCCCCTCCGCTTTGAAGCAGATGAGCAAGGCGCATTACGGATCCCCTTCATGCTCCTCAGTTGTGTCTGGGCAAATCGATCTTAGGCAGCGGGATCCACGTCGATGTCAATTTTTAGATGCCTAACACCTCCACCTCGGAGAGCACAAACACATGGGCAAAATGACGATTCGGATGACACCTCGAGGTCTCGAGCCAAATTAAATGCTTGTGGATGCAGCATAGATGGTGTGCTTACCACTAGAAAAACCCGAACACATGTAGCATCCAGAAGACCGCCAAGGGGATGAAATCCAGACTGGAGTAGGCAAATCTGGGCAGGCAGTGGACTTGCAGGGCCCTCGCTTCTCAACCCTCAACCCGCTCGAATCCACCGAGGCGAGAACCCTTGACTGGAGCAGGCGAATCTGGGAGGGCGGCGTAACCTGCTCGAATGCGCCTCCGGCTCTGCTTTGGCAGAAAAAACAGTTGATGCCGCTCCAAATCGAGGCCACACCGGCGGCGATGGAGCTTCCACCTCTGCGTCGACGGGGCCGCACCGGGCTGACGAAGCCCCTGCCTCCATGTCGACATGGGAGAACAATCGGTGCCGCTGCAGGATTTACTATGATTGAGGAATGGGGAAGCCTTTTGCAGGATTTACAAAACAGTGATGCAGCAAGTATGATTGAGGATTAGGGATTTACTTTACCTTGAGTGTCTAAGTAGTTGAAGCGATGGGCCGTGCAGGATTTGCCGGAGATGGCCGCCTCTCCGACTGAGTCCGCCCGCTCCTCGTCGGCGACCTCGTGCACCCCAAACTCACCGGCGTCGCCTCCTCGCAGCCGCGCCACACATCATAGCCACGCCGCCCCTCGCTACCCTCCTCGCGCAGTCCGACGCAGCACGCAGCCTCCACGCACCGGTGTCGACGAGGCACGCACCGGCGTCGCCTCTTCGCAGCCGTGCCGCCCCTCCCTGCCCTCCTCGCGCAGTCCGACGCAGCACGCAGCCCCCACACACTGGCGTCGATGAGGCCTCTAGATCCACCTCCGAAGCAGCGGGGCCGGCTGGATCCGCCACCCAAAACCGACGCCGGGAGGAGCGACGAGGGTTCCTCCGACGGGTTGGAGAGGGAAGGGGAGAAACCAAGCGAAGCGGAGTTTTTGATTTTTTTTAAATCGCTTGAGTAGAGAAAAGGAAAGGGTCATGAAACGACAAATAAAAACTGGTACAAACGGTCACGGGAGGTAGCTACTCCGTATTAGAGAAGGAAGAGACGTGTGTGCCAGCAGTTGGAACAGCGCGCGTGCGCCAAATAACGTTTGGGGATCTGTGTCCGTGTGCTGTGCTCGGCCTCGGCGGTCTCCCGGCTTGCGGAAACGATCTCTGAAACCCCAAAAGAGCCATGATTCCATAACCTCATCACCCTTGCTCGGTATTGGCGGGAAAAAATCCTTTCACTCGCGCCTTTGCCCGTTCCCCTCCGGTTCTGTGTGTCTCTCTCTCTCTGTTCTATTCTCCCTGCGACACTGCCGCGACACGAAACCCCAAGCAAGCGACCGAACCCACCAGCGATGCCTCCCAAGCGCAAGTCCCCAGCGACCGCTGCCCCTGCGGCGGGGTCCCCGAGGAAGACGCGGAGCATGGCCGCCGCGAGGGAAGCGGGGAACGGAGCCTCTGCTCCGGCGAAGGCGATGTCTTAGGCTAAGAAGGAAAAAAAGAGGCGGCGGTTGCCGAGCGTAAGGCTAGGAAGAGAGCCAAGAAAGACGAGGCGCGGTGACGGTGGCCACCGAGCCGAAGGGGAGGAAGACGGCAAGAAGGAAGCCGAGGCGGCACCAGCGGCGAGAGGAGGAGGATGGGGGTGATGCGGTGGCAGGAGGGAAGCGTGTCATCGTCGAGGCCTGGTGAGTGCCTTCGTGTGTACTTTCAGGATATGCGGTGATTTGGCTGCTGAGAGAGAGGTAACGGTTGATTTTTGGGGGACACGGGGAAAGATGGGATTTAGGTTATTTTATCCTCATTTGATGGCCCTTTTTGTTTTGTTTCTGCCGGAGGAACAAAGATTTGGCCTTTTAGCAAGGAAAAGCAGGTGAATAGATAGTGGTAAACACAGATGGGAAGGAACAGAGAATATGTGGTGCGGGCTTATTTTTCTTTGCATTTATGAGGTGTCGTCAGTGATTAATATAAGTTGAATGCACATTCTTTATGAGGAAGTTGTCCAGATACTTTTTATTGTTTTCAGGGGAACAACAAATGGACTTTTTTTAAAAACAAATAGGAGTAGTTTTAAAGATATGAAGAGTGTATGCAAGTATACAACTCTATCCATTGCAGGCTATGCAATGTCACTTATACAAACACATTTTTTTTATTCATCGTGTCTACAGGCTATTAAAATCACCTCTATTTTTCGAGACAATCTCACTTTGTAATAGCTAGTCTGGTTGTGGTGTTATCTACAATCTCATCTTAATATTTAGTTTTACAATCCTTATTATGTTCATTGAATCCCTAGCTAGGATCTGTCCTTGATATGGTCCTTGAAATATGTTTGTAGAAACTTTCTGGTGTTTTGATAGGGTTCTACTTTATTTGGCTGGTCCTGTTGGTTAATTGCAATAACTTGCCTATTTCCTTTCTGTGTAGATGTTTTGCTTTGACCTTTCATCTATTATTTTCTTTATAAGAAATTAGCTATTTATTTTGTAAGTTTTAGTATATTTTAAAAATAATGATGTTTCATAGACCTGTTGTCACAGTCCTAGACTGCCAAATCACAGTTACAACATTTTATTGTTGGGGATTGAGTCTAGAAGGGAATTGGGTAGAGGATGCATAGAATCAGAAAAACAAGCAAGAACAGCAGGGAGAGGTTCTTGGTGAGAGGTGGAAGACAACTCTGAGATTCTTGTTGTGTTCGATCCTGTCTCTGAACGTTATTCTTTGCTTTTTGTAGCTGGAGTCCTTCAGCACAACCCACTTAGGTAGCCTGGTCTTGGCCCACATTGCCACATGTCAGCCCAGTCCACACCTGTTATCAGATTACAGTTTCTCATCCAATTTTACAAACTACACTTCTATGGTCATTGGTATCACAAAACTGCAGCTTATAGAATCTATCCACTTTATCAGGTCATGTTGCAAAACTAAAATTTTATTCTCATTCAGCAGCTTACTATGTTTTTTTCAGAAGAATGTTTAGTTTTGCAATATGGTAGCATAAGAAGACAGGTGTATTTTTGTGATTTTGTTTTTTAATGTCCAGATTTGCAAGGTATGAATGTAGGTTCTGCAGTAAGATTTCCAATCTTAGAACGTTTTTCTCAATTTATTATTTAAGTCTTTGAAAAGCAACTGAATACATCATTGCTGAAATGCATGGTGAATTTGAAACAGTATTGTATGTTTGGCTAAATTGGGTCTGCTTTTAGATTCTCTGATGATTTGATCTAGTCATAGCATTTTCATTCTGTTATCTCAACCTTGTTATCATATTTTCCCATGATATATATAGTTCCCAAATTTCAGTAGATTGTTTCTTTATGGGACAAAGGAAACGAGGTTCCATTTCTTTTTCTGTAGAACAGAAGATCGGAGGATTATTCTATTTACTGCAGGGAACCTGGAGCAGATTTAATGTAGGGTTACTCTTTTATGTCGGAGTTTTTTGCTAGGTGGACAAAACTGGCAAAATACAAAGTTATTACAAATTGGAAAAGGGTGTGGTAGTTATCAAACTTCTTGTTTTCCTTTTCTGTATATTGTCACAGTTGTTTTTCAAAAAATATTGTCACAGTTTCCCCTGCTGTGTGGATAATAAAGCCAAAAAAAAAGAGTAGGTAGTGTTTCTTTCTCCTTTAGTCTTGCATGTCAGCAAGTTTAATAGAGTAAACAGAGTTTTTTTATTAGCATTAAACTTTGCAACAAATCTAAGTGAAGTTAAGCATTATGGAGCTGTGCTTAAAAAGGCAGTAATATGGCTTTGTTGACACCTAGCATATTCTCTAGGTGTTTCCCTGTTCTCTCTTTTGCTCTGAGTCCCCCTAGTACAATCAAGAAGGCTTGCTTGTCGCTTAGCGGTCTGTATTGCCTGTCTAGTGCCTAGCACCTTCTGTAACATTGTTTTTGTGGTCACATGTCAGCGAATTTTGTTTCGGAGACAACACATTGCAAGGAATAGTTGCCTTCATTAGTTGAAGGCTTCCATTGTTTTCCCATTGTTCCTAATATATTTATTCCTGTCAATGCACTTTATGTAGAGATACTGAACTGCAACTTTGCTTATAGTTCTTTCTGCTATTCTATAGCACTCAATGCAGACAGTTTAAGATCCGAGCTCAGAAGGTGAAGGAGGACCTGGAAAGTTCAGTTCCGGGGGTGTCTGTGATAATCAATCCTCAGAAGGTATCCGCAGTGTGTTATTCATCACTATCTTTGCCAAATCGTCTGTTTGTGTGTACCCTAAAACTGCTTTCATGTACATCCTACTTTCTTGATGGCCATTATACACTTTTTTTAATCCCCAGCCACGCCGGGGTTGCCTTGAGATACGTGAAGAAGGTGGCGAAGTTTTCATATCATTGCTGGTAATATTCTTAACTGTCATTTTTCTAAATCATTTATGTTCTCAGCGTGCTATATGTATTTTGTCTATTTTAGAGCTATTTATTATCTGAGCCCTATGCCAAATTCTATCTATTGATCTCATGGTAACATTTGATACATTTTTGTACATAGCAATTAGCCTGAGACAGCACAGCCCATTATCCCATACTAGAGTGATTCATGAAATTTGACTTTAGATTACAAAATTCGAATATGTACCATTTTTTCTAACCATTTGTCCATTGCGTTCCTTATGATAAAATCTTCCAAACAAAAGTTGCATACATTTGATTTATTTAGTATCATCTTACCAAATTGTTGTACTTCTTTTCATTCTGCCAGATGGAAAGTCATATGGTGCCTAGGGGTGTTGGTGCCCTCGTTAGCTAAAATACCATGTTATGATGTTTCAAAAATCATCACAAAAATCATGTATGTAGTACACCTAAAGATAAGCGTACCCACAACAATTCAGATTGAAATTCATCTTTGATGCTGAGCTTGAAAACACAGAAGTGTCACTGTCAGCACATGATGAAGAATGCCAGGTTGATTGCTTGTCTAATTTGTTTCTTGCCATCTAGGATGAATTTCAAACTGAATTGTTGCGGCTTTATTTAACTGTACTGCATACATGATTTAGCTAACGAGGGCGCCAGCCCCCCTGGGCACCAAATCTGCACTCCTGCCAGATATTTTGCTTCATTCGATGATATGCATTATTTCTTAGGAAATGTTAGAAAAGTTCAGATGAATAAGTATTACTTTGCACCATCTAAGATGTCATGACGTTCTGAAAACAGTAGGGATTGCCCATCTTTTCATGTAATACCATAATGATGACATCCACATGATTTTATTTGGTTTAATCAAAACTTCATTTGATGCACAGAACATGCCACGCCCCTTCGCACTAATGAAGAAGCTTGACATGGATGAGGTTATCAAGGACATCGCCAAGAAAATCTCCTAAATCATGTTGACTGGCTATGGCTGGATGACACCATTTTGTGCTTGAAATCTTAAAGCTAAGCACGTAATCTTCAAAGTGTACGGGTACGGGCACCTTAGGTCACCATTAGTGGCATTTCCTATTGCATTGGCCATGTGCCCATGCCTCTCAGAATTTAAACCCAGTGACCTGTGCTTTGTTCGATGGAGTTAAGACATGCCAAATTAGTACATGTGGCTATATAACTTATATCTATGTTTGTGTTTCATTGCTGGAGGTATACCATGTGACGGAGCCGACCAATTTATAAGAAATCAAGTATAATTCGCAATCACCGAGGCAATCGCAGTCTACACTTGAGTCCATATAAACCCGGTATTCCGGAAATCTCAGAGTGATTTCAAACTCATCAACATTCACAACCAAGATCGTTGAGTTCGGTAGTAAATCCGTAGGTATTTCAAACCAAGTTTAGCATATATTAATATCAGAGTGCGATGTACCATTTATTACAAACTCAGGTTCATAGTACGGAAGCAGTAGTTTTCGAAACCCAAATAGTCTTTAGCGGAAATAAAGATAAGGTAGTGCCAGATACATAGTCAACCCTGCAACAGCATGAGACAGGGATATGGAATGCCTTGCCCTGGCCTTTACTCTTCATCGACAGGAAACAAACAAGTCTTACAGTACCCATGGTACAAATGCTCACCTGCAACAACGGGAATAAAACCCTGAGTACAAAATACTCAGCTAGACTTACCCGACAAAATAAAATAAAAGACTAAGGATTATGCTAGGCTTTATCTGGGGTTCAGCTGACTCACATTAATTTCCAAAATAAGGTTGATTAGTGAGCCTACACATGCTACTTGCATTATTCCAAGTTAAAAGGGTTACTTATTTATACATAAACATAGGTCCTGTATAGTCAAGATTAAATATTGCTCAGCAGAGTAAATAACAGCATAAGTACTTGATCATTATTATACAGCAGCAACATGATAAAATAACATATATTGTGCTAATAGGCTACGATGTCGCGGAAGCATCCCGGGTTCTCACTATCCAGGAGAGATGGCGATTCGAATCGATTTGACAAACCAGCTGGCGAATACCCTGACATAAACCAGATCTACTTTGCAAAGGCAGACCCAATCACTCCCAGGACATTAGGGGACGTATGTCTCGGTCCTGCCGACTACCCCCTCCTTCTCGGGCCACCAAGTGAGCGAGCAACGAAGACGACGCTTCGTGCGCATCTTCTTGCGCCCAATCAATCCCAACCTACCACGCCAAAGGAGGAGCGATAAAGCAGGCAAAGCCGGCCCCTAACATTCCACGAGCTTCGCGGCTCACGACCCGGCGGAGCCTACTATATGCCAGGTACGTTCAACTTCCGACCACAGCCCGACAAAGGGTAAGTCCTTAATCGACTGGATGGAAAGACCACAACATCCATCCAATCTAAGCATGTTTTATTATTCAGGTTCTCGGCAGCAGCTTGACAATCACCCATGTGATTGTTCACACCATTTCCTCAAGTAACCAGAATCACTGTCTACTGCAATCATGATACTGAGCATTAACCTAGACTTCTAAATAGGATAGGGCAACTTTCAGCAAGGGTCTTTATGCATCAACGGTTTCAACCATTTCCTAAACTTAATGCATGAAACATATAAAGGACTCAAGTCAAATTAATTAGAAGAATAGGAAAGGCAGAATGCTCCGGGGTTTGCCTCGCAGGAACGTAGCAGGCACGTGCTCCGGGCACTCAGGAAGCTCGATGGTCGATTCTCCTCCTCCGATGACCTCTTCTGACTGGACCCCGAGGTGGTGAAGCTCCTCGGTCTGCTCCTCGATCAGCTCCTCTATCAGCTCTCCCGATCCTGAGATGATGCATATGATGGAGAAAAGAAATGGTTACCATTGCATGAATAAAAACTTGCTTAAAATAAAATGTGAATGATGAATGAATGCTTCACGATGTATGATACTAGTAAGTGGATATCTCTTCTGTAGACACAATTAAATCTACACAAGAAACCCTAGTAATCTACATCAAGCAAAACACCCTAATTCACTAATCACTGGAAATGGCAGCTAGACATGCCGTCAGTAAAACAGTCCTACAGAGAGTTCTACAACTCCAAATTCAGCGAACAAATACTCTATGGAAAGCTAACGAAATTTCCTACAAAACATTCCATACAAGCTCGACCTGATTCTGTCATCTACAGCCTCGAAAATAGGAAAAACAGAGGCTCTGTTTTCAGACAAACTATCACTTAGGATACTCCAAATAAATTACTCAAGCATGCCTTTCATCTACAACTTTTCCAGCAAACATGACAAGCTATAAACCACCAAATAAACCTACTGGACAAGTCAAAAGATAATTTAAAGCACATGAAATGATGTGCCCTAATATCCACTACACATGCACACTATAAATCATATAAAAGCTAGGAATAATAAATTGACCAAACATGTGAGGCTATCAAACTAAACATACCAACAGGTCCTATTCAAGCTAGGAACAATTAGTAAACCAACCAAAACACATTACCTTAATATAAACATGCATTTCTAGGATATTTTCTATGCAACATAAATATGGTAGACACATAACTACTTGAGAAAATTCTACAAATATTACCAGAGCATCCTACTGAGGTACAACGGCTACCATAAAAATTTCATGGCAAGATCATGTAAACACAGCCCTACACAAAAATGGTAAGCTAGCAATGAAACTAGCCATGAAAATACTTTGTACTATGAAAAGTGTCGACAACAGATTTCTGAGTATGGCAGGCTTCTAAAACCTATCAAAACCAAGCATACCAATTATCACATCCAAAACCCTAGTGTTTATTTTCCTATGATTTTCCCAAGATCACATTGAAAATGGCACATAAATAGAAAATCACATTTCTTCTACAGAACATACCATGCATGATATTTTTCCTGGACTCTACTTACAAAACTAGGAACATTTTGCACAGGAAGCATATTTTTATCTTGCACCAATTAAAAGATATGGATTTTCTCATTTTCCATGCATTTATGGCCCTAAATATATCTATATATAAAAGTTGTCAGAAAATAAGGTTTCATATTTTTATACTGTAGTTTATCATCTAACAAGCATGGCAAAATTTGTCTCACTCAAAAATACCTTAAAATGACCAAGTTATGAATTTCCAAAGCTTTTCAATGAAATCTGGAAAAACAGAAAAGATAAAAGAAAAAGGTTGACGCGTGGGACCCGGGTGTCAGTGACACAGAACAGGGCACGGCGGCGCGGCGGCGGATCGGTGGCGGATCTTCACCGACGGTGACCAAAACACTCAACCAGGCTAGTCATTTTGACTCTACTCGGCGAGATAAACTTCGATGGTGCACTTGGTTTGAGCTAAAAAGGTCAAAAACGGCGACGGCGGCTCATGGCGGCTCATGGGCGGCGGCGGACGGCCGCGGTTCGGCCGTTCCAAAGTGCTCAACCGAGCAACCTAACCCTCGTTCTCGACTCCACTCTACTCAACTAAGACATGCAAGGAGGTTTCAAGCTCAACGGAGCTACGGCGACGGCAGACCATGCGCATGCACGGCGGCGGCCACGGGCACAGCGACGGCTGTTGGTATACCTTATAGCATAAAATATAGAGGTTTTTAAAACGAAAATAAGGGTTTAAAATGAATATCAACATAGTATAGGGGCTTGACTAACATGATTCCACTAGTTTTGGTGATTTATATATTTTTCGAGGATTAAACAGAAAATACCTAAGAGATTGCAAGCCTTACGACATAAAGACGTATCCGTGGCGTAACCCAACGTGGAACCTACGCTAGAACATTCCGAAGAGACCGAGAGCACCGGAAGGAAGGTGGGGCCCACTGGCAGAGCCAGCCAGCGGCGGCCGCCGGGCCCGGTGGCGCCGCCCTGGTGGGGCCCCCCCCCGACCTCCCATTCAAGGTCGGTTCAGCACCGCCTATGAGGAGCAATCTAGTCCATCCATCAAGGTCGGTTTGATCCAAGGGTCGTCGTGCATCCTCCGGGGCTATATAACAAGACCCCCGACCCCTGGGTGAAATCTAATTCATTCTCATTCATTCAAAGTCATCCTACTCCAAGTCAAGACCCTAAGCCCTAGTTCCACCATAACCAGAGCAATAGCTATCTAGGCTAGTTATAGAGGAAGTCAAGTATTGTCTTGAATTCCTGATTGTCAAGAAGTAGCGGGAGCAAGAGCTTCTCGTGGCTTCTCTCTTGTATTCACCATTGTAAGTATTTAGTTAGAATACAATTGCTATGATTTTATTCTATTTAATGATTATATTCTTATTTATATGTTTCCATGCTTATTATGATTATATATTTAGTTTAGTATGTTTGTCTTTATATTCAAGCATGGAGTCGTATAGCGCATATAGATGGTCACTATGTGGGTGGTCGACAATGTGTAAACGTGGTGTTTATACAACGTTTTACTGCGACATCACCCTATATTCGGGAAGTGTGGTAGATCGTGGATGTGATACTCCCATTGAGTCCTTTGGAGTCCACCCCCTAATATAGGGCTAGTTGAACTTTGTTACTATGGTAGGTTGGTTTTGTTCCTAATCTTCCTTAGTAATATTCACCATGTGTAGATATAATGCTTTCATACGATGATGGCTAGATGTATTGCACTAATTGTAGTATGCATTGGCATGTATTTAGGAGTAACCTAGGAATATTCCATCCTATTCTACCTATACCATGATATTTAGCCTTGTTATGATACTATCTAGTGGCACACCATTATCTTTTGACTTGGATGTTATTATCATTATTATTATTTATCATTATTTATTTTTACCTTGTGACTTACCTAGTTTGAGTTTAGTACGATGCATATGGTTTACTCTACATTACACCACAGCAAGTGAATCAATATTAAATCATCAACCTACCCATAGCATACCCCTCTCCTTTTCGGTAGAATATAAATACGATACCTGGATAGACTCCTAGTGAAGTGCTACAATTGGGTAATTCTATCTGTGCGCTTGCAGATACCAGAATTATATTATTATTGTAAGAGTTTCAAGTGTCATATAAAGAATATCCGTTCACGCATTTCTTTAGCGTTGTGAGCTAGGGTGACAGACTAGTTTCGTAGGCAATGCTAGAATGTGTGGTACAGCTTTTGTGCCTATCGTGGTGAGATTAACTCCACCATCGATAATGTTACAGAGTCATAAACCATAACTAATTCCATCTAACTTTATTAACTCCCCGATCTGACTTTTATTGGAATGTGAGATTAACTCCACATCCAAGCTAACTTATTAGATAGATACCATTTATACATTTCTAGCGCCGTCCTAGATGTGGATCGTGTTAGAGATGTCAACAAGCATTTCTGGCGCCGTTGCCGGGGAAGGAAGGGTGCTAGCCAAACCTAAACACACATACATGGATAGATTGATATCACTTGCATCACGTAATGTATCGAGGACCCATTATCAACTACTCAAACCGGCTTACCCTTGTTTGTCTACTTGTTTTTGATCTTATGCAGGGTAAATGAATGAATTGGAGTAACCGTCCGGATAATTATATAGACGATCCAGAAGTATTAATCAGAAGGGCAAGATCCAAACTTAGAAGGGCATCAACACCCTCTGATTCGGACGTTGATCGAGTCAGGCAGGAGTGCAGGACCTATCACCTATGTTTGAGGCTATGGCTGATAAGACGCTTCGTGAGTTTTCTGCTCCAACTACGGCCAATGTTCGCACTGGACCGGAAGTTGAGATTGGAGATCGAAGTTTCGAACTTGAAAGTGCATCTAGCCCTTTAGTGGGTTTTGGTGAATTGAATGACAACATAATTAAAGGTCTAATAAGTTTGCTAAGCGTTGAACAGGAAACTGAGTCTATTGCATATACTTGTGGATTGTATATTAACAAGTATATCCAAGGTTCAACAAGTAAGCAAACTTGATGGTATTCCACATAGTGTTGAAGCAAAGGCCAATTGTGTATTGTTGTATTGGAAGTTTATGGAAACAATCTAGTTCAAGCAAAAGAAAACAATGCAAATGGAATCAATGAAATGGCTTACATGTTGTGGGATATCATAACATCATGAGAAAGCAAGCATGTTTGGAAAATGACAAATGAGACATGAGTTGATGATCTTGGATCGGTCTCTATAATGAATCGCTTTCCATGAGTAGAAGATTGAAGTAAGTGTTTGGAGTATCAAGCCAAAATGGATAGAATATAAGGAACCGTGAATTGGCTTGACCATATAGATGTTGATCCATGTATGTTTCTATGCGAGTCAAACCGAAGCTTGATTGATCTCAACATTCATATCTAGAAGATAATCAAGCAAGGATCAAAATATTGAAGAAATGGTTATTCAATGGATGCTTAATGTGATGTGACTTGAGTATGTCTTGATAAAGTGAAGATAGCAAGGAAAGGGCTTCGAGGTACTAAGTGAAGGTGAAGGGCAAGCATTGGCTTGGGACCGAGGTACCATGGCTAAGGTGAAGAAGAGAGTACTTGCATTTAGTTGAGGAACTAATCAAGCTATGAGGAGTCATATTGTGTTAAGAATCAAATGATTAGCATGAGTGACTTGAAGCCATGGAGGTGAACTCATATTTGTGGAAATGGTTCAAGTCACATGCACAAGGTATATTTGCTCTAAGAGATGAGACAAAGATTATAGAGGATGATGTACAGGTTGACGGAACTCCTCAAGTGCAATGGATGGCAACCTAGACTCATGGAGGTTTAATTTCATTTATGTTTTATTGAGTTTAGGAAATGCCGTACTATAAAGAGGGATCCAGGACAACTGGTCAACTGTCGAACCAAATGCTCAAATCCTACCATCCTGATCACCTCACCAACCCAAAACAGCCAGCCAAATCTCACATTCTAATTCTCTGTTTTGGGAGCGAGGCAGTGCCGCGCTTAATCTGACCGTTGGGCCCGAGGGGTATAAATACCCTTTCTGCCCCTCCCTAACGGTCACCCCTTCTTCCTCAATGTCTATTTCGTGGAAGAACAGACCAGAGCTCTTTCTCTCTCTCCTCCATTGTTGCTCCTCCACTCCCCAAGCTAGATTTCGATTCCCACCATCAAATCTTGAGGGAGAAGGCAGCAAACTTCGATTGGAGACCGGATCTACACGTTCCCCATCTTGAAAGAGCATTTGGTTCGCGTTTGGCCGGTGTGCTAGGGTTCTTTACTCTTGGAGCTTGCTCCTAGCCGGCTAGGCGTCGCCCTAGAGCTTGCCAACTTGTGTGGAAGCCTAGGGAGGTTTGTAACCTCACTCAAAATCAAGAAAATCACCCCTCATCTCAAGGGTTCACTCCCTTGACTTGAGAACGAGGGAAAAGGCTAGCCTTTGTGGTGAGCTAATCCTTTTACGGATACCTCAACAACGTGGACTTAGGCCACCTTTGTGGCGACGCCGAACCACGGTAAAAATCACTGTGTCACCGTGTGCTTCATCTTTACATTCATGCAGTTTTAGGGTTTGAGGTTGATTTTCCTCTTGGTAGAGGATTCTTTGGTATACAGTCTTCGAGCTGTATTTTGTCTTCATATTGCAGGGCTCAGATACTTAGGGTACCTAGTTTCTACCTGTAAAGTTTTATCTCTGTCTGCTTAAATATTGGAGCGAGGCGAAGGTCGCGCTGAAGCGAGCGAGCCGCGCTCTTTCTAATAAGATCTCGAGCTGAACTTTTGCAGGCTTGTTATTGAATATCTCATCATCATCTTCACCAAGTTTGAGCTGTGTTGAACTCACGGCCATCGGGGAGACAGGGTTGCTCTTAATTAATTTCATATTTGAGCTGAATTTTTTGTAGGCCTATTCACCCCCCTCTAGGCCATCTTCTCGACATCAAGGTCCTTACAAGTGGTATCGGAGCTAGGCTCTCAATTTCGGGCTTAACCGCCTTGAGAGAACGATGTCGACAAGTGAGGAGGTATCTCTAGAACTTTTACTTTTCGATGGCTCAAACTATGCATCTTGGTCTGCTAATGTGCTTGATATTTTTAGGGCCATGGGTCCTCATATAGAGCAGATTGTAGATGTGAGCATTTCACCTCCTAGTGATGACTTGCACAATCTATCTAGAGAGGAAGTGAAATGCTTACAATACAATGCTCAAGCTGCTAATGTCTTATTTAGTGCTTTGAGTGAAGATGTTTTAGATGATGTCATATTTGGAGATGATGAACCGCTTGGTGATGCTCATATCATTTGGACCACACTCAAAGAAAGATATGACGTGTCCAAATGTGATGAGAAGGTGCTTTCATTGGAGGAACCACTTGAGGAGTGCTCAACTTCACCAACACATGATGAGCCTCAAGTAATTCTCCCAAAAGGCATAATTGATCATGCCACATCCGCTTCCTCGCCAACACATGACTTAATGGATGGTAATGAAGTGGTTGGTGAGAGCAATGTTTGTACATGTGGTGCTTCTACTTCCTCTAGTTCTTGTGAGACTAACATTTTGAAGGAAGAAGAAGCTTATGATTGGTGGGGGCCAAATTATGAATCCACCTTACCTAGAGGCACATCTCTCTATTCCACTTCTCATGTGTGTCTCGTGGCAAAAGGTGAGAAGGTAAAATCAAAAGCCAAATCCTCTCCACCTCCTAGTGACATCTCTAGTAGTGATCTTAGTGATAGCTCTAGTAATGATGAACCTAGTCATGAAGAATATGTGCAAATTCTCAAGAAGCTAGATCCTAAGACTAGATTGTTTCTCTCTCAACTAATGGAGGATTTAGAGAGTGTTCAAGCCGAGCTAGCAACTAGAGATGAGGATCTCATCAAACTTGAGAAGTTGTATATTGCTAGCAAGGAAGCTCATGTAGTAGAAAGAAGTGAGTTGGTCACTTTGCACAAAGGCTTGTCCAATGAGCAAAAAGACCATGCTCTCACAAAGAAAGCAAATATTGCACTCAAGGAAAAGTATTGTGTCTTAGAGGAAAAGCACAAAGAACTTGAGTTGCAATATAGCACTCTTCGGGAGAGCAACTCACATCTCTCTACCACAAGGGACACCTCTACTCCCTCCACTAGCCAAGGTTGTGGTAAATGCTTTAATCTTGATTTGAATACTTATGCCACTAACCTTGCTAATATGGAGGATATGAGAAAAGAGATTGCTAGGCTCAATGAGATAATCAAAGGTGAGCTTGGGCACACAAAAGAAGACAAGACTAATGGTAAGAAAGTACTGAATGGAGCTGATTGTGTGCAGTTTGAGAGGAAGGAGCAGATTGGTACAGTTCAGCCTGCACAGACCGCGGCAGTGCCGCACCCCAAGGGCAGCAGTGCCGCGCCCCGCAAAAATGGGAAGGCTACCAATTTGTCTCCCGATCAAACTAGGCTCATGACAAGGATGCCAATGCATGATAGCAAAGCTCCCAAGAGTATCAAGGTGCAACATCAATCAAAGAAGACTCTCACCGGTTGCTTCAAGTGCAAGAAGGAAGATCACCATGTTAAAGATTGCCCCTTGAGAAAAGTAAGGAGGGGCATGAGCAAGATCCAAAAGAAGAAGAAGATAGCTCGTGCCAAGTACTCCAACATGGGACATAGTGCCTCTATATGTTCCAACAAGGTTGATGACCAAGCCACACTTCCAAAGAACAAGACAAGAAAAAGCAAGAGGAAGTGTTATGGATGCAATGAGAAGGGACATGAAATAGATTCATGTCCTAACAAGAAAGGTGAAGACTTGTCATCATCAAGAAAGAGGTTCATCTACAAGGTAGCAAGCAAAATGCAAAAAGAGAAGGCTAACAAGAATAAGAGCCGCCTATGCTACACTTGTAGACGAAAGGGACATTTAAGTAAGGATTGTCCCATGGGTAACACTCCTAAGCTCAACTTGTCAATTGATTCAAATATGCTTAGGATGCCCAAAAATGACACTTGTGCTAGAGAGGTGATTGGTTCACCACGTGCTAGCACAAAGGCCATTTGGATGCCTAAGTCTCTTGTGACTAACCTTGATGGACCCAAGTTAGCTTGGGTACCACCAAGTTGTGCTTGATGAGTGTTGTAGGTACTTGGAGGTGATATGAAGCTTCGGGGTGCTTGAGCAAGTAAATTGGAAATATTCACTTGAGCTATCAATCAATTCACATTGTATTCTCTTATATGATTGACCCGAAGATGAATCAATGGAAATATTTCATATCTCATACTCACCTCGGTAACTAGTACCTAACCCTTGTTACCTAGCCATTTGACTTGTGTAGTCTATAGTAGTTCACAAATGTGTGTGTGTTTGTGAATTATTAGGAGTGGCTAGAATTGTTCAAGTTTAAATGAATCATTTGCCATATGATGCTTTTAATGGCTCTCTAGTAGAGCAAGATCTTATTCATGTTGTAGGTAATGAAGAACCACCTTGTGTTGTTGATTGGTCTTCTGTGCAGCCTGTATTGATTTGGTCATAACTCCATCTTGGGAAGTGCAAATGACAATCCGTTTGTTGGGTTGGAAAGTTAACTTGATAATCTTTCACACCATATGCAGCATGTACCAAGGAATATTGTAGATTGATACAGTTTTTCACTTGAAGTTGAGGATATGGCAGACTGTAGACTTTCTGATCAGTCTGTACTAAAAGTGGTTTGCAGCCAAACTGGAGTTTTCAAACAGATCAGCACTGGTGCCATTGGAAACTAGACTTCATAAGCTTTCCAACAAGTCCTCATTGACCTTCATAGCATTTGGGGATCAAAAGTTATGAATGATTCTTCAACTGGTCTGTTTTCAGTAAACTGGTCCAGTGTTGTTGGAATGTATTGCATTGCACCGATCAAATCTAGTTGATGGAAGAGAACTGACACTTAAAGAAGCATTCATTGTTGAGATGTTCTCACCACAAGAAGTGGAGGATTCTCAAGTTGCTGCTGCTCCAAATTCCGCTGACATCTCTGATCACGGTAGTGCCGCGCCTCAGAGCGGCAGTGCCGCACAACAGCGACTCCACTCCAGTTCATGGACAAAGTCTACAAGTTTCATATGAGCAAAGTGAAGATGAAGATATCATCTCATTCATTACATTCAAGAAGGGTAGTGACAACTAAATCTCAAGTGCAAATTATGTTCAAATATTATTCCTTTGTGTCTTGTGTAGCCACTTTGGTAAATGAAGCACTTGAGGATATGCTTTGGATGTTGTTCATGAAAGAGAAGCGTGATTGGAATTGAATTGATCGTCTTCATGAAGCAACATAGATGACTTGAGCTTTCCTTCGTGGACTTCAAATCAAGAAATTCAAGTTGAAGAAAGTTTCTCTTCATTCATGCATATTATGAGTTGGTTTGAAGGATTTAGGCTCTTGGTTTTTCAGAATGAAGAATACAAAGCAAATCTAAAGAAGGCCAAGAATAAAGAATCAAGCAAGTAAAGTAAATCCACTGATCACTCACAATTCAAGACCTCTCTACTTGATGGAATCTAGTCGTATGGTAGATTGCCAAATTCTCATTCTTATATTATGGGCATCTACATGCTAAAATGGTTTCTCACTATATGAGACTGTGTTTCTCAAATGGAGTGTGCTATCATACGAAGGCAATCAATCCAAAACCATGTGATGTATTCTCTCTCTAGTTACTTTGGAAGTTGATTTGCTTATGTTAGCCACTCACCATAATATGGCTTAAATCTTCCCTTTGGACTTAAATGACCAACCATGCATTTTCTCCACTCAAAAGAATATGCATGAGCCTTTAAGGGAGATTTAGTCCATGTTATGAGGTTTCTCCATTTAGTGACCCACTTGCATTCCACACATATAAAGGGTTACTAAATGAGAAGCTAGTTCTTGTGTTACTAATGATCTCTTGTGTTTAAGCTTATTCATAGAAAAGTATCAAGAGGAGATCATGCTTATTGAATTGAACAAATCACAAGCATAATGGTTACTCTTCACCTAAAGGAAGATGAGTTTTGTTAAAGGACACATTGATCAAAATTTGAGTTTGAATGAAATCAAGCTTGAGGTTAAGTTGGATGAGCTATATTCGAAGAATTCACAAGATCATAAGCATTGATAAGAGAACTGAATGGATATAGCATCTTGTGAATATTCTCAATCAAATTCACCTCAACATTGGACAAGAAGATGATAAATGAAATGAATCATCAAATCTGTCCGAAATTGGAAATCTGAGTTGGCTGACTTTAAGCATGGATTTCGAAGATCAAATGCTCATCAACTGACCTAAAACTTTGTGAGAATGGTGCACATGTTTTGTACTTGTTGCTGTACAATTGACATGAAAATTGGTTTGAAAGAAAATCAGTTTCAAGTTGGTTTTACGTCAGCTTCAGCAGTGCAGTTTCAGATTTGAGCAGTTTCGGGTAGAAAATTGTTTTGACTCGACCAAATGGAGTTCAAATGAGCTAAAACTTATACAACAGTTAGAGGACTCATGGATGAAGGTCTCTACCAAATTTCATGCATAGAGGACTTGTATTTTGGGAGATATGAAGTTCCCTCCAAGAAAGACATAATCTGAAACTTACTGCATTTCAGACTTTAGCAGTTGGTAGAGAGATTGATTTGACTGATCAAATGAAGTCCAAATGAGCTGAAATTTTGACATCGGTTAGAGGACACATAAATGAAGATTTCTACCAAATTTTATGCATATTGGGCTAGAGGTCTGAGAGATGTGGATATTTCTCTGAGGATGACAGAATCTGAAAAACTGACTGAATACAATTGGATTTGCAACAAGATGGAGTTGGCTCTCAAATTGGTTATGGAGATACATTAAATATTGAGAAGCATCAGTTTGGTCCAAAGGAGTTTCAACAAAGGAAAATAACTCACACAAGGGTTCAAATAAGTTGCAATCAGAGTACAAGTAGCAACAAGTAATTGCAACTAGTTGGAACAAGAAGTAATCAGCTGAGACTATGGTTTGTAAGCAGCTTGAAGGGGCCAGAAATCAGTTGAAATATAGTGCAAACCTCTCCCATGACCTCAGATTGATATTGTGCTTCAATGGGCTTTGTGTACTCTTGTATGCACAAATTTAGGGGGAGCTTAGCCTAAATCTTGTGTGATTATTGATTTCTTCCAAGTATATGATGTGCAGTCCAACACATGTGCAAAAGGAGGATGGATAGTTCCTGTGGAGTCTCTAGGTGCCTCACAGTTATTCTAGGAGGTCTCGGTCTTCATGGACGAAGTGTTCCTGGTTTAAATGTTGAATGTCCCAATCCTCAAGTGGAACAAGATTTGGATGAGTTGGAGAAAATAATTGAAGAGTGGGCTATCATTGCTATTTATCCTCTCTAGAGATCATCAAGTGCTCATGGTCCATCCTTTGATCACCCAGGATCTTGCAAATCAAGAGTGGTAACTCCTAGTTCACAGTTTGCAAATTTCATGAATTTTACCTGTTTTGCTCTCTATGTGGGATGCACTAGGTAAAGAAAGGACTAGGAACCTAATATGTGAATCTTGGATGATCATAAGAGCTCTCTATCTCACCACATTTCATCATGTGAGAACTATGGCCATTCAAATCATTGAAATCTCACTCACGATGGTCATATCAATGTGGTGATCTATCTACCTTGGTGGTGGTATGTGTTCTTGGCATAATTTCAATTATTGCAAATTTATTGTGCCTTGACCAAGATATAGGATGAACTCCTCTAGACTCTTAAACCGATTCAAGTGCATTTCACAAGTAATTCAAGTACTTGATGCACATACTGAGGAGGAGCCCATCCTATACCTTGTGTCTTTTGAGACTAACCTCTTCTTCTAGTGATTTGTGTAGTCTCATGTTGAGAATGAGTTTCTCTTGGGTATGCTACCTTAATTCAATCCAAATTGGTAAAATTATCTCTCATATTCATTTGGATTGCAATTTTACACCTTTAGTAGCTACTCTCCATAATATAGCTTAAATTCCCTTATTTGGACTTAATTGACCAAAAGTGCATATGTTTTCGCCTTCCACATATACATGTATGCACTATCAACAAGGGGGAATTTAGTCTATGTTATGAGGTTTTACAATTAGTGACTCACCATGCCTTCCACATTCAAAGGGTCACTAGTTGTGAAACACTAGCTTGTGCAATTTAATGCTATCTCTTGTCTTTGTGAGCCTTATCTAGGTGATACTATGAGATATGAGCATTCATTCCAATTGGCATCAACTTGTGAAGATACTTTCAACAGAACAACACTTGAACTTGTTGATATTTGGGCTTGCCATCGGTTGGTATGGATAGTTCTCGAAATAAGCTTTCGAGAAAAGTCCAAAATCACTTTGAAATCGAGTTCGGAGTGAAAAGTTATGGCATTTTCGGTGAGGTGACTGTCTTTGTTTTTTAAGAGCTGCGGCAATGCCACGCACCAGGGGCGGCAGTGCCGCACCTGGACAGGTCATGACTGCTGGTTTTTGAACTCTAATGACTCGTTTTGGTTTTGGGTGCATATATATTCATTATATGGCCCCTGAGCTATCTGTTGACAACCAAAACATTGCAAACCTTCCATCAAGCCATATGAAGACTCTTCAAGTGATCTCAAAATTGTGAAGATCATATTTCAATTGGTATTGGTGGAAAATCTCTAGATTTGGTATATCAAGAAATATGTCTTCAGCTGGTATCTCAATATGACAACAAGAGTTAGCAATGGACATTCAAATGAAATGAAGCACAAGCTTGGGTTATCTCCTTGAAAATGATGATGATGAGAGATGGGCACAAATGAAATTATCTTGAAGAAAGAATTACTAGTCCCATCAAAGCACTAAATTCAAATATTGAAATCATCTTCTTTGGGGAGATTATGAGGCTTAGAACAAAGGTATATCGCTCCATGAACTCTTGTACTACCTTTGTGCATCTAGGCCCTTACATGCTAGTGTGTGCATGTGTATGCAACATTTTGAGTCACATCATGAGTTTGTTCTTATGGTGACGATTAAAGATTTCCTTAGATATCTGGTTGATACCTCTAGTGGTGCTAAAATGAGTGAGTCTCATGTTCAAACTTTCACCTTAGTGAGGTATGAGCTAAATATTCTAACATCTCAAGAATCTTGACTTAAATTGTTGCATACTTTGTTTGGTAGTAAACAAAGGAGAGAAATCCTATATGCTAAACCTTTGCCTACTCTTGCTCTCACTTGTCTACCATCATATTTCTTCCTTTTGGTGGAGAGATCCTTTTTGGAGATTAATGCCAAAGGGGAGAAATATTAAAGTGAGATTGATATGTTGTTTTAAAGGGGTAAAGGAGAGGCATGTAAGATTTTTCAAAATTTTGTGTAGTGTGTGCAAGGATAGTTTAATTTGATGCTCTCTAAGAATCATTTATGCTAGTGTGTGACATTCATGCCTTGTATGGTGGATTGTTTATATCTTGAGTGCATGAATTGTCATGAGCATCACGGTTATCATGTTGACACCTTGCACCCCACGAATGCTATGATATAGGAGTTCTCACACTTCATCTTAAATATGTGCATTTGGCATTTGAGGCCAAAAGTTGATTCCATTCAAAGCACACATTTAGGGGGAGCTCACTATATCATAGGAATCAAAATCTTAATGTTTATCAATCTCTTGTAAGCTTTAATTGTGTTGTCATCAATCACCAAAAAGGGGGTGATTGAAAGTGCATCTAGCCCTTTAGTGGGTTTTGGTGAATTGAATGACAACATAATTAAAGGTCTAATAAGTTTGCTAAGCGTTGAACAGGAAACTGAGTCTATTGCATATACTTGTGGATTGTATATTAACAAGTATATCCAAGGTTCAATAAGTAAGCAAACTTGATGGTATTCCACATAGTGTTGAAGCAAAGGCCAATTGTGTATTGTTGTATTGGAAGTTTATGGAAACAATCTAGTTCAAGCAAAAGAAAACAATGCAAATGGAATCAATGAAATGGCTTACATGTTGTGGGATATCATAACATCATGAGAAAGCAAGCATGTTTGGAAAATGACAAATGAGACATGAGTTGATGATCTTGGATCGGTCTCTATAATGAATCGCTTTCCATGAGTAGAAGATTGAAGTAAGTGTTTGGAGTATCAAGCCAAAATGGATAGAATATAAGGAACCGTGAATTGGCTTGACCATATAGATGTTGATCCATGTATGTTTCTATGCGAGTCAAACCGAAGCTTGATTGATCTCAACATTCATATCTAGAAGATAATCAAGCAAGGATCAAAATATTGAAGAAATGGTTATTCAATGGATGCTTAATGTGATGTGACTTGAGTATGTCTTGATAAAGTGAAGATAGCAAGGAAAGGGCTTCGAGGTACTAAGCGAAGGTGAAGGGCAAGCATTGGCTTGGGACCGAGGTACCATGGCTAAGGTGAAGAAGAGAGTACTTGCATTTAGTTGAGGAACTAATCAAGCTATGAGGAGTCATATTGTGTTAAGAATCAAATGATTAGCATGAGTGACTTGAAGCCATGGAGGTGAACTCATATTTGTGGAAATGGTTCAAGTCACATGCACAAGGTATATTTGCTCTAAGAGATGAGACAAAGATTATAGAGGATGATGTACAGGCTGATGGAACTCCTCAAGTGCAATGGATGGCAACCTAGACTCATGGAGGTTTAATTTCATTTATGTTTTATTGAGTTTAGGAAATGCCGTACTATAAAGAGGGATCCAGGACAACCGGTCAACTGTCGAACCAAATGCTCAAATCCTACCATCCCGATCACCTCACCAACCCAAAACAAATGACCAAATCTCACATTCTAATTCTCTGTTTTGGGAGCGAGGCAGTGCCGCGCTTGTAGCGAGGCAGTGCCGCGCTTAATCTGACCGTTGGGCCCGAGGGGTATAAATACCCTTTCTGCCCCTCCCTAACGGTCACCCCTTCTTCCTCAATGTCTATTTCGTGGAAGAACAGACCAGAGCTCTTTCTCTCTCTCCTCCATTGTTGCTCCTCCACTCCCCAAGCTAGATTTCGATTCCCACCATCAAATCTTGAGGGAGAAGGCAGCAAACTTTGATTGGAGACCGGATCTACACGTTCCCCATCTTGAAAGAGCATTTGGTTCGCGTTTGGCCGGTGTGCTAGGGTTCTTTACTCTTGGAGCTTGCTCCTAGCCGGCTAGGCGTCACCCTAGAGCTTGCCAACTTGTGTGGAAGCCTAGGGAGGTTTGTAACCTCACTCAAAATCAAGAAAATCACCCCTCATCTCAAGGGTTCACTCCCTTGACTTGAGAACGAGGGAAAAGGCTAGCCTTTGTGGTGAGCTAATCCTTTTGTGGATACCTCAACAACGTGGACTTAGGCCAGCCTTTGTGGCGACGCTGAACCACGGTAAAAATAGCTGTGTCACCGTGTGCTTCATCTTTACATTCATGCAGTTTTAGGGTTTGAGGTTGATTTTCCTCTTGGTAGAGGATTCTTTGGTATACAGTCTTCGAGCTGTATTTTGTCTTCATATTGCAGGGCTCAGATACTTAGGGTACCTAGTTTCTACCTGCAAAGTTTCGTCTCTGTCTGCTTAAATATTGGAGCGAGGCAGTGCCGTGCCTGAAGCGAGGCAGAGCCGCGCTCTATTCTAATAAGATCTCGAGCTGAACTTTTGTAGGCTTGTTACTGAATATCTCATCTTCATCTTCACCAAGTTTGAGCTGTGTTGAACTCACGGCCATCGGGGAGACAGGGTTGCTCTTAATTAATTTCATATTTGAGCTGAATTTTTTGTAGGCCTATTCACCCCCCCTCTAGGCCATCTTCTCGACATCAAGGTCCTTACAGAACTCAAGCCTGGACTTATTAACATGGTGCAAGCCAGCCAGTTTTGCGGAAAGGCACACGAAGATGCTAGTGCTCATCTCCAACACTTCTTGGAGATTTGCAGCACTTTCACCATCAAAGATATACCAACAGATGCAATCCTACTTCGCCTTTTCCCATTTTCACTTTTGGGGAAAGCGAAGCAGTGGTTCTACGCCAACAAAGAGAAAAATACATCATGGTCACTTTGCTCTACTGCCTTGCTAGCAAAATTCTTCCCAATTGGCAAGACCAATGCCTTGAGGGGAAAGATTTCAAATTTTCAACAACAACATGATGAATCTGTCCCAGAAGCGTGGGAGCGCTTCCAAGAATACATCTCGGAATGTCGACACCACGAGATGGAGAAGTGGTTACTCATGCAGACTTTCTATCATGGGCTCACTACAAGTACCCGTGAGACAATGGATGCTACAGCAGGAGGTGCTTTCCTTTCACTTACAATCTCCAAAGCTACAGAACTTGTGGAAAAGATGGCTTCCAACCACAGTTGGAATGAAGATCGTCCAACCCGCAAGAGAACAAGTGGAACGCACCAGCTGAAAGAGGTAGACATGTTGTCTGCCAAAATGGACCTTATAATGAAGAAACTTGAAGATAGAGATCCTGAATCAAGGACTGTCATGCAATTCGACTCTCACATGACTTGTGAAGAGTGTGGCAACACTGGCCACATGGGCAAGAATTGTCCAGGAAATAAAGAGGAGGTACACTATATCAATAACAACAACAACTACCGTCCTCCACAGAATCTTGGATGGAACCAACAGAGGCCAAGCTTCCAAGGTAACTTCCAAGGTAATTATCAAGGTAATAACTTTACTAATTTTAATCAACCTTCCTTAAGAGATTTAGTTTTAACCCAAGGAAAAGCTATGGAAAATTTAGCTAGAAAATTAGCTTCCAATGATAAAATGTTAGAAACCATAAATAATAGAATGGATAGTTTTTCTTCAGCAATTAAAACTCAACATAGCTTTAATAAAATGATAGAGGATCAGCTTTCTAGATTGGCAAATTCTATGGAACTAACCTTACCAGGTGAGATACCAGGCCAACCGAAGGAAGTAGAAACCGCAAATCTTGTCGATATATATAATGCAGGTCATTTCCACACGGACTACCTCAGGAGTGATTGGCTAGATGACTCTCTACCACCTAAGAAAGGAGATACAGGGAGACCGATCATCACCATCCAGATAGGACCACATGAATTCAAGAATGCACTTTGTGATTTTGGTTCAAGCGTCAACCTAATGCCTAAGGTAATTTATGAGAAAATTCATGGTAGGCCATTATTATATACATCTATGTGCTTGCAGCTTGCAGACCAGTCACTATGCTACCCAATGGGTATACTTAGAGATGTTTGCATTAGTTTTGGAAATGCATATGTCTTTGCGGATTTTGCAAAGAATTGAAACGAGGGGAAGATGAGAAGGCTCCAATTATATTGGGCCGACCCTTCTTGAACACAACCAAGGCAATCCTCTATGCCCACAGTGCAAAGATTTGTTTTGATGTTCAGGGGAGAAAGAGAACATTTTATTTCAGGAACAAGAAACTTTCCTCTCCTGCTCAACCAAGAACACCATACATCTATGAGACGCCGACAGAGCCGATGATTAAGGCCAAGAAGAACAGGATCCACCAATAGTGCTGGGGAGACCATTCCTCAACACTACATGCGCTATCATCTACATGAGAACAGGGGAGATCCACTTTCAATTTCCTAAAGAGAAGGTACGCTTGCATTTCAACAGTTATACCACCTATGAATATCCAAATAAGAACAGGTCAGCACGAAGACGCCGTCAAAAGAAGCAGTGGATCATGAATCCAGAAAATCACACCAAGGTACCAGCAGATTCAATAATGGGGCATCATATCAAGGCACACAAAGAAGCCATGAAGGCATTGAATATGAAAGTAAAGGAGGATTCAGCATACATCAAGGAAAAGCTTGCTCGACTTTCACCAGAAAGACAGTTTGTCTCGCGCAGTGAGTTCTCTGAAAAACTAGGAGAATCATGGAAAGATTATGAAGAAGCACGCAATGAGTATTGATGGAACAGAGACCAACAAGTTTTCTCCTTGCTAGAAGAAGCCAGAAAAGAATTAAAAGCCAAAAAGGTAAAGTCCCTTACACCTGAATCATCCTTAGAAGAAGTAGAAGAACCTACCACTCCAGACAACAAGGAACAATGGAGTGAGAAAGAGGTGACTCCCAGTACACCATCGGAAGAAATATCGATCAAATCATCAGAACCCCCAATTGTGACTACTGACATACCCTGGGAGTAATAAGCAAGAAAGTCTTGTTCGGAGGACTTTAATCCCCGAACCTTCGCCAAAAGGTAATTCGGTAAGTTATCCATATTTAATTCCCAGCATTGCATATTTACTTTCTCCAGATGCATAGCATATTTCCCTTTTCACATTGCATTAGAAAACGATAAAAATATTTAGTGCTTTGCATGTTTAAAAAGCCTAAAGCCCCATGTGAGTAAATCTAAGGCTTAACACCCTCAGAGGTACTTGCTGTGGTGGCATAAAAATAAAATAAAGATGCATTCATCTTTTCTTGCATGCAAATAAAGAAAATCCAAAAATATATATTTTTTGCTAAGAATCCCAGGCGACAGAAGCAATGTGGCTAAACTCTAACGCTTAATCAAGTTCCACTAGCTTTGTTGTCTATTCAAGTTTAGCAGGATTTCGAAGGAGAAGAGACATGATGAAACAACACCACTATCACCATCTACCTCGACTCCCATATTATCAACCCGACATTCCAATCTAGCTTGGGGGAGAGCACCCCCAGTTATCCCGATAAGTATCTCTACTACTACTATTATTATTAGCTAGATATTTGGTTTGCTTAGTTTGCTTTAGTTTGTTTAGAGTGAGTCTTTATAATCTTTAAAGAGTCTTTGTTATAGTATAAATAAATGATCAAGAGAGAGTGTACACCTTTATGCTTTTGCTCAACTAAAATGATAATAAAGGAGATGATGAATAGTTGCTCCGTCGTAATGTCTTTCAAGTACCTAGCTTTCAAGCTTAATTTCTCTCGAAGCTTAAATGTAAAACTGCTTTGACTTGAGATTTACTCTAAACCTGAAATCTGTGGATTGCAAATGCTTGCTCTAGAGTCTAGGTAATTGACGGATATGATATATGAAAGTTTTGAGCTGCTATTTCTCTTACTCCTAGTGACACTAGATTTCTGGAGATTTATCTTTTGAAAATGATACAAATACACATGATAAGTTCCTGTATGATAGAGTGTTGAAACTCCTACCACAGCCATATAGACATGATCCATAGATTAGGAAAACCCTTTTTATATATATAGGCTGCTTGCTTTGCATTGAGTTTGGTCAATCTTTGCCGACCCTTAGAAACTTGTCATGCTGATGTACACTCCATCCATCCACCACAGATATTTATTCCACTAGACTCCACTCATATGCTGCTTCTACCCTGGAAGTACGCATCCACCATACATTTCCATTATACATCCACCAAATATGTTCCACTCCTGTCCTGGGAGAGGAGCAACCAAAAATATTCCATTCCAGTCAACAATCTTATAAAGCTCTATTATTCTTGTTTATCTCTCAAAAGTTTATTACAAAAGAGACTTGGGTTGTCTTATTTAAAAAAAAAAGAAGAAAAAGAGAGGGAGATGAAAAATGGACAAGTGTCCTACTGAGGCGAGTAGAGCCTACCTCCCTAAAAGAAAAAGAGAATAAAGGAGAGTTAAAAAAAATGGACAAGTGTCCGCTGAAAACAATGGGTACTTAGATGCCCGCCTCTCCATAAAAGAAAAGAAAAAAGAAGAAATGCAACCCAGGTTCTCTCAAGTGTTTTCAAGTTTCAAAAGAGAGATGATTTTTCAGAGAGCTAGAGAAGAATTAGACTTTTTCTCATCATATTCATTCCATCATGCACATGCATCAGTGTGACTCGTGACTTTGGATCCATTGTTTGAACCTACAATATATGCTTGGTAAGTAATTTAGTTTCTCCCCACCTATGAACTCCAGATATAAGCTTTAGATATAGGGTGAGAGAGAAGAAGGCATAGTGTCCTACTGCCTTAGTCCAAAAATACCACATATTATGAGGGAAAGGCAAAACAACCTTATTGCCTTAGTGAGGATCCACCAGTACCACATATGAGAGACTTGAAAGGGTCATACTAAAGGAACTTTGAGTTTTATTTCAAAAATCACTAAAAACTCTGGAATGATGGTTGAACAAAGAGTTTGAGACCTAGTGCTCGACTTGATTATTCTATCTTTCAATTACCCAAGATCACAAGAGAAAGCTACAAGCTCCATGATTAAAGGTAATATGGGTAAGTTGAAGGTTGAAATAGTTTATCTGGAGATGAAATTTTGTTTGAAAGCATGTGTACTTTTGAGGTGTGAAAGCATTGAAGCAACTCCTGATCCAACAACATGATCTTGCTAGGGACTAGCAAGAGGTAAGCTTGGGGGAGCTTGTTGGTATACCTTATAGCATAAAATATAGAGGTTTTTAAAATGAAAATAAGGGTTTAAAATGAATATCAACATAGTATAGGGGCTTGACTAACATGATTCCACTAGTTTTGGTGATTTATATATTTTTTAGGGATTAAACAGAAAATACCCAAGAGATTGCAAGCCTTACGACATAAAGACGTATCCGTGACGTAACCCAACGTGGAACCTACGCTAGAACATTCCGAAAGAGACCGAGAGAGCACCGGAAGGAAGGTAGGGCCCACCGGCGAGCCGTGGCGGCCGCCAGCTTCGAGCTTAGCGGCGGCCGCCCTGGTGGGGCCCCCTGTCAGCCTCCCATTCAAGGTCGGTTCAGCACCGCCTATGAGGAGCAATCTAGTCCATCCATCAAGGTCGGTTTGATCCAAGGGCTGTTGTGCATCCTCTGGGGCTATATAACAAGACCCCCTGACCCCTGGGTGAAACCCTAATTCATTCTCATTCATTCAAAGTCATCCTACTCCAAGTCAAGACCCTAAGCCCTAGTTCCACCATAACCAGAGCAATAGCTATCTAAGCTAGTTATAGAGGAAGTCAAGTATTGTCTTGAATTCCTGATTGTCAAGAAGTAGCGGGAGCAAGAGCTTCTCGTGGCTTCTCTCTTGTATTCACCATTGTAAGTATTTAGTTAGAATACAATTGCTATGAGTTTATTCTATTTAATGATTATATTCTTATTTATATGTTTCCATGCTTATTATGATTATATATTTAGTTTAGTATGTTTGTCTTTATATTCAAGCATGGAGTCGTATAGCGCTCATATAGATGGTCACTATGTGGGTGGTCGACAATGTGTAAACGTGGTGTTTATACAACGTTTGCCTACGACATCACCCTATATTCTGGGAAGTGTGGTAGATCGTGGATGTGATACTCCCATTGAGTCCTTTGGAGTCCACCCCCCGAATATAGGGCTAGTTGAACTTTGTTACTATGGTAGGTTGGTTTTGTTCCTAATCTTCCTTAGTAATATTCACCATGTGTAGATATAATGCTTTCATACGATGATGGCTAGATGTATTGCACTAATTGTAGTATGCATTGGCATGTATTTAGGAGTAACCTAGGAATATTCCATCCTATTCTACCTATACCATGATATTTAGCCTGTTATGATACTATCTAGTGGCACACCATTATCTTTGACTTGGATGTTATTATCATTATTATTATTTATCATTATTTACTTTTACCTTGTGACTTACCTAGTTTGAGTTTAGTATGACGCATATGGTTTACTCTACATTACACCACTGCAAGTGAATCAATATTAAATCATCAACCTACCCATAGCATACCCCTCTCCTTTTCGGTAGAATATAAATACGATACCGGATAGACTCCCGGTGAAGTGCTACAATTGGGTAATTCTATCCGTGCACTTGCGGATACTAGAATTATATTATTATTGCAAGAGTTTCAAGTGTCATATAAAAATAATATCCGTTCACGCATTTCTTTAGCGTTGTGAGCTAGGGTGACAGACTAGTTTCATAGGCAATGCTAGAATGTGTGGTACAACTTTTGTGCCTATCGTGGTGAGATTAACTCCACCATCGATAATGTTACAGAGTCATAAACCATAACTAATTCCGTCTAACTTTATTAACTTCCCGATCTGACTTTTATTGGAATGTGAGATTAACTCCACATCCAAGCTAACTTATTAGATAGATACAATTTATACATTTCTAGCGCCGTCCTAGATGTGGATCGTGTTAGAGATGTCAACAACGGCGACGGCACGTCCCGGCTAAACGATGACAGGATTCACTCAACCATCTAGCTCACAAGCTCAAACACCTCTAGGCGATGCTAGAACACGCAAAAGAAAGACCTAGGAACGACCTAGGAGCTCGGACGTGAGCTCGACTCGGCGGCGGCCATGGCGGATTCGACGGCAGCGGCGGCGATGCGGAACGAGCTCGATACCTTGGCGTTAACCTCGTTTCGACGATGGCGCTATGCGAGCAAGACATGGCGGCGCTAGGGATTCGGTTTGGGGCAATTTGGTGCGGTGGTGGTGACGAACGCGGCGGGCGGAGCTCATGGACGACGGCGGCGATGCGCGACGGCGCTTTTCTCCACGCCGAGCGGCTGGCGGCGGTGGTGGAGTGAATCTAGGGTTAGGGCAACCCGTTGCCCGCCCTTTATATGCAGCGCGCGACCCGGTAGCGCGTGATTGGGGCCGTACATCGGCGTTCACGCGCGCGGCCACGTCGGCACGGCAGTGTCGGCCGAGCTACTGCCGATAGGTCCCCATCCCCTGTTTCTGACCCTGCCTCGGTTTTCGCCCTGCATCTTGAGATTCGTGCGTAATTTGGAAAAACTCAAAACACCGATTTTGTAGAGAATTTCATAAGCTACAAAAGTCTCAATATGAACTTCTTCTAGTTCGGCCTAGATTTGGAGATAAAAATTAAAAACAGCAAGGTCATCACTTAGCACCAAAAACAGAGTTTGAATTCAAATTCAAATCTGACCCAAACTGTTGGGCACTATTTGAACCACTTGCAAGCCTTTTTCACAAGAAACTCATAGAAGACTTTTTGATCTATATAAAGAGTACTACATTTCATATATAGAACACTTTGGCTAGAAACAACTCTAACATGCACTTTTGAAATGAGTTTCAAAATGACTCATGGAGGGTACAAGCTCTAGGGCAGATTTATAAAAATTTTCCAAAATGAAACTCAAGCTCAACCATGGCCCTAAATTATGTCAAAAATATAACTAGGCACAATTTAGGTCCAAAACCACATTATAGCTAATATCCTATAGTAGCTAATTCAAACAAGCATGAAATGAAGTCAAACTAAGGTGAATGTCACTAGCAACATGATTATGCATGAAATGATGATTATGCCATGCAAATGATCATGCAAACAAGGTGCTTAACACCTAGGGTGTTACATACCACTTTCTGGTATATGCAATATGCCCTGAAGATTAGTTGACTTCTGATCTACGCTAGGGGGCAAAAAAAAAAAAGAATCAAGTGACATTTGTTGAGCAGTGGTCATCCGCTTTATGGCTCCTTCCATCAGCTTAGAAGCAAAGCAGCCGACGGTGCTCTATACGGGTGTGTTTGGTTGTGATGCCCAATGTAGCCCGGCCAGACTTAGCCTGCATCAATCAAGCCAACCTCGTTTGGTTGCTTTTGGTTTTGGTGGCCCATTGTAGCCTGGCTTAGAGATTAGAGTGTTTGGTTGGCAGGTTTCTTTGGATAGGGTCACCTCTTCTCTGGTTTGGTGAACTTACCCTATGGTGGAGCCCACATGTCATACACCAACCCCATGCCGTCGTATTCATTCCATCCCTGTTCCCCACTCAAGCAAGAGAAATTTGAGGGAGAGAGAGAGTTGACCGGCGGATAGATCCCCTCCCCGCCCCGAGCTGCTCGGCGTAGGTGACCAGCGCGGCCAGGACACCGTCGACCGAGATCCGCCGCGAGCTAGACCACCGTCGACCGCATCCGCCGCGCCGCCCCTACGCCGTGTGCCGGCTCGAGCTCCAGTCGGCGACGGACGCCGGCACCACCACCTCCGGGCATAAGTAGAGAGCGACGGGGAAAGGGCCGAGTGCAGCCCGCGTACGCGCCGGCGGGGGCGAAGCGGAGCGCAGCTCCACCGGATCCACCCCGCCCGCCCGCGTGCACCATGGATCCCGCCGACGTAGCTCCCGCGGTCTTGGGCTCGGCGAGGGAGTTCGGCGGAGGTGAGATGAGGGCACCGCGGAGGTGAGACGAGGACTCGGCGTGGAGGTGAGACGAGCCAGCTCGTGGCGACGGAGCCCGGCCAGAATGAATCACCAACCTGGTGATTCAATCCCGGCCGCTAACTCGGCACGGGACGGCGGGGGTTTGGCCCGGCTACATTGGGCCATTTTGCAACCAAACACCCAAAAGGTGGCCCAATGTAGCCTGGCCAGCCAATTTTTGTGCAACCAAACACACCCTACATGTCTGAGAGCTTAGGCGACTCAACCGCGTGAGAGCGCCGGTGGAGCCACAACTATGTTCGTCCAACAGAACCTAAATTCACTATATTATCTATCTATTGGGATCGGTGACAATCGGTACAAGAGCCGTCGTCTCCACCTAAATTCACTGTATTATCTAGTGCCTCATCCCCATCTCACTTGCCAACAATTCGCCATGACCAGAGAATCATAGTCATCAAATCCTAGATCAAGGTGACCAACTAGAAGAAAGTCCGAATCCTAAAAACTGATTGCGACCTAGCTAAAATAAATGTGGAATTAAACTAACAAAGGGGATAATGACTTCACTCCGGCCTTCTAGGACAACACTAGCACACCCTAGTACACAATAAGCAAACCGGCCACTAGGTAACTAGTAAGAGCTCCTAAATAACTCTACTTTGCAATGTCAAACAAGATAAGCAACTAAAACAACAAGCAAGCACAGGAGTTCCTACTCATACCAAAGAGCGAAAGTAATAAAAACCTTACACTAGAACGAGCAACAAGCAATTACAAAGATAGGAAGGGATAATATAAGTGTTGATATTTCTTATGCTCAAATGGATAATTCTATAGGGCACATAATTTCGATGCAACACTTCACCCAAGACTATTCCAAGTATCTTATTTACATCGTTAGGGAAAACATATGGCTAAGATGATTGATTTATATAATTTCCAATGGCTAGGTCACAAACAATCTTCTGACTCTAGGCGGGGTAACAATAATAACAAAGGCAGTATAGAGCAAGAGACAAGAAGAGAGCTCTTAAGATAAATGGCATAGCTATTTGCAGGACAATCAGCGATTACAAGAACCCTAAGTTACTTCTACTATTAAGCACCAATCTAGTAAACACTATAGCGACATAACTAAGCCAATAAATAGCAAAGTTGGATTCGATAGCACTTCAGAGTACAGTCTAGACACCGATAGAAAGGAATGAGAAGGGTTGATAGAGATAAACCGTAGTGAACCCTACGTTTTAAGGACTAGGGAAAACATGGTGTAATATATGCAATGGACAGGTCTGTGCCAACTAGTACTATCTATCCATGGAAGTCTAGAGGGGGGCGAATAGGCCTGTAAAATTTCAACTCAAACAAACATCCTTGAACCACGACACTGTCGCACCTGTAGATCGAAGAGTAACAAACCCTAGGGACGTCGGCCAAACGTGAACCAAATGCTCTTTTGAGATGGAGAATCAATGGATCTGCTCTACAACCGAGTTTTGCTACCTTTTCTCTTAAGTTTTGATGGTGGGAATCAAGGATTAGCTTGAGGGATGTGGGAGAAACAATGGAGGAGAGTGAGAGATGAGCACTGGTAAGTTCTTCCACGAAATGAGTCGTTGGTAATGTAGACACGGCCCTATCTTCCGCGAGGTAACCGGTAAATTTGATTGGTGGAGATATCGACGTTGACGATCTAGCTTCAAATCAATATGATTCAAAGCTTGCAACCAGTGTACCACAGCTCCGATGGTTATCAACCAAGTGTTGGTATAAATTAACGCAAACAGAAAAAATCCGCAAGCACACGGATACCGATGTAGCTTTCACCCTGGAGTATTCCAAGGTATCGATTTCCACGGGGAACGTGAAGTGTACTAGAAGACTTAGGATCGTCCTAGGAAAGATAGATAATTTGGGTAGAGAGGATTTTGAATTTTCTAAGTGGATTTATCTAATTAAAGGCTCACTATACTTTATCTACTTGAGCAAATGATCCTTTCCAACTCTCAAAAAAGACTGGGAAGAAGGTAGTTGGGAGAAGGCTGCCAAAAGCTCTACGAAAAACACCAACCCACACGTGGTGGCTTACACAGCCTAACAGGTCATCACCACCCCCCGGGCTACCACAACAAACCGTAGGATTGGGCGCAACCTCGGGTAAACTATAGTTTAGACACCACGCCTACACTACCGCTTTACTACTCTAATCCGCATCTAAAGACTAGAGCACTCAATACGAGCGGAGATCCAGTAAATAATGTAAAGTAAGAACTAAAATTAAATACTTAGAAATAATAAATAAAGAACCTGGAGATTGCTGAAGACAAACTAGTTGCTGCAAGAATACAAAGTTGATGAAGATCCGACAAGTCCGGCTCTTCAGCTCTCTTCTCTACTCTCTCCCTGATCTAGTTACAACTAGATGAACTAGATGAACTAGACAACTAGACAACTAGACAACTAGAGGGATCTCTCTCTTCTAATTGAAACCCTAACTTTTGCTCTGTAAATAACTAATGAAGAGATAATGAGAGATAATCCTTGGGGTCGACCCTGGGGCGGCTTATATAGTCCTTGGCGATGAACGATGACCATTGGATCAAACCGGCCTTCAATAACGGTGTAGATACAACCTCAAGGTCGGTTACAAACCGACATAAAAATGTGAGACTGAATGGTGGGTCCCACCTGGCGGCCGGCCTAAATGGCTTTGGCGGCCGCCAGGGTCTAGAAGCTTCTCGGCTTCCTGTTTCTTCTGGTGTCCTCTGGTACCTTCTAGAGTGTTTTAGTCCACTTTTTGGGTCGAGTTACTTCACGGTTAAGTCTTGTCATCGTATGAGATGTATATTCCGGAACTTTCTCCATTCTTCTCTGCATTTATCTGTTAAGTCCCTGAAAATATATAAATCACCAAAGCTCGTGGAATTATATTAGTAAAGCCCCCTAGACTTATGTTGATATTCATTTTATGTCCTTATTTCATATTAGTTGACTAGTAATATTATGCTATAACAGGTGTCAACACCAAGCACAACTTGATTGCCTCGCAAGAAGACTTTTCCTTCAACCGAATCGATGAACACCAGCAAGAACATGTAAGCACACAATCTGATAATTGCAAATATGAATAACGAACTAAAATTATGGGGTTCAAGAACTCAGTTCCAAAGGACTAATCGACAGTGGAGGAGACCAAGAACAGGGCCTTGTGGATCACTTTAATAGGAATCGTCTTCACAGTTACAATGAATCGATCAAAGTTTGTCGAAGGAAAACTCAAACTAAACAAAACCCGATTCTAACGTGGCGGTAGCTACTAAGTTTATAGCAGAGGGATATGCTTTGGTTGGTGGCGACCAGCATGGAGGCACCCACAACTTGGGCTTAAGGTCCGACATGATACAAAGCCAATTAGACCCAAAACCGGTGACACAACACCTTTTTGAGGTCACACAGAATGATCCACTGACCTTCTGGAGATGGGACTAGAACCAAAATGATGGCATCATCGTCCGCTTTCCAACGCATCCAAGAACGCTTCGTTTTGATGTCGTATGAGACGTGGCAAGCAAGTTGGAGACAAGTTGCAACTTGGGGGAGACCACGGCGTCTACGAGTCCAGCATTGTGATGTACTCATCATGCTCGAGCTCCCCTTCTTGAATTGGAGTCATCCTCGACTCCATCTTGGCGATGTCCTCATCATCCCCTCCTTCTTGAATTGGAGTCGTCCTTGACTCCATCCCATCATCAACAAGCTCCTGCAAAAGGTTAGTGATAGCACATAATGCACAAGACATAATATGTTGACAAAGCATTAGTATAACATGGTGCATAGGGATTATCACATAATGCAATAGTAGCGTAAGTTGTAGCAAGAAAAGTACCTCCCTTTAACTTAATCCCATTGTTTTTATCAAGGTCTATTTGAGGTTTGTTTTTAATCTCATTAGCATAGTTCCTAATATCCGTATGAGATAAAGGCAGTAATGTAATTTTCTTGTCATTATGCATGAGAGTGTATGTATTAGTTCTACCATGGTGTAAAGCATCGATCAAATTCCCATGGATCGACCTAATAAAATTGAGCAAGCTTGCATTTGCACAACATCAAAATAAGTAGAATCATGATGTGAACATGTGAAAAAAAGTTAATGTGCATTGATATAGTTACCTTAGTCTTACCACTATCACTGAACCATTGAAGCTTATATAGATATGGATGTTGTTGTGTGGTCAAACCAAGCTTCTCAACTAAATCTAAACCCACCAAGCTGTTACAACTCCTGCTATTAGTGATGGTGAGAACACAATAACCCTGCACAATGAGATACATGTGGAACAAATTATGGTGCTAAATCTTCGTCTCTTTCTCATGTCCCACTTGTGTACTCAACACACTTTGAGGCATCACCTCTCTTCCCATGGTGATAGTCATCTTGCAACCTAGGGAAGCACAAATTTTTCTTTTGGCTGCTACTCAGAGATAGGTTGCCCACCTTTTGGTGTTTCTTAGCAAAAGCAGCAAAGTTCGCAAGCGCACGGGAAATACCGTTGTAGCACTTCACCCGGTGGTATGTAGGGTATCGTAAATTTCACAGGGACGGTTTATGCAGAGGGCTTTCTTACCAGTGTCAACCTTAGGCAAGGTTAGGTTCTAAGAGTGGTGAGGTGTCTTTATGGGCTTATGTTATCAGGCAGGGATTTCTAGGGCTGTTATCTCCTTACTTCGGGCACTGTTGACGGTAACCAACGACATATTTTTTCCGTCAACTTACTACCATAAAGGGAGTAAAATTAAACCTTTTTATACTCATATGCATTTATCACTAATAAATTCCACTTGTAGTGTCTTGTATTTTATTTTGCAGATTTATAATAAAAGCAAGTGGAAAATCGACTAAAGTACGCCATCCGGGAAAGCGCATAATTGCAAAACTCAAGCCCAAGAGCAAATCGACCCAAAATATCAAAACTGGGCCGAGCAAAGCCCGGCCCACAACTTTTCATGACGGAAGACAACACCCCGCCAAGACCCGGTCTAGGCCAAGCCCAGGGGGGTGCGCGCGCACCACCTGGTGCGGCCGCACCCTCCCCGAGGCGGTTTTCGCCCCGCCCTCGGGGAGGCGGTTCGTGCACCTTCCAAATGGGGTTTCCCCTTAGCCCTTAGTTGGTCGGTTTGCGCAGATTAGGAAGGTTTACTGTGTCGGTTTTGGTGTAAATTAGCACTTAGGCCCCTCCTCCAAGAGTATAAGTAGGCCCCCTCTCTCCCTCTCTCAACACACACCACTTGGAGTCCAAAAAACCAAATCTCTCTCTCTCTATCACCTCTACCTCTCTCTCTTCTTCTACTTTTCTTTCTTCTTCTTAGTTCTTGGTTCTTGGTTAGCACTTGGAGTAGAAGAGCTACAAGGAGGGCTTGTCTCCTAGAAGAAAGTGCTTTGGTAATACATCTTCTCTATGGAGCATTCTTCTATTTACAAGTCTTATATCTATGTTCTTGGCCTAACTTATGAACTAGAGCATAGTCTTGTTCATGTTCTTGTGTTGGTATATGAACTAGCATATAGTTTACATATCATAATCTTGACATGTTCATCTCGGTTCATCATCGATCATCATATGCCTAACTTGATTAGAGGTGGGATAACGGTTCGTTGTTCCTTCGGGTTTGCTCATGTTCTAGTCCATCCATTCGACGAGTGGGGATCCCGGGGGACAAGAGTAGTGCTCTAATATGCGGCATGGTGCCCGGGTATTATTACGACACCCGCGGATATGAGTGCACGCCACGGTTGAGGGGTAGGCGGCTTGGTCGTGACAAGCCTTGACCGTCCCTTGAAATCCCCCACGCTCGTGTGTGTCTTTGTAGGAGTTCAGAAAATGCTTCCATTGGGCCGTATGGCACCCGAGTCTCCCTATCCTAGACCTAACTACGATTAAATCGGTTTGCATATGATCCTAACTATTCATTTGTATGGCCATGACTAGATACATTAGAATTACTCCATTAGGTTATTCATTCATTCTTTATCTATTTTTCTTTATCCTTTGCTTTGGTGGATTCTTAAGTGTGTGTCATACTATCTATGAACTATTATTGCTTACCCCCTGTTATGAACAATTTGGTCTAAGCAAACACATGTTCCTCTATTCGGATGCCATCTTTGGGTTTATTAAACACATGCCTTCCTTTGGGAAAATATAAATAATGATACCCTGAATACTTCCCGGGTGAAATGCTACAATGATAGATCCGCGCGCTTGCGGATGAAATATCTAAGATGGCAAGATCTATCCCGTTGACAATCCCATTTCGGATCACCGACATGGTGGTTTACTTGGGAATGTCGTGGCGCGCATTTCGGCGCTTTTATTGGGGATGGGTTTTATACCGTTTTCCTTTGATTGCGCTAAGAAATGCCAACAAGCATTTCGGCGCCGTTCGGGAAGGCATTGTGAAAAAAAATATATAATAATACTAGCCGGGCTATGAATATGAACTGTGTGCGCGTGGCTACCGCTTGCTCATACAAAGCTAATCTTTTATGTTTTCTCCCCGTTGTGGATGAAAACAGATAGTGTATGTCGCTTTCCTTCTGCCGGAAAACTTCACCTCCGATCCGAGGCACTCCTAAGGAAGAACCGGTCTCGTGCCGCTTCTTCTTCGCCGAACCCCGACGGTCGAGACCGACATCCCTGCACCAACCGCAACCCGCTATGGCCCGAAGTCGCCACGCGATTTCTCTACTTCCCGCCGTCACCAACGTGCCCACCGGGCCGGTGGTGAACGTGGCGACAAAAACTTTGAGCTGCGCGACTGGGCTGATCACCATGGTGCAGGCCGCCCATTCTCGTGGACTGCCTAGCGAGGACGCAAACGCCATCTCCAACACTTCACCGCTATGCGCGACACCATCGTCATCAAGGACGCCGCACCGTGACGTCATCAGGCTCCGCCTCCCTTCTCCCCTCGTGGGGAAGGCGAAACAAAGGTTCTACAAGGACAAGGAAGTCGTCAGACGTGGGCCAAGTGCTCCGCGGGCGTTCCTCGCTAAGTTCTTCCCCATGGGAAAAACTAATGCCCCGAGGGGAGAATCGCCAATTTCCAAAGAAAAATTCAATGGAACCCATTCCGAGGCGTGGGAAAGGCTGCAGGAGTACATTTTAGCATGCCCGCACCACGGGATGGAGAGCTGGCCGGTGCTCCGTAACTTCTACAATGGTCTCACGGCCATATCGGCGGGCACCTCGACGCCGCCGCTGGTGGCGCTTTTCTATCGCCACCATAGATCGTGCAACAAACATCGATAAAATGGTGGCAAAACCGTAGCCGGGGCGAAGACAGAGCCCCAGCCAAAACACAAAAAAGGCATGCATACCGTGAAGGAGGCGGATATGCTTGCCGCAAAATGGATCTTCCGCTAAAGAAACTAGAGGAGCGCAGCCACGGACTCTACTACACGCTAGGCGCCCGCCATTACGCCACGTATGCTCACATGACCTGTGAGACGTGTGGTGAAGTTGGCCACTCGGGGATAACCGCCCCGAGACCCGTGAAGAAGCCGCCTTCATCAACAACAAGAGAATCGGGTATCGCCAACCGCAGCTAGGGCCGAACAACCAGATCCGTGCCACCATTCCAAGGCAACCAGGATACAACTCCAACTACAACCCCGTCACCGTCATTAAAGGACCTGCATCGGGCCAGGCGAAAATTAACAAAAATCTCACCAAAAAGATGAGCCACCAAGACAAGATCCCGGAAGGTGTGAATAATAAACTCGAAGGGTTTACATCACCGTGAAGAATCGCTTGAGCTTTAACAAGATGATAGAAACACAGCTAGCCCGTTTGCTTGCTCAAGTACCGGTTTCCTTTGATTGCGCTAAGAAATGCCAATGGCACCACCGGCCAACGCACCAACTAGGCAACTTCTCGGCAATTAGCACTACAACACACCCGAACGTAGGGGATTACAAGGGACGGACAAGGTCGTCATGACCACCGCCGCCTACCCCCTCGACCGTGGGGTGCACCGCAAAAAGATAGGTGAATGTAAGTCCAAACACCATGTTTGCACTACCGATCCGCAAATCCTTGATGTTGGCCAAGGTTCCCCTGGTCAAAGAGTTCCCTCACCAAGGACTAACGCTAAGCGATCTACCAATCTGTAAGTCAATAACCGCTAAGATAATATGCTTGAAAAGTGATAAGCCGAAAGGTAAACACAAACTTCTTACCCAAAGTGTAAGTAGCTTGTAGAGGTACAAGCGAAGCGGTGCACCGAAACAAGTCCTCAGACCTCCGACCTCCTAGGAACCGCGGAACACCCGAGTGGACCGACAACTCCTAGGTAGAAGGAACCAAGCTTCTTTCGAGCTCTTCCCTCTCTCACTCTCTAGAATTAGAAGTAGAAGAAGAAGACTAAGCTACTCTCTTTCTCAAATGTGTTGGATTCTCCTTGGTTGTGTGTTGAGGAAGAGGTAGCGGGTTTCCTTTATAGCTTGAGTGGAGGGGAGTCTTTGGAAAAGTGTCACCTCCCACCATTATGGCCAAACCGACCAAGCATAGGCGGTTTCAAGGTTCACTGAACCTGGCACACCTCGTCACCGACGTTCTCTAGAGTGAATGAACCGCCACGAGGAAGCCGGGGCCCACTGCCGAGTGGAGGTGCGCTACAAGCACTCGGTCGCCCCCTGCGGGCCCAACTTTGTCGTGTTGTCTTGTTTAGTCGTGTTGGGCCCCCTTGATTGATGTGTATGGCATGGATTTGTGGCCCATCCGAGGTGAGTTAGATTGGCTTGCCATATGTCGCTTTTGGCCCTTTTCTATTTATGGTTTTTATTATTCTTTTTCTTTATATTTTGGCCAAAAAGTGTACATACCAATTATACACCAAAACTATGGAATTTGTTAGTTTATAAACCCTATTTCTAGGTTGTTCTGGTGTATGTTGACGGTGTTTGATCCGTAGTTGGTTACCATCAACAAACTCCCCCACACTTAGCCCTTTGCTCGTCCTCGAGTGAAGGCATAGGGACTAGAGTGGTTCAATCTCCAAGATGTAGATCTGCACAAGTTATTCCGGGCCTCACCTGCTTTGTGAGCATTCAAAGTGGCTACCAAGTTATCTTTGAATAATTGAGCGATGGAATAGCATGAATTCCCATCCTCTTGCTACTACTCATTCGCAAAGACTTCGGTTGTTGTTTTTTTTTTGAATTTTTGAAAATAAAGTAGCAATGCTCCATGGTTGATTCTCACATAGTCACTCAATTCTTTCTCCTTGCCAAAGCACTCTTTTCTCTCACTCATCCTATTTTTTTACAGTAGGGTTTTTGTGGATCTTTCGAGTGGAGCGATGCATACTTACCTCTATATACATTGTTGGGTCAAGCTGATCATTGGAGGGAAGTGCCATACTCCTAGATCGAAATGTTCAAGTGTGTGGAAATATTTGTAGTATTTTTGTGATTACTCCTTGTCTCATGATCTCTCTCTTTTCTTTTTTGTATGCTTTTAGAGAAATACTGAGGCTACTTTATTTCCTTTTCCTCTCTCTTTTTTTGGACGATCTTGACTTCTGAAAGGTCCTAATGGCTAGAGGGGGTGAATAGCCTATTAAAAATTCTTGCAACAACACTAAACAAACGGATTAGACAATAAGATGGCGAAGCTAAATGAGCGATGCTACTTTCTAATTAGCTAAGCAAGCCACAAGTCAATTTCTATTGTCTCTAATCACAACAAGGCTATGTCGCTAATTTACTCCTAGGTGGACAAAAGATTCTAACTAGAACAACAACAAGGAGCTACACAATTCTAGCAAGGAAAGCAACTAAACAACCTAGGCAATTCTACACAAGTATATCAATGTAAATGCTAGAGAGAGTGATCGATATACCGACGGTGGAGTGTAGAGGTGGAAGCCAATCACCGTGATCAATATGAAATCTCCAACGAGCAAGCACACAATTGACACAATGATTTTTCACGAGGTTCACGTGGCTTGCCCAAGACGCTACTCCCCGTTGTGGCAACACACTCACTTGATGGTTGCTAAGCTTAATGGCGGTGCCAAATCCCCGGTGGGAGCTCAAGCAAACGATCACAAGAGAGGGTCCAACAAGCCACGAGCAATCCACTAGTGCTCCTTTCGCGAATCTCCCCGCGGGGTAAGGAACGACCCCTCACAAACCACCGCAGTGGCCTCCTCGAACAAGCTCCAATCGAGCTCAACACCGCCTCTTGCTCCAAGCCGCTAGGGAACCGGGCAAATTCCCAAGAAAACAAGAATCCCGGCTTCTCCAAGGATGAAGTGCCTCTAGATGCAATCACCAATGCAATGCACTTCTATCACTCTCAATCTCACCAAGAATTCGAGTTATGGATGGAGAGATGAGTGGAGAGGAGTCTCAAATGCTCACAAGCAAGTTAGAGTGTTCAAATGTGCAAGAGAGGGGGCTAGGAACCGGGCAAACCCATATATATAGCCCCACTCACGAGATAGAGCCGTTGGCCTTCAAATTGGGTCAAGTCTGCTTGGACGGGACGCCTGGACCGGACTCACCAGTCCGGCCGCGAAGTCCAAAGCCAAAGATCCGGCCGACGCGTCCCCAAGCAAAATTCCGTCTGCAGAGCTCTCGCTGGGCCTTGACCGAGCCTCCCCTGTTGGTGCGTCGGTCGCGCCATCAGTGCGTCCGGTCACCCCTGAATCGACAAGTCTTCATCTTTTTCATTGCTCTTTGCTTCAACTTTGCTTCACCTCTTGCCATAGATTGCCAACACATCCAAGATGATCACGTTATCATGCATGTTAGCTCGTCGATAAGTTAGGCAAGATCGAAGTTATTGCTCTCATTTTCCTAAATGCAATATTCAAGTCAATTGGACCTAGAAGCACTTCACCAAAAGATTGTCGCGGCATTCCCTCTTGATAGTCGGCTATCTATCCTATAATGTGATCACACACTCTATCGTGTCTTGATCACTAAAAGGAAAACCCTATCAAGATACCTTTGCCTTGATCTCCCGGGTTCCTCTCAAGCCTATCATCGAGCTTGACGTTCCATCAAGTCCACCGACATTGTCCATGATGATCATCATGCTCCTTGTCATCCACCTAATCCTATCTTAAGTCATACAGTTAGAGCAAAGGATTAGTCCACAAGCATGTCATCAATTTCCAAAACCAAACATGAGATTTCAATCTCCCCCTTTTTGGTAATTGATGACAACCAAAAACACAAAGATATGAAATAAAATTCAATTGAACTTGAATTGCTTGTCCATAGCATTTTGATCATGAATCAAGGATTGGACAAACATTTCAAGGTTCGGTTTTGGTAGTAGTAGCTCCCCCTACATATGTGCTTCCATGTGTTTGGATCAATTTGGCACATATGTATGGATAGAAATGTTGGGGAGAGATACTAATACCAAAGGATGCTAAGTGTCGTGGTCTGATATCGGGGGTATGCCACAGACACAGTACAATCGTATGGCTCGTGTGGGACTTCAATGGACTAGCTCAAGGGTCACAAGACGCAAGGTTTATGCTGGTTCGGGCCAATTGGTGCCCTAGTCCAGTCTCCAGTTTGAGTCACTATGTGGCCGAGCTCAAATGCTCGTGTCGGGGAGAATAAAAGCTGTTCGAGAGAGGGAGGCCGGCTCCCAAGTCTCTCGTGGGGGTGGAGTGGAGTGATGATCGTAGTGTTTCGGTATGCGAGGGTTGAGAGGTGAGACGCTTTCTCCGTGGGCCAAGCCCCCCTTTATAGCCACAAGGGGAGGTACACACAGATGCCACATGGAGAGGGACTAAAGAGGAGAAGAACACAAAATAGAAGGGGTAAAGTGCTAAATGACGAGGGACCCATAGGTCGTCGTTTTCACGCTGGTCGCCGTGGGCTTGTTCGCGGCGTGTCCCGTCCGCACTCTCGGCCGCCGCCAGATGCGGGACTCGGGGATGGGCGGAATCCGTCCCCATACCCCGTCGCGATCGTAGTGGGAACGCTGCGCCTTGCCGGGATGGCCCCGTCTCATTTAGGATGACGTCTTTTTGTCGATAGCGGTTGGCGGTATGCGGCGGCGTGGTGGGATGCGGTTTCGTATGCCGAAAGTGAAAAAACCGCTCCAAACCGCCAGGAGAAAGGGCGGAACAGGGGCGAAAATTTGCGCCGACCGCCCGCGTGGCGCCGGCCGCCCCCCAGTCTGGGCCTCCCGGCCCCGCCTTCTCTGTTGCGCTTTGTCCTTCAAATGTTGGGCCTATGATGGTGCATGGGCCAAATTGTGCGCGGGGTTTGGTCCTCTTGATTGATCCACTCCTTGGCGTCTTTTATTCAATACGCTTTCTAATTTATTTGACGACTTTGTACTGTTTCCACTCTTATACCGCAAAACATAATTTCTACGAATACAAGTGGAACTAGGTTAGAAGTAAAGGTATATGTAACATAAGTTTGCCCCTTTTTCATGAATTGGATAAGGGTTGGCGGTATAATATACTCGATAATGACCGCCAACAAGTCCCCTGCTTAACCTTTGCTCGTCCCCGAGAGCAAATAGCTAAGTGTTTGGTTGTTGATCGGGAGTTTCTACAATGCCGATATATTTCAAAATGTACCATGCTCATAATAAAGTATTCTTCCGTTGTTTAAATAAATTGGCATTTTTATCTATCCTTGTTTACTTAAATCATATGGGGCTTATAACATTCTCCAAACTCTTGGGTTATTGCAAGATAGAACGGTTTTCATAGAAACACTAGTCATTCATTCTTTGATTGATCATTCATGCGGAGATTTTCGTATTGATTTCTTAAATCATCTCGTGTGCAAACCATAAGGAGAAACAAGTCATAAGCCTTGATCAAGATGTGCAAGTGAATTTTTTTTTTTGATAAGGTATGGGCTAGCTCTTATTTCTTTTTTAGAGAAGTGGGCTCTACTCGCCCTCGGACACTTGTCCATTATTCTTCTCTTCTTCCTTTCTTTTTTTTAGAGGCGAGTATCGAAGATCCCATTGTTTTATTTTTTTCTGACACACGTCCATTTTTTTTTCTAGCTTAGCCCATAACCTATCAATGTGAAAGTGAATCTTGATCAAAAGCGTATGACAGGTGTCTCACATAGGCTATCATGAGAATTTTTGATCATTAAGGAATTTTGGAAATTATTCTCCGAATGATGAATCTCTTTTTAGAACAAAATCATAGTAGATTCTATTTTTACCATATCATATCCGGCAATAGCTTAGAGAAGAATCATGTGTTTGCATACCCACAAATCATTAAGTTTTAGGACAAGACAAGTTAAGCCAATAAACTTAAACATTGGGGAATACAATGTTATGAACTAGGTGCAAATTGAACTATAGACGAGCAACTATTCATCATTTCAACTTCAGAGAAATTAAGCATCCTTATACTACATATTGGAGTGGAATCATATTTTTGTTCTTTTCATTTTTTTTAAAAAAAATACATAGTTCACTATAATGATAAAATAAATTAAAATGATGAAGGATAACTAAATGTAAGAAAAGAATTTTTATTTAAATAAAAAGAATCATAAAAATTATTACCGACTTACCTTCCGCAGGAGTACCGCTAGTTGGCGCACGCCATAGTTTGATTTGTGGATTGTGGCCTCTCTTGAGCGCGCTTGGAGACTCCCAAGCTTGTCTTTGGATGTCATCAAAATAGCAGGACAAGAAATACTTTGGTTGAAAGGTTTATTTTTTATTACTATTAATTTTTTTTTTGGTTCACTAAACAAGATTTCATCTCCATTTTCATCTCAAGGACTTACCCTTATAAATTTGACAAATTCCTGCATGGATTAGTCCATATGATCAACCAAAATCTATACTAGCAGCTTTTAGTTCAATAATCAAACTCGACTCCATGTCTAATTCGATTAAGGAAGACCTTTTTGACCTAAGCACCACGCTTAATTCAAAAATCTATAGAAACATGATCTTAACCTCTAAACTAAACACCTTGCTTAATTTAGGAGATATATGATCAGCTTCTAAACCAAAATATCTTTGGCCTAGACAAAGGAAGCATGGAAAGATAACAAGATTCATCCAATGGAAAAGAAGACTTTGAATGGTGAACAAGATGATTTTTTTTTTTTGCAAGGTAATGAACAAACATGAAAGTGTAGGTTTCACATTACCTTGTTATGGTCCTCCCCCAAGCTAGCTCAAACTCGATGGATCGGGGTTGTACCCCCGTGCTTTCTTGGCCTTACCTGCATGGTTAGTGTATGATAGATTCACGAGTGGACTTACCATCCTTCATGATTTCCTCAGTTCCAAAACGTATGCAGGAGGGAGCAATTGAGCAAGCTTGGTTTTTTTTTTAATATCAAAGGAGGACAACTTCACCAACTTTTCATACTCAAACAAGGCTAAGATAAATATGTAAGGTAAGTCTAGCCTTGTTTTATCTCCTTCATAAAGTATAGCTCTATTTATTTATGAAGTCAGCCCTGGGTTCATTAATCAAACTTCAACGCCATGCCAAAATTTGATTAAAGAAGGTCATTTTAACCCAAGCACCATGCTTGATTTAAAAGACCTATGTATGTACCACATGTGCCCATGTAAGTGCATCCAAACCCGGATCATGTTTCATGAACAAAGGAAACAAGAATCTTTTTATGGAGACAAAAGTAAGAAAAATGATTTGGTGAAGAATTACCTTTTGCTTACCCGAGTGTGTATATGTAGCATCATTAAACTTTTGTGGCAATAGCTTGATTGTCCACCTCAGGCGGGCCACAAGGCTTGATCGATCATCATTCACAATTTATGATTGAATTGTGAGTGATGAGTGTAGTCGTTCCGCCATATAAGATGATCATTTTTTTCTCTTGACGATGACTTTCTCTCCATCCGCATAGAGTTAGTGTGTATACATATATACTTATCTATGAGATAGTAGGGTGGGCTCGTGATGATATATTTTTTTATATTGTTTTTTTTAGCAAGGCAAGATTAACATCAATTTTTTTTCTTCTTTTTTTTTTGAGTTGATGTTGCTCCATGCCCTCAAGCATGATATGTCCTATGGTCTTCTTGATCTTAACCTGAAATGGTTAGTGACAAGCATACCCGAAAGTGCATACCAACTTGAAAACATGCCCTTGCTTTTATTAGTAGGATTTTTTTTTTCAATATAAACCTGTCATGAACAATGGTTACTACACATGCATATCATCATGAACATGTTCTAGTAGATCATTCCTTTAACCAATGCCTTCCCAAAGAACGGCGCCAGAAAAGCTTGTTGGCGTTTCTTAACGCAAACAAAGAGTTCCGCAAGCGCCGCGAGAAATGCCGGGCCAGTAGCTTTCACCCGGAAGTATTCAGGGTATCGTATTTCCACAGGGAAGGCATGGTGTAAAAGTCTCTAATATGAACATGGACAAGATAACATGACTATGCAATAGACCACAATCCATAATAGGGATAAATCAAATGGTATGATAACTTGACACACACACTTGAACCAGTCTCAAAGGATAAAAAAGAAAACATGCTAGGAGAAGGATATCCTATATAGCTTTATTAAGATAGTAGATATACATGCATGCCTTATACCGTCAGAGATTCTAACTCGAGATAACCTCAATTACTATATTGGTTTACTTCAGGGCACCGGATAACGCCTGGTGCGCTGCGATGCCGGCCAATAGCCCTATCTCAAACACCGACGTGGGGGAATACAAGGGCCGGACAGGGCTGTCACCACCACCGCCTACCCCTCGGACCGTGCGCGTTCGAGGCAAACGGCGAGGCAGCCTCTAGCATAAACACCACGTTTACGCTATGACTACTACTCTAGCGTTGATCGGGGTGACCCGTGCGAGGCCCTCTACGAGCATCCGCCACAAGGGTGGACGACGAACCCGTAAAACCGACAAGCAACCAAGAATTATCTTAAGAGAGAACTCATTATGGTCTAATCATGTATGTATAATACATTTAGCATAAAGTTCTATTTGACAAGATCATGACATGCAAACTATATGCTAGTTCATATGCTAAGATCATATCGCATGAACTCGTGCTTTATTTTTAGCTATTGATAATAAGAACAAGAATAATGTGGAGAGCAAAGTATTGATCAACATAAGTAAAACTATATTAATCATACCAAGTACCTCTAGGAAGATCTTGATCTTTTACATTGTGCCTAACTCCTAACTAATAAAAGGAAGAAGAGAAAGTGAAAAGAGACAAGCTCTTGTGTGTTGTGTGTGTGTGTCTTACAAGTGAGGAGTGCCTCTCTTTATATAGTGGAGAGGAGGAGGGAATGGAGGGCTCTCCTTGCTTTGAGGTGTTCTTGGCGGAACGAAACCTTGTACCGCATGCAACCGCCGAGTGAAAACCGCTCCAAACCGCCCGGAGAAAGGGCGGAACAGGAGGGCGAAAATTTGCGCCGACCGCCCTGATCGCCGGCCGCCCCACGGGGGGCCTCCCGCCCCGCCTTCCCTGTTGCGCGTTTTGTCCTTCAAATGTTGGGCCTATGATGGTGCATGGGCCAAATTGTCTTGCGGGGTTTGGTCCTCTTGATTGATCCACTCCTTGGCGTCTTTTATTCAATACGCTTTCTAATTTATTTGATCGACTTTGTACTGTTTCCCACTCTTATACCTGCAAAACATAATTTCTACGAATACAAGTGGAACTAGGTTAGAAGTAAAGGTATATGTAACATAAGTTTGCCCCTTTCTCATGAATTGGATAAGGGTTGGCGGTATAATATACTCGATAATGACCGCCAACAATGACCTAGAGGTCGTGCGAGTCGTAGATGGATAGTGGGTCCGGGAGATCAGAGTTCCGTACGAAGAGAGCTCGTGACGAGGCGGAAATAGGTCGATCGGACCCGGAGGTCGCTTGATAACGCACGCCGAGGCCGATGACGGACCTGCACAATCATAGAGTTGATGTAGATCGAGGCGGACCCTGTTTTGGTTGTAAATGAACGAAGTCCCCGAGTTGGCACATAACTTTAATCGCAAAAGTCTCGTGTTGTTTGTTCTTTCTTTTCTCGCTTAAAGGCCTCATCGAGTTCCTAAGCTTGAGGTCGGGTTTTAGAGGAGCGGATGGCGGACCTTTTCTCTGTAGCCGCGGGGGCGTAGGAGATCGATAGGCGCTCGCGCCATGCCTCGTGACTTCGACTTATAGCTTAGTCGGACGATGTTCCCGATACGTGAAGAGAAAGAGAGCAAACAATATCCGAACGGATCGGGTGTGACCATAGTGTATTTTTAAGAAAAAGTTGGTAAAAACGGGGGTGTGCGCCCGTCCTCTATAGCCCCCGAAAGCAAGGGCTGTCCTCGCCGAGGTAAAGGGAGGTCGTTGCTCAACGGCCGAAAATGGAAAAGGATCCAATGCTCGCACAAATTTTTGCATTGGGCGGTAATTTGCGATGTGCGTTAAGGGTAAAAGAGACGTAGCTGCTCGATGTTTCGGGCGTTGGTGACGACTTCGATTGTCGGAGCTTTGTATGTGTCGGGTGAGCGCGCTTGCACGAGCGGTCAAGGTCGGACCCCTTTGGACGCGGTAGAGTTTCGACAAAGCTCGCGTCGGTGAAGAGCTCGGAGAAGTTCGTGAGGGAGCTCGGCGGCGTGGCTCGAGAAGCTCTACGGACGGGAGATGGTGAAGAGCTCGAGAAGTTCGGGGCGGAGAGCTCATGGACGAGCTCGGGCGGCGGAGACCTCGTGGCCGGTTCGGCAAGGCTCGTTGGTGAAGAGCTCGGAGAAGTTCGGGCGGCGAAGATCTCGCGTGGCGGAGCTCGGCGAGGCTTGGGTGAAGAGCCCCGAGAAGTTTGCGGCGAAGAGCTCGTGGTCGAGCTTGGTGGCGGAGGGCTCATGGCCGGCCTCGGCGAGGCTCGTTGGTGAGGAGCTCGGAGAAGTTCGGGCGGCGAAGATCTCATGGCGGTTTGGCTCGGCGAGGCTCGGTGAAGAGCTCGGAGAAGTTTGGCGGTGAAGAGCTCGTGGGTCGGGCTCGCAAGGCTCGTTGGTGAAGAGCTCGAGAGAAGTTCAGCGGTGGAGATCATCGGTAGAGCTCGTGGCAGGACTTGTCAACGGCTTGGCCGGCTCGGGCGGAACTTTTTTTGGCAGCTCGTGGCGTAGATCAAGGTGGAGCCCCGAGCCGCCCAACCTAAGTCGCCGGTGGCCCCCGCCCGGAGTCGTATGTATCGCGGCGGCGACGGTCGAAGCGGATCGACCCTCACCGAAGTCGCCAGTCGCGGCGAAGTCGGGCGTAGTTGGAAGGAGGTGGTGGAGCGCGCGCGCCAACAAATCGTCGCGGCAAGGCATCCCGGCTCTGGTCGCACCGGGTGTGCAAGCGACCTCCGACTTCGAGTCGCGCAGTCGCGGCGAGACGGTCGGGGGGTGGGCCCGTCGGGACGCTGGTAGTCGCTGGGCGCGGTGCACGCCGAAAGTGTGGCGGGATCCCGCCGCTAGTCGGAGGCGGGCGACCCCAACCGCAAGTCGCGCAGGGCGGGCGGCCCCGTCGCCGATCGTGCGGACGGGGAACCGGCGGCCGGACCTCGTCGGCTCGTGTTCTCGCATCCCCCGTAGGTCGGGCGAGACGCGCAAGGGTCCCGCCGACGTGGGCAGGCCGGCCTTATCCCCGAGGACGGGGTGCGGTGGACCGCCTTCGTGGGACGGCGATCGCCGCGACGCTTTGGGCACTAGGGAGCTCGCTCCAAGCGAGGAGAGCCGCCGGAGCTCGTGTAGACAGAGCCCGGCGAGTAGCCGAAGCTTTGTGGAGATCGAGGCGAAACAACTCGTGGAGTTCAACGCGGCGATGGGAGCTCGTGCTCTACCGAGCTCGACAAAGGAAGTTCGAAAGTTGGAGTTCGCCGTGAGAGCTCGTGAGCGGAGCTCGAGGTGGGACTCAGACCTCAGCCAGGAGAGCTCGAGCTCATGGCGAGCTCGCCGAGAGCTCGAGCACCCGGAGGCCCCGATGGCGCTTTTGTCGATGGGTCGACACGGAGATGGGGGCGGAGTATCCTGCCACCGGCCGCGACAAACTGAGGTGGGTCGGCCCACGACCGCTGGCATTTGTTAAATGCTAAAAGAATATGAAGGATTCTGCAAGCGCCACGTAACACCTACCATTGTAGCTTTTCCCTAGGATGAGTATTCTAGAGTATCGTATCCACGTGGAAGCTTTGAGTAAAGAATTCTAATAAGTCACAATCATGTATCCACTAACTTAGCAAACCACTAGACGATATAGTGAGGAGGTAATTGTTAAAGGATAAATAAATATCAATGCATAAAATAATAACCTACCTAAGATATCAAAGAATAACTAAACTAATCAAGAGGTCAAAGGGAGAGATCAAGGTTCCTGGGTAATTCTCTATTACTTAGGTTCTATGATAGCAATTATACTAATGCACTTTGGAGCAAAGAGGTCCGTCCCAACTCTCGAAGAAGACCGGGAAGAAAGTAGTTGGGAGAAGGCTGCCTAAAGCTCTACTGAAACACCAACCCATACGTGGGGGACTACAAAGGCCTGACAGGGCTGTCACCCCTGGGGCTACCACAACTATCCGTAGGTTTGGGTGCAACCTCAGGTAACCTATAGCCTAGACACCAAGTCTACACTATCGATTACAACTCTAGCTACCATGAATAACTAGAGTCCTCAATACGAGCGGAGATCCCATGCAATAGCATAACAACTATACTTAACCATATATGAAAAGCATGGAAGTGAATAGAGAAGATAAATATATAAATCATAAGTCTTGTAGAGAAGATACAAAGACATACCATACTCTGAAGACATCTCCAGAACAGGAGCATAGCACCACTCTCCTTTACTCTTGATTAGATCTAAGTTAGATCTAATCTAGTTCTAATTACATGGCTAATCTACCTCTAATTACATGACTAATCTACTTCTAATCTTCTTCTAATTCACTAATCCCGGAGAGAGGTTATCCTTACATTGGGACACCTCTACAACTGAGAGATAATGAATAGAATGAGATAGAATGAATTAGGGTTTAACCCTGGGGTCAGGGGGTCTTCTTATATAGGCCTTGGCGATGAACGATGACCATTGGATCAAACCGACCTTCAATAACGGTGTAGATACAACCTCAAGGTCGGTTACAAACTGACCTACGAAGATGGGCCTGATTGGCTATCAGATTGGGCGGCGCGAGGATGATTTAGGCCGGCCGCCAGGCCCATGTGGCCAAACCATGTCATCTTTCTTCTGGTGTCTTCTGGTACCTTCTAGAGTGTTTTAGTCCACATTTTGGGTCGAGTTACTTCACGGTTAAGTCTTGTCATCGTATGTGAGATATATTCTGGAACTTTCTCCATTCTTCTCTGCATTTATCTTGTTAAGTCCCTGAAAAGATATAAATCACCAAAGCTCATGGAATTATGTTAGTTAGACCCCTAGTCTATGTTGATATTCATTTTAAGCCCTTATCCATGTTTAGTTGACTAGTAATATTATGCTATAACATGTGTCAACAAGTTCCCCCAAGCTTACCCTTTGCTAGTCCCTAGCAAAGCCAAACTCAGCAATGGATCAGGAGTTGCTACAACGCTTTCACGCCTCCAAAGTACACATGCTTTCAAACAAAATTTCTCCTCTATATTAGAATAACCTTCAACTTACCCATATTACCTTTAACCATGGAGCTTATAGCCTTTTCTTAGGATCTTGGGTAATTGAAAGATAGAACAATCAAGTCAAACACCTTATCTCAAACTCTTTGTTCAACTGTCCTTCTGGAGTGTTTGCAAGTTTTCAAAATAAAACTCAAAGTTCATTGTATGACTCTCTCAAGTCTCTCATTTGTGGTATTTGTGGATCCTCACTTAGACAATAATGTTGTGTTGCCTTTCTCTCATAATATGTGGTATTTTTGGAATAAGGCAGTAAGACACTATGCCTTCTTCTCTCTCACCCTATATCTAAGGTTTATATCTGGAGCTCATAGGTAGGAGAAAACTAAATCTACTTACTAAGCATATATTGTAAGTTCAAGTAATGGATCCAAAGTCACGAGTCACACTGATCAAGTGGTGCATGTGTATGGTGGAATATGATGGTAGGTGTGTGAGGTGAGTGTAATGAATGCAATGAGGGGAAAGCCTAATTCTACTTTTGCTCCTTGAGGAAAACCTATCTCTCTCTTTGGGACTTTGAAAGTATTTAGGAGAACCTGGGTCGTATATTCTTTCTATATATATATATATTTTTTTCTTTCTTTTTTTTCTCTATATTTTTCCATGGAGAGGGCGGGCATCTAAGTACCCATTGTTTTATTACGGATACTTGTCCATTTTTTTAACTCTCCTTTATTCTTTTCTTTTCTAGGGAGGTAGGCTCTACTCGCCCGTAGGACACTTGTCCATTTTTCATCTCTCCTTTCTTTTTTTCTTTCTTTTCCCTTCTTTTTTTTTCGACTATACAACATAAGCCTTCTTTTGCAATAAACTTGTAGAGAGATATAAACAAGGATAAAGGAGCTTTTATGAAATATAGGCTAAGTGTATATGTGTGGGGAATATTTTTGGTTGCTCTCTCCCAGGATAGGAGTAGAACATTTTTTGTGGATATTTGGTGGATGCTTTGTGGATGCGTACTTCCAAGATAGAAGTAGCATAAATGCAAGTGGAGTAGAGTGGAGTGGAATAGAGTGTAGTGGAGTGGAGTGTGCATGATCAGCATGACAAGTTTCTAAGGGTCGACAAAGATTGAACAAACTCAATGCAAAGCAAGCAACCTATATATATGTCAAAGGGTTTTCCTAATTTAGGGAGCATGTATATATGGCTGTGGTAGGAGGTTCAACACTCTTGTCACATAGGAACTTATCATGTGCACTTTAATTTTCAAAAGATAAATCTCCAGAAATCTAGTATCACTAGGAGTAAGATAAATAGTAGCTCAGACTTTCATATATCATATCCGTCAATTACCTAGACTTTAGAGCAAGCATTTGCTACCCACAGGTTTTAGGTTCAGAGCAAATCTCAAATCAAAGAAGTTGCATTAAAAGCTCGAGAGAAATTAAGCTTGAAAGGTAGGTACTTGGAAGGAATTACGACGGAGCAACTATTCATCATCTCCAAGGCTAGAGATTATCTTCAGAGTTTATTTTATTACCACACTCTAATAAAGACTCTTTAATAAAGACTAGATAGACTCTATTTATTTGGTTTCCTTAGTTATGCATCTTTTTATTTCTTTCTAATAAAGCAAACAAATCTAGCTAACATTAAATAAGATAGAAGGATACTTATCTAGATACATGGGGGTTGCCCTCCCCCAAGCTGGATGTTAACATAGTCTTCAATGTTCTTGTTGGTTGGAAGCATAGGTAGATAGTAATGGTGGCTGATTGATCTTCTTTAACGCTGGACACCATGTGTGTCATATCTCTCTTCCTTGGGATCCTGCTGAACTCAAATAGACAACAAAGCTAGTGGAACTTGATTAAGCATTAGGGGTTAGCCATGTTGCTTCTTGTTGCCAAAGATTAGGATTATTCCTTTGAGACAAGAGTTCAAAGAAGATTAATATTTTTTGGATTTTCTATGCAAAATAAAGTATGATGATGCATGCATATTTATTTTATTTTTATGCCACCACAGTAAATATCCTTATGGGTTGTTACACACCACAAAATTACTCACATGGGGCTTAGAGTTTTTCAAAGTATATGCAACAAACAAATATTTATTTTCTTTTCTAATGCAAGGCTTGTGCTATAATGTAAATATGCTAAAGGAAAACAATTACGCAACGCAATAAAGTAAATATGGATAACTACCGATCTTACCTTTTCGGCGAACGTTCAGTGTTTTAAGTCCTCTGAACGAGACTTCTTACCTTGTCGTTTCCTTGAGTGTATTATCTGATCTTGACGGTCGTGCTCCTTGAGATGGTGAAAGATGACGTCACCCATGTTCTTTGCCTGTCTTATGAGTTGGAATGAAGCATTGATGTAGGCATCGTCTTGTTTAGTGTGCATGCTTGCAAGACATTCACTTGTTGAATTTTGGAGAGACTGATAGGCTTCTCCACCTTTTTGCTCAAAGTGTGTCCTGCTTGCAAAGTCATGGTAGAGATCAAGTGCATGGGCTCTGTTGGTGGGAAAACACCAACAGAACCAAAACTTCATTCATTCTTCTCTAACCATAGGCACATCAAACAAGATAGAGTTGATTATACTTTTCTTAAATCTAACTTGGGTGACAAGATCAGAAGATTGAGCATGATTGTTTGTGATTAAAACATTCGACAAATCAAATCAAGCTCGTTGACTCTTGGAGGGTTTTCTTATCTAAACACCAAAGGCATGATTATAATTATGTTCTTCCAAAACAAGGTAAGCAATATTCTGGCTTACAAGATGAGGACTAAGAGATCAAGAGAATGGTGGTAGGAACAACTAAAGAAACAAAACATGTTGAGCTAATGAAGTTGGATCAGCAAGGGTGTTGCTCTAACATGTTTGGCTCTTTGTTTATAAACATGCCATAGTTAAGGGAAAGCTTATTTATTGACAACTTACCTCAAGATGTTATCTTAATTGTTGAAGCATGCCGCACCGTAACACCTCGTGGTGGACCTTTCCATCTTGAAGCTTTCCTTGTTTGGCCTCTTTGTGTATCTTATTCCTCACTTGTCTCCTTTATTATATCGTCCTTTCTTTCTTGTTCTTTAAATTGTGCTCGAACCTTTTTTGCTCCTCTCATGATTTTATTCCTGCAATATTAGTTGACAACACATACCCGAAGGAATATACAAGTAATTTCAACAAGAGTAGAATTGCCACGGAGCTAAAGGTTGCTTTTATGCTAGACAAAGTTTTGATTAGATATTTTAATTAGCATATGTCCACTATTACTTTTTCTCTAGTGGGAAATTTTATTATACCTTAAGTTTGATTTTGATGTATGATATTTATTAACTATTCAAACTTAGAGAGACAAAGTAATTGTGAGTAGAGGGATTGCAAACCAGCATGTCGAGTGACGAAGCTTGAGTAGAGGAGGAGTATGTCGATGATCTTTAGAAGAATCGACCTTCCTCCCCATGCTCGTGCCTTCCTCACACTTTCGATACTTTAAGTGTGAATGCTAAACCATCCCTAATCGTGTATTGCAATCACCATGTCCTTTGACGTTGTTCATCCTTTGTCCCTACAAGGTTAGTGACCAAGAATACCCGAAGGGAACTTATCCTAGGAACATGTTTCTTTTATCATGAGCCTTCATGTGCTCAGATATATATTATTATTATAATTATTATTTTCTTTAGAACATAAGACAAAAGTTGTATACAAATATGTGATTTATATTCACTTACCTGTCTTTGATGTTCTTGTGGCCTCGTTGTTTTGTCTATCCACTTCTCGAGTGAGAGCTTCTTCTAGATCATGTTGTATGACACTCTTCTTCACTGAATAGACATAGCACGAGCCTTTCCCTGCAAAATATTAATGGACACATACCCGGGGAATATACAACATGGTTGAAGCAGGGGGTTGTAGTCCAAGGTTTATATGATTTCCTCTATGCTAATGAACAGGTGGTTCTTTGGTTACTCTTAGCACAGATTTTATTTATTCATGTCTTATAACACCTCTTTTTTTTTTTTTACGGCCGCACTCTAGCATATGGATCAAGACAAAGATAACTTGTAGCAAAAGACAGAGTGAATGATATTTGATACTTGCAATTCTTCCATGAATGAGCCATGTCTTTTGCACAAGGTTGGAGTTCATCATATGCCTTGCTTCATCTCTGATCTGAGTTCATCTCTTGACTTACCCGAATTGGTTTTGAGAGTTTTCTGCAGGGGTTAGTCCAAACAAAATATCCAATGTCTACGCAAGTAATTCTTAGTTCAATAACCAAACTAGACTCCATGTCTAATTTAATTAAGGAAGGCATTTTAACCTAAGCACCACGCTTAATTTAAGAGCCTTTAGAAGTATAGCTAGTACTTCCAAACCAAAACATACTATAGCAAACAAGGGTGACATAAAAGCGCTAAAGAGATTTATCCAATTAGAGATGAAAGAGCATGATCAAGGTGAGGATATATTTTTTTTCTTTTTTAGATGCAAACATGGATGGAGGCAAGGAACTAAACATGCAATGGATCTACTATGAGAAAATATAAACTAGCGGAGTGAATGCATGAGTTGATCAAGTAAACATGCAATGCAATGCAAGAAATTAAAAGGATAACTACTCAATAGGTTTAGAGTCCATGAGCAAGACTATCTCACCTTTATTGATCATACTTACCATTATGTGCAGCTTCTATGTACGTCACTTCGAGATGTGTGCATTGAATTCTTATGACGGCGACTTCTTTTCTAATATACAAATGGTTAGAATAATATATATATATAAATACATACCTTGAGATAGCAGGGTTCCAATGGTGATGAATCTTGATTGATCAGGCACCCTGGGTTCTTCAATCTTTTCTTTTCTCGTGGAATCTTGTCGGAAGATCGCAACGACATCTTTTGTCCTGTCTATTCCACAATTCAACGTAACAAGGATAATCCTACTAAAGCTAGTGATACACTAAATTAGCGAGATCATCATGATCATCATTAGAATCTTTAGGCCAATTGCTTCCCCAAGAAGCAACGGCGCCAAAAAAGCTTGTTGGCATTTGTTAAGTGCTAAAAGAATATGAAGGATTCTGCAAGCGCCTGAAACACCTACCATTGTAGCTTTTCCCTAGGATGAGTATTCTAGAGTACCGTATCCACAGGGAAGCTTTGAGTAAAGAATTCTAATAAGTCACAATCATGTATCCACTAACTTAGCAAACCACTACACGATAGTGAGGAGGTAATTGTTAAAGGATAAATAAATATCAATGCATAAAATAATAATTAACCTACCTAAGATATCAAAGAATAACTAAACTAATCAAGAGGTCAAAGGGAGAGATCAAGGTTCCTGGGTAATTCTCTATTACTTAGGTTCTATGATAGCAATTATACTAATGCACTTTGGAGCAGCAGGTCCGTCCCAACTCTCGAAGAAGACTGGGAAGAAAGTAGTTGGGAGAAGGCTGCCTAAAGCTCTACGAAACACCAACCCATACGTGGTGGACTACAAAGGCCTGACAGGGCTGTCACCCCTGGGGCTACCACAACTATCCGTAGGTTTGGGCGCAACCTCAGGTAACCTATAGCCTAGACACCAAGTCTACACTATCGATTACTACTCTAGCTACCATGAATAACTAGAGTCCTCAATACGAAAGAGATCCCATGCAATAGCATAACAACTATACTTAACCATATATGAAAAGCATGGAAGTGAATAGGGAAGATAAATATATAAATCATAAGTCTTGTAGAGAAGATACAAAGACATACCATACTCTGAAGACATCTCCAGAACAGGAGCATAGCTCCACTCTCCTTTACTCTTGATTAGATCTAAGTTAGATCTAATCTAGTTCTAATTACATGGCTAATCTACCTCTAATTACATGACTAATCTACTTCTAATCTTCTTCTAATTCACTAATCCCAGAGAGAGGTTATCCTTACATTGGGACACCTCTACAACTGAGAGATAATGAATAGAATGAGATAGAATGAATTAGGGTTTAACCCTGGGGTCAGGGGGTCTTCTTATATAGGCCTTGGCGATGAACGATGACCATTGGATCAAACCGACCTTCAATAACAAGTGTAGATACAACCTCAAGGTCGGTTACAAACCGACCTACGAAGATGGGCCTGATTGGCTCTTCAGAGCTTTGGCGGCCGCCGCCGAGGCATTTAGGCCGCCGCCAGCCCATGTGGCCAAACCATGTCATCTTTCTTCCGTGTCTTCGGTACCTTCTAGAGTGTTTTAGTCCACATTTTGGGTCGAGTTACTTCACGGTTAAGTCTTGTCATCGTATGTGAGATATATTCTGGAACTTTCTCCATTCTTCTCTGCATTTATCTTGTTAAGTCCTTGAAAAGATATAAATCACCAAAGCTCGTGGAATTATGTTAGTTAGACCCCTAGTCTATGTTGATATTCATTTTAAGCCCTTATCCATGTTTAGTTGACTAGTAATATTATGCTATAACAGGTGTCAACAACGACCTCCAGGTCGAGCGAGGCGAGAGCAGGCCCGTGCTCGTACGGGATGGGGTTCAAGCGGAGGCGCGCGGAGCGGAGGTCGGGCGAGCCCGCGCGGCCTCATTCGCGCAACGCGGTGCGCGTGGTGCGTGGCGGGCGACTCGCTCCGCACGACCTCGGGGTTGTGCGCCGGCGCCCAGTCGCTAGCGGGACCCAGTCGTGGTGACGCTGGCGCGAGGCGGAGTCCGCTGAGTCGTGCGGGGACGGAGGGGGGAGCTCGCACGGCCCGCAAAGTCGCACGGTCCGCCCGCGTCGTCGCGTGTTCGTGAGCGCAACGAGGCTTGTGGCCTCGACCTAAAGCGCGAGGCGGGGACGGCGCGGGGTACCGGGTCGACCTCGAGGTCGCGAGCGGTGGCGTCCGTCCGCTGGTCTTCCGGCCTCTCGGCGGAGCGTGAGATCTGTAGACCGGGCAGCCCCGCGACTTCCAGGTCGAGTCGGCGTCCAGCCCAGCCCTCCAGGTCGTGCGAGTCGGCATCGGCGGTAGCGCACATTAAGCACTTCTAAGAGGGATCCGCGGCCGCCAGGCTTAGACTGCCCAGGGCCGACTCGAGCCCCCGGCCCCGAGCTCGCTGCTCGAGGGGAACGATGGGCGAGGGGGGCGTCCGTCGAAGGACTCCTGTCCGACAAGATGCATTACGACCTTGGGTTGGCTCGGAGCCAAGCAAGTGCGGAAGGAGCGTCGCGATGGCGGTGAAGAAGCGATCCACGACAAAGCATGGATGGAGCGCACCAACACAGAATCGGCGGCGATGCGGATAGGCCGAGGAAAGGTGGCCCGTCGAGGGACCCCTCGGGGCCGGTGTTGACGAAGACGAGCGTGCCGAAGCGCACGGGCACTGCGGACGCCGACGAGGAAACAGATGAAGCCATCGAAGCGGTGACTATTCTCACACGAGCGCTTCCCCTACCTGGCGCGCCAACTATCGTGGTCTAATATCGGGGGTATGCCACGGACATTACGCATAATCGTATGGCTCGTGTGGGACTTCAATGGACTAGCTCAAGGGTCACAAGACACAAGGTTTATACTGGTTCGGGCAAATTGGTGCCCTAGTCCAGTCTCCAGTTGGAGTCACTATGTGGCCGAGCTCAAATGCTCGTGTCGGGGAGAATACAAGCTGTTCGAGAGAGGGAGGCTGGCTCCCAAGTCTCTGTGGGGGTGGAGTGGAGTGATGATCGTAGTGTTTCGTATGCGAGGGTTGAGAGGTGAGAGCCTGCCTTCTCCTGTGGCCGAAGCCCCCCTTTTATAGCCACAAGGGGAGGTACACAGATGCCACATGGAGAGGGACTAAAGAGGAGAAGAACAGAAAATAGAAGGGGTAAAGTGCTAAATGACGAGGGACCCATAGGTCGTACGTTTCACAGTGGTCGTCGTGGGCTTGTTCGTGCGTGTCCCGTCGCACTCGGTCGTCGCCGTATGCGGGACTCCGGGGGATGGGCGGAATCCCGTCCCATACCCCGTCGCGATCGTAGTGGGAACGCGTCTTGTCGGGATGGCCCCGTCTGTACTTCGGATGACGTCTTTTTGTCGTATAGCGGTTGGCGGTATGTGTAATGAACCTCCTAATTACTTGGGACCACACACTGCCTTTGTCCCAAAGACCTCGACAAATGTGGCATGCACCCAATAACTTAAGAAGCCTCGCCGGGTGTCATCGGAAAAACACGATTACACCACTCTCATACCAGGATCAACAAAGGAGTAGCTACAACATTACAACATTTGTTACAAAAAAATACGGTCGAGTGAAGAATAATAACATTAATTTTACAAAATGTGAGTAAGTTATATTTAAGTGAACGTAACTTAATTTGTGGAAGCTAGGTAGAACTAGAAGACACCAGATCATGTCGAGCCCACCGACATAATCTTGGTTAAACAAAGACGAGTCGGTACTCGCAATGGGGGTTAACAAACCCTGAGTACAGGAGTACTCAACAAGACTTAACCGACAAAGAAAAGAGGAGAAGACTCAGGAATGCTGGTCTTAGGAGTCAAGGTAAGGCTTTAGCAAGAATCAAGGACTCTTTTGTAGAAAAGCTTACTATAAGTGAATCCTTACTTTCAATATTTTTAATTCAGATTAGTAGCTCATATACTCTAGGTTATCCTATTCTAGAGCAAACATATTTTTCTTATTTCAACTCTCTTTCCTCAAAAACATATTCCATCATTTACTACGATGAAGGTCAGGGAATCGGGTCTCCTTCTCCGAGAAGCAACGGCGATTCATGAACCGATTATACCCAGCTGGGGATCCCTAACCACACGACATATGTAGCACTTAAGCTCGCATATATCAACCCTCACTCGGTTCGTCCAAAAACGGACTGGGTCCATCGCCACCCGAGAGCACGAGTACTCCACCTCCCTACCCCGTCCCCTAATGACGGTTTGACCAAAGAGGGATGGGTACATGCTACTCCCGCCATCTCTCCACTCCCGGTCTTGCGGGTTGTCCGTTCGATTTGGCACACCCCGAGATCGCTTACGGGGCATGTGGCCGCTTAGTTTCGTCTGACCTGGGGTGACTGCCAGTCAGACGTGCCATTGACCCAAACGGCCTCAGGCGCAACTTGCATTCAAAAAGTCCCGATTTCACTCAGGCCAAACAACGGACGGTCCTTAAACGACCAACACGGGACAAGCACACTAGGAATCCCGCCGGCTTTCAACCTACGTCCCCGTCCGATCTCAAATTCATCACTACAACTCTTTCTTTTTTTCAACGGTACCATCTTCTCAAATAAAACATTTTGACGAAAAACTTAACTAATTAAGCGGGGCTAAGCATCACTAAGCATTTTCAAAATAAACAGGTTATCAAGGATGGTATTGAAATAAACAAGGATGGTAATGCAAAGAATTAGGTTATCACTCAACTCCTAATTACTTAATGCAACATAGCATAGACATAGGTGATATAAAACTTTTAAAACATTAAGGAAGGGTTTAATGTAACCGGGGCTTGCCTGTGTTGCAGGGAAAAGTTAGATTGTGAAGTTGGACCACCCACGTCACACTTGACATCAACACATCGGGTGGATGCACCTTCTCCAAAGCTTCATCAACACGATCCGACTCACTCTCATATACTCTACACTTTGATGATGATGCATGCTTTAGCATGATGGAATGGTAAACATGATGCTTGATGAATGCATGAAATAATAAACATCTTGAGTACAACTTTCCTTCACGATAAAGTTACAACCCAACAAAACCAACTTGTTGAACTATTCTACAAGATATCATCACCATTGCCTAAGGAGTTCTCAAGGACCATTTGATTGTGGTATGATCCAAGATTCACAAGACAACCCAAAAGTCACACAAAAACCTAAGTCGTTATACACTAAACATCACATTTAACAATTAAATAAATAAAGCATAAAATAACAAATACATAAACTTTGTCAAAATGATCTCAAACTTTTTGTACAGATAGATCATAGCATAAAATAGCACCAAATAAATTTTTTTGATTTTTTGAATAAATATTTTATTTTCTAAAATTCATGGAAGATGCATTTTTTAATTAAAGATTGTAATTTTAAAACATGCAAGAACTACTCACAATTCAAGTTTCAAAATTTTCATGAGTAGACATACTCATAGGAAGGCTACACAAAAAGTTTCAGAATTTTTAAAGCTAAACTTGAATTTATATGAAATTCACAAAGTTCAGCACTATTCACATGTATAGAAATTGAATAAACAAATTTTAAAACAAAAACCGGTCTTCGGGCCTGATTCAGCCTGACACTATGCACGGTCCATCATCGTTCGATGCAGGCCGGCCCACTAAGGCCCATTAGCGTGAAACAGCCGGCCCATGCGGCCCGTCGTGCTTTGGCTTGGTACTTTTGTAATAAAACCCTTGAACTTTTATGAAATTATGAACAAGTATAAAGTACTATTCACATGAGTTAAGAAATTTACATTGGGAATCCCGGAAAAGCTTCTATTTAAATGTTGGTCCTCCACCTTCTATTTCCTTCGTTCCTCTTCCATCGCACACAGGACTGGGGACGGCGTCGTCGGCGCGCGCGTGGCCGGCGACGTGGGCTATGGGGGGCAGCTTATGTGTGGTAGCTCTGGGGCTTGCGCCGCTCGCTAGGGGCCTACGGCCGGGCCGAAGATGGCACACGGCCGGGCGCCGGCCACGCCGCACGGTTGAGCGGAGGGGCGTGGCGTGGCGGCGGTGGTGACGGCAGCGTGCCAACGCGGGGCGCGTCCATCGCGCGAGGCGGCGCAGCGAAGGGCGCAACAGCAGCCGAGGCGCAGCGGCGCGCGAGAGCGGCGGCGGTGCTCGGTCTCAAGCGCGCCATGGCGAGCATGAACGAGCCGGGAGGAGGCAGAGAAACGAGAGAAAAAGAGAGAGCTAGAGGGAGAGGAGAAATTTGATTTCTCTGCTCCATTCAAGCAAAACATGCCACGCGGACGGAGAGATGGCATGCAGAAGGATCAAGAAGAAGAAGAGGTGGCCAAAAGAACGTCGACAACGGCGATGAAGCGGACAGCAAACTGGCATTGCCGACATTCTTTATCAGAAGCGGCTCGTCCTTTTCTCTTTTTTCCTCAAATTGCCCTCAAAATTTGAACTGCACTCAAAAATCTCCAAGAACAAACTTTTCTCAACTTTTCAAGCTCTACACATTTCATAAAAGGAACATTTTCAAATTCTGCCTCAAAATTAGACTTTTTGAAAAGGGGTCAAAAAGGAATAAATTTGAATTCAAAATTACTTTTAAAATCATATAGAAACTTGAAAAACTTTGTACACCTCTTTTGTACAACAAAACAAGATCTACAAACTAGCTTTTGGAAGTTTTGTCAAATTTTGCTTGGATTTTGAAATATCGAAAAAGGGGTAAATCTAGAGTTTGAAACTAGAGTTTTCGAAATCCAATTCAAAATGGAATTTGATAAAATTCAAACCATCAATTCATAAATATAAAAACACTCATCCAATCACACACTTAGGATCAAAAACATGTGATCAACATAAAATCACTCTAACCCCCGAGCTCAAACAATTTCTAAACAATTAAACTTATTTTTAATTAATGCATAGGAGGTTATACAAAAGCATGGATGCTTTGCAATGCAATGATGACATGATCAAAATTTTAATTGTATATTAACATCTGGGATGTTACAGTATGCGGCGTGGTGGGATGCGGTTTCGTATGCTCCAGAGGTCGTACGAGTCGGAGTTTGGCGGAGATTGTCTTGACGAGGTCACGAGTTGTCGAGCTCGGAGCTCAACTCGTGAGGTTGTGCGTTCCGTGGAACCGCGAGTCGGGATTGCGGGATCATGAGCTCCCGAGTGTGGAACTCGGGTAAGTTGTGCGCGACACATCCCGGTGAGACCGTGGGCTCCCGATCCGGGAACTCAAAGACCCGTAGGTCGCGAGTTGTCTGGTGAGGCTGCGGGCTCCGAGCTCGGAGCTCGGAGACCCGCCCCGAGCTCGAGCTCGGGGATCGTGGCGAGTCGGAGTCGGGATGTGGTTCTGCGGCCCAGCCCTAAACTCGTTCGAGACGGAGTTCGGGTGTACGGTCGAGCTCGTGCGTCATGGAGCTCGGACTCCAGTCTTCTGAGATCGTATGAGGTGGAGCTCGTGCTCGTGCGAGGCGGAAGTCGTCCTGTCTCCGAGCTCGTGTGGACGGAGAACTCGTTGTCCGGAGAGCTCGTACGAGACGGAAAGAGCTCGTCTTGGAGGAGCTCGTACGAGACGGAGTCCTGCGGCCCGACCTCTCGAGCTCGTCTTGCGGAAGTCTCCTCGTGGGCTGAGCTCGTATATAAGGCCGATCTGGACCGAGTGCGGCTCGGGATTTTGCCGTGATTAGTCATGTGCTTAGGGTACCCCTGATATAGGTATCCCACACTAAGGTTCTAGAATTTGGACCTTTGAAGCATGAAACCATCGGAGTCCTTAGCATCATGTAACTAGACAATCATCAAAAACTCAACATACCCCATGAGATCAACATTATAGGCTAAAATGTGAGCTTTGTCTAGATACATCCTATGCATGCTAGTTGGTCAATCATCAATCAATTTTCAAAAACTAACATACACCAAGCAATCATGTATATTGAATTTAAATTGCCAATGCAACATCTCATTATGATCATGCACATACAAATGCACAAATAGTCTATGAGCTTGCTCCCCCCTATTTGTGTGATCCTTTCCAACATCTTTGTGACTTATTTCTTCCCCTTTGTCAACAATCACCAAAAAGGTGTAAATGAGAGAAATCAAGTCAATCAAAGTATCACATGTGGTCTCATCTAGATCACTTGCCTTTCCATGTATTCAAGTTTGAACCAAGGACAAGCTTTTTCACACCTCATATGCATAAGGGTTATCTTGCACCATATTAGAATACACATCAATAGCGCATTTTCTAGAGTTGACACTAGGATTGCAAGCACATAAACATGTCATATGCCACCACTAGATCATAAAAGCATTTAAAGCAATAGTGGTGCCACACATACATTGAAATCATTTTATTTTCCATGAATGAGCCTATTAAGCATGCATAATGGCTAGATCCACTAACAAGTCCTTAGCATAATATGAATGCCATGACAAACAACTTTTACCTTGGGTTTGTCGAAGGAGAGGCATGTCATATAAGTGGGGTGCATCAACTCAAGTTGGAGAAGTCAATAATGTTCAATTCTCCCTTTAGCATGCAAAATCTCTTCTCATCAAGTGGCTTGGTGAATATGTCAGCTAGTTGATCTTCGGTGCCAATGCCCATGATACAAATGTCACCCTTTTGTTGATGATCTCTTATGAAGTGATGCCTAATATCAATGTGCTTTGTTCTTGGATGTTGAACCGGATTTTGAGTCATCTTCCTTGCACTTTCATTGTCACAATACAATGGAACCTTGTCAAATTTGAATCCAAAATCCCTCAAGGTTGACCTCATCCAAAGCAATTGAGTGCAACAACTTCCCGCACTAATGTATTCGGCTTCGGCGGTTGAAAGAGAAACACTATTTTGCTTCTTTGAAGACCATGATACTAGTGACCTTCCAAGGAATTGACATGTGCCACTTGTGCTCATTCTATTGATCTTGCACCCTCCATAATCGGAATCCGAATATCCAATCAAATCAAACTTGGATCCCTTAGGATACCATAGTCCAACATCTTGTGTGCCCTTCAAGTACCTCACAATTCTCTTTGTTGCCTTGAGGTGACTCTCTCTAGGATCGGATTGATATCTAGCACACATGCCCACACTAAATGCTATGTCCGGTCTTGATGCGGTTGCATAGAGCAAACTACCAATCATGGACCTATATTTCTTTTGTTCAACCATGTTGCCACTAGGGTCGGGGTCTAAGCTTCCATTGGTTGTCATAGGTGTGGACATTGACTTGGCATCTTGAAGATCAAACTTCTTGATCATGTCTTTGATGTACTTGCCTTGACTAATGAATGTGTCATTCTTCAATTGCTTGATTTGAAGTCCAAGAAAGAATGTGAGTTCTCCAAGCATTGACATTTCAAACTCATTGGCCATCATCTTAGCAAACTCTTCACAAAATTCTTGATTGGTTGACCCAAAGATAATGTCATCAATATAGATTTGCAACACAAACAAGTCCTTGCCAATCTTCTTGGTGAAAAGAGTGGTGTCCACCTTGCCCATCTTGAACCCTTTAGAGAGGAGAAAATCTCTCAACCTCTCATACCATGCTCTAGGTGCTTGCTTCAATCCATATAAAGCCTTCTTCAACTTGTACACGTGGTTGGGATACTTCTCATCTTCAAAGCCCAGTGGTTGTTCAACATAGACCAATTCATTGATGAAGCTATTCAAGAATGCACTCTTCACATCCATTTGATAGAGCTTGATATCATGAGCACATGCATAAGCAAGCAAGATTCTAATTGCTTCAAGTCTAGCAACCGGTGCATAGGTCTCTCCAAAGTCAAGACCCTCTACTTGAGTGTACCCTTGCGCTACTAGCCTTGCCTTGTTTCTAACCATAATTCTATCTTGATCTTGCTTGTTCTTGAAGACCCACTTGGTTCCAATCACATTGTAGTCCTTTGGCCTTTCCATCAATTCCCATACATCATTTCTCTTAAAGTTGTTCAACTCTTCATGCATGGCATTGATCCAATCTTCCTTCTTTAGTGCCTTTTCAATGTTCTCCGGTTCTTCTTGTGCTACAAAGGCATGGTGAGCACAAAAGGATGCCAATCTTCCTCTAGTAATCACTCCACTATTGATGTCACCGACAATTTGATCAATTGGATGATCTCTTGCTATGTTGGATGGTTGCATCACTTGCACTTGATGACTAGGATGAGGAGTTGGACTAGCTTGTTGCTCTTGATCTTCATCTTGAGTACCACTAGTGCTTGCTTCATTTGCATCAATCTCAATGGTTGTGGTAGTCAATGGAGTGTCATCATCATCTTCCACTTGCCTTGGCCGAATGTCACAAACATCCATGTTTCTCATTGCATTCTCTAAGTTGGAACCACTCACATCATCATGATTTTCTACTTCATTTTGAGAGCCTTGGGTTTCATCAAATTCCACATCATGAACTTCTTCAAGTTTGCCACTACCCAAGTTCCAAACTCTATATGCTTTGCTTGTGGTCGAATATCCAACTAGGAACCCTTCATCACACTTCTTGTCAAACTTGCCCAATCTTGTGCCTTTCTTGAGAATGTAACACTTGCATCCAAAGACTCTAAAGTAACCAATGTTGGGCTTCCTTCCATTTAGCAACTCATAGGGTGTCTTGCCAAGCATCCCATGGCAATAGAGTCGGTTGCTACAATAGCAAGCCGTGTTGATTGCTTCGGCCCAAAAGGAATGGCTAACATTGTACTCACTAAGCATTGATCTTGCCATTTCAATCAAGGTTCTATTCTTCCTCTCAACTACACCGTTGGATTGAGGAGTGTAGGTTGGTGAGAATTGATGTCCAATTCCAAGCTCATCACACAACTCTTCAATTCTTGTGTTCTTGAATTCACTTCCATTGTCACTCCTAATCTTCTTGATGGATGTCTCAAATTCATTTTGAACCCTCTTGACAAATGTCTTGAAAAGCTCATATACATCATTCTTGTCATGCAAAAAGAACACCCATGTGTATCTAGTGTAGTCATCGACTATGACAAAACCATAGTTGTTGCCACCAATGCTAGTGTATGTTATTGGCCCAAACAAGTCCATGTGTAGCAACTTAAATGCCTTGCTTGTACTCATTGTACTCTTGGTTGGATGAGCATTGCCATGTTGCTTGCCGGCTTGACATGCTCCACAAGGTTTGTCCTTCTCAAACTTCACATCATTCAAGCCTCTAACCAAGTCATGCTTCATCAACTTGTTCAATTGCTTCATTCCAACATGACCAAGCCTTCTATGCCACAACCACCCTTTGCTAGCCTTTGAGAGTAAACATGTTGTCAACTTGGCTTCTTTTGACTTGAAATCAACAACAAATCCCTTGAAGATCATGTTTGCACCATCACCACTAACCACTTCAACTTCTTGGCTTGTGAATATACATTTGTAACCAAGATCACAAAGTTGAGAGACCGACAATAGATTGTAGTCAAGATTGCCAACTAGCAATACATTTGATAAACTCTTCTCTTGAGTGATTGCAATCTTGCCTAGCCCCAACACATTGCCTTTCTTGTCATTGCCAAATGTGATTGACTCATATTCATCAATGCCCTTGATGCTAATTGACTTGAACATATGAGAATCCCCGGTCATGTGTTGAGTGCACCCACTATCCATTATCCAATGCTCTCCTCCGGCACGGTAATTGACCTACAAAAAGAGATCAATTCTTCTTAGGTACCCAAACCTTTTTGGGTCCTTCAAGGTTAGTCACCAAGGCCTTTGGTACCCAAATGGCTTTCTTCTTTGAGCCCATCCATGGTGTACCAATGTACCTAGCACGAACACCATTGTCCTTCTTCATAAGCATATATGAATGATCAAGCTTAATGGAAGAGACATTGGTTTTCTTGTTCATGCATTTTTGCTCCAAGTGACCAACTTGCTTGCAAGCTTTGCAATAGCTACCATTGTTCTTCACAAAACATGTCTTGTGAGTTACAAGGGCGGCCTTGCCTTTCTTGGGGATATAGCCTAAGCCCTCCTTGTATAAGGATGCCCTTTGGCTACCCAAGCACATAAGCAAGCGGTCCTCACCACCATAAGCCTTAGCCAAGGTGTGATTGAGCTCCTTTACGTCCCTCTTTAAACATGCATTCTCATGAATAAGCATAGGGTAGTCATTATCTTCACTAGTGATGGATATGCTAGTGATAGAGCTAGTGGAGGTCTCACACTTGGGGGTTGATTCATCAACAAGAATGTCACACATGATGCTTGCATTGCATGTATCAACCTTATCCTCAACTAAGCACAACTTGTGCTCTTCTAGTAGGGAGGCAGGAGCTTTCTCTAGCTTAGAATGAGATTTCTCAAGCTTCTTATGGTCTACCTTTAGACTCTCATAAGAGGCCCGAAGCTCATCAAGTTCTTGCTTGTACATGTCAATGCAGTCATCAAGCATAATTTGCAATTCTTCCCTAGTGTGTTTTGGCTCCTCATCATCACTATGACTATCACTATGATCATCATCATCATTAGTGATAGATTGTACCTTTGTGGCCTTAGCCATGAAGCATGAGGAAGGAGTGTCGAAGAGGGAGATCTTGTCATGCATAGCAAGGTGAGCTTGTCCCTTCTTCTTGTTCTTCTTCTTCTCCTCTTCTTCATCACTTGAGGAGGATGAGCCATCACTATCCCAAGTAGCCACGTGTGACTCATTCTTCTTCTTGGGCTTCTTCTCCTTCTCATTCTTGGCATCATTCTTCTTTCTAGCTTTCTTGATGCCCTTCTCATCATCACTTTCATATGGGCATTCGGCAATCAAGTGACAATCATCATGACACCGAAAGCACTTCATGTTGCCCTCATTCTTGCCATCCTTGGTCTTCTTTGATGATTGCTTCTTCTTCTTGTTGATGTATGTCTTCTTCACATATTTGCCCAATCTTCTCACAAAGAGGGCCATTTGCTCATTAACTTCACTTCCACTAGTAGAAGTGCCACTCTCATCATCACTTGATTCTTCTTTCTTCTTCTTGCCCTTGGATGATGAGCTAGCCTTGAATGCCAAGCTCTTCTTGTCCTCTTTCTTCTCTTCTTCCTTGACCTTCTTGTTTGCCTTGTTGATGAGTTCTTGCTTCTTCTTGTCATCTCTATATAAATCATCGGTCATCACCTCATCAAGCAATTAGTTGGGAGTCAAATCCTTCAAATTTGTCCTCACGAGCACCGTGATGAACATCCCAAACCTCTCCGGCAAACACCTCAAGAACTTTATGTTGAAGGTCTTGTCCTTGATGTCTTCACCAAGTGCATTGAGATCGTTCACCAACACTTGCATGCGGTGGAACATCTCCGGCACACTTTCATCTTCTTCCATCTTGAAGCTATTGAATTGCTCAAGCTTTATGTATGCCTTGGCTTGCTTGACGCCTTCGGTGCCCTCATAGCATTCTTCTAGCTTCTTCCATATCTCATGAGCAATTGTGAGTGACTTGACTTGCTCAAACACTCTATCGTTGAATGCTTCATGGAATGCACTCACGGCAAGATCATTTGCATAGATCTTCTTCTCTTCGGCCGCGGTTGGTTCATTTGGCTTTGCCACTTCAAACTTGTTCTCGGTCAGGACCCACACTTCTCTATTGATTGACTTGAGGTGTGCGGTCGTCTTCACCTTCCAATAGGCAAAGTTGGTGCCATCGAAAGGTGGCGCCTTCTTGGTGTTGTTGACATGGAATGTAGCCATTTTTGTCACCGTTGGTTGTTAAGCCACACAAATACGGTGCCTCGGCTTTGATACCACTTGAAAGGTCCTAATGGCTAGAGGGGGGGGTGAATAGCCTATTAAAAATTCTTGCAACAACACTAAACAAACGGATTAGACAATAAGATGGCAAAGCTAAATGAGCGATGCTATGAATTAGCTATGCAAGCCACAAGTCAATTTCTATTGTCTCTAATCACAACAAGGCTATGTCGCTAATTTACTCCTAGGTGGACAAAAGATTCTAACTAGAACAACAACAAGGAGCTACACAATTCTAGCAAGGAAAGCAACTAAACAACCTAGGCAATTCTACACAAGTATATCAATGTAAATGCTAGAGAGAGTGATTGATATACCGACGGTGGAGTGTAGAGGTGGAAGCCAATCACCGTGATCAATATGAAATCTCCAACGAGCAAGCACACAATTGACACAATGATTTTTCACCGAGGTTCACGTGCTTGCCGGCACACTACTCCCCGTTGTGGTGACACACTCACTTGACGGTTGCTAAGCTTAATGGCCGGTGCCAAATCCCCGGTGAGAGCTCAAGCAAACGATCACAAGAGAGGGCCCAACAAGCCACAAGCAATCCACTAGTGCTCCTTTCGCGAATCTCCCGCGGGGTAAGGAACGACCCCTCACAAACCACCGGTGTGGCCTCGAACAAGCTCCAATCGAGCTCAACACCGCCTCTTGCTCCAAGCCGCTAGGGAACCGGGCAAATTCCCAAGAAAACAAGAATCCCGCGGCTTCTCCAAGGATGAAGTGCCTCTAGATGCAATCACCAATGCAATGCACTTCTATCACTCTCAATCTCACCAAGAATTCGAGTTATGGATGGAGAGATGAGTGGAGAGGAGTCTCAAATGCTCACAAGCAAGTTAGAGTGTTCAAATGTGCAAGAGAGGGGGCTAGGAACCGGGCAAACCCATATATATAGCCCCACTCACGAGATAGAGCCGTTGGCCTTCAAATTGGGGGTTGTCTGCGCGGACCGGGACGACCGACCCGGACTCACCGGCGAGTCCGGTCGGCGAGTCCGATCAAAGCGTCCGATCGACGCGTCCGGCAAAATTCCGTCTGCGAGCTCTCTGCCGGACGCCTTGACCGAGCCTCCGGTCGGTGCGTCGATCCGGCCGCCATTGTGTCGCGTCCGGTCACCCCGAATCGACAAGTCTTCATCTTTTTCGTTGCTCTTTGCTTCAACTTTGCTTCACCTCTTGCCATAGGTTGCCAACACGTCCAAAATGATCACGTTATCATGCATGTTAGCTCGTTGATAAGTTAGGCAAGATCGAAGTTAGTGCTCTCATTTTCCTAAATGCAATATGCAAGTCAATTGGACCTAGAAGCACTTCACCAAAGGATTGTCACGGCATTCCCTCTTGATAGTCGGCTATCTATCCTATAATGTGATCACACGCTCTATCGTGTCTTGATCACTAAAAGGAAAACCCTATCAAGATACCTTTGCCTTGATCTCCCGGGTTCCTCTCAAGCCGATCATCGAGCTTGACGATCCATCAAGTCCACCGACATTGTCCATGTTCATGATCATCATGCTCCTTGTCATCCACCTAATCCTATCTTAAGTCATACACTTAGAGCAAAGGATTAGTCCACAAGTGTGTCATCAATTTCCAAAACCAAACATGAGATTTCAACTTCCTCGTCTTTATTCGGGGCATTTGTCCATCTTTTCTTTTTCTCATACTTTTCTGCAGCCTGTATTCTCTTTCTGTATGATAAAGTTTTGATGACAAGAGATGATCATGGTAACAAAATGGATGGAGTATTTATTTGGTGGATAAAAAGGGTGCATGTTGTGTGCAATTCTCAGTGTGAGAATCGGCATGTATATGTGGGTGTACGTGTTTTTCGATCTTGGGAGCATGAGACTCTCTCAACATAGATCTCAGAACCTAACAAAACTCAATACGAGAGGAAGTAGCTATAGTGGATATTCAAAACATGTATTTGGCTTTGGTAGTTTTTTTTTCTAAATCAAACCATGAGCATGCTTATTTTAAATTTTGAAATAAAACCAAGTCTCATTGCAAAAGAGAGCAAGCGTCAAGTCATTCTACCATATCTCAAAGCTCAATTATTTAGATAAACATGGGGCCTCTAACAGATAGTTGCTCAACAAAGTCTGGCTTTTGGCGAGGAATAAAATGTATGCAAACCATTAATCAATTGGTAGACTAGAGGTGGAGTTTTGCCAACTTGATTCAGGTTTAGCATCATGTTTAATCATAGGAGGAGAGAATATGTCACAAGTCAAAAATTTGAATTTACACATTGCGTACCTTTGACTTGTGAGAGACGAGTGCCTCCCTCACACTTGTTTTTGTACCTATATTTTTATTTCTTTTTGCACAAGGACAAAAACAAGTGGACACATACACAATGTTCCAAAGACAAGCTTTATTGAATTCATAAATAAATACAAGAGAGGCACGCTTCAAAATTACAAAATGATTGGAAGGGAAATACTTGAAATTTAAACTAAGCGCGCCTAAATTATTGGTGGAGGTAGAAACACTTAGCGGGCCATTTGAGGGCATGCCCGAAATTCGCGGCTTTAGCGACCCTGACTAGCTTGGTCTTAAAGCCGAGGCGGAACGAGTCTAATTCTTTCCTAAGATCGGTGTTTTCTGCTTCCACCCCTTCTACCTCTGAGGTTAGCGTCTTGACTAGCATACGCAAAGAGTTGACTCTTGCGTTTAGTGTAGCTAGAGATGGAACCTTGGGCACTGAGCTGCTACCGGCTGTGGGCAGCGAAGCACTACCCGCGGACTGGATCTCAAACATGTTAGGAGTCTTCTGGGGTGCAGCTCGTGGCACTCTCATCGGACCCTCACTACTAGAGCGGCTCTCAAAGACATTCGGGGCCTTTCGAGGGGCAGCCCTAGGGATTCTAAGGGGAGCACTAGGAGATGCCGCCGGCGTAGGGGGCTTGGTCGGCTTCCTCATCAAGCCTTTCCCATGTCCTCCCGTGGGAAGGTCCACACCAACAATGGTGTAAGGGAAGCTAGCGTCGGAGGCGTGGAAGGACGAAGTCTCCGTTGATGAAGAATGCACGCCCCGTGCTTCGGGTGCCTTCCTCTTGGTGCCAAGGGTGCCCACTGTTGGTAAATCTAACATCACTATAACATTAGGTGCAGTTAATCTCACCTAAGGCTATAAGCCATCAGAGAAACTCAGTGTGGTTCATCTCTTAACACTACTATGTGCTAGGTTGTCATCCCCAGCAGTAATGCTAGGAAATGCATAGGTGATACTTGTGAATGTGTTGTTTGCAATCTAAGGAAAATATATAAAAGGTCTATTCGCAAGCGCACAGATATAAATACCACTGTAGCATTTCACCGGGAGTAATCCAGGTTTTGTCATTTATATTCTACCACAGGGAGGAATAGTTGAAAGGTGGGCGCAAACATAATTAATAAGTGGCATACTTATGAGAGGTTCTGTTACTAGTGCTTACTTTAGCAGGGGTAAACCAATAATGATAATAATATGATAATGATAAATAAAGGCAGAGGCATCACACACAGAGACAGGGAATAACTACTAAGTTAGACTTAACATTGGACTACTTTAAGAGACAGAATTCATCTATAGCATTTAATCTACTAAGTCATTACATCTACTCTAATGCATATGTTATCATCTGTAGCATAGTAAACTCTAGATCATGTATCCCACGACTATCAAGGAAAATCAAGAGCGAAACAAGATATTCCCCATAATCAATGTCCACTTGTCTTATAGACGGAGGGTGGATTCCAAAGGACTCAACAGATCATCACTCCCGTGGTCTACCACACGGCCCGAATATAAGGTGCATTCGCAGGTAAATCATATATAAGCACCACGCTTACATAAATATCTTTACCACCTAACCCACTCGAGTATTGAATTAGGCGCTCTACGAATAGATACATATATCTATCATAGACTACATCTATATCAATCATACTATTAGAATAAAGTAAGAACATAGCAAACAAACACATATTATTAATAAAGTGCCAAGTCATAGATACAAGATAATTCATACCGTAAAACTTGAAGATCGAGAACTCTGGGTAAGCACACCCAACTCTAATTGTATCTGTCTGCTAATCAACTTGGATGAACTAGAACTAGATGAACTAGAACTAGAACTAGTAGCTAATTAACTCTAATCTCTGGTGGAGAAACTCTCTTCTACTTCTGCCTGACTTTGGTTGATAATGACTAATAATGAATTACAATGAATTATTGTTTAACCCTGGGGGCAGATGGTCTTCTTATATAGGCCTTGGCGATGAACGATGACCATTGGATCAAACCGACCTTCAACAACGGTGTAGATACAACCTCAAAGTCGGTTGTAAACCGACCTAGAAAGCTGAGGCTGATAGGTGGGACCCACCTGGCGGCTGGCCAAATCTTGACTGGCGGCCGCCGATTGCCCCTCTTCCCTCGGCCTTTGGTTCCTTCGGGTGTTCTCTGGTACCTTCTAGAATGTTTTAGTTCACTTTTCGGGTTGAGTTGCTTCACGGTCAAGTCTTGTCATCATATGTCTCGTATATTCCAGAACTTTCTCCATCTTTCTCTGTATTTATCTATTAAGTCCCTAAAAATACATAAATCACCAAAAACTCATGGAACTTATTAGTATAAACCTCTAATCTAAGTATATATTCAATTTATGTCCTTATTTCATCTCTTGTTGACATATAAAAGTATAGGATAACAGGTGTCAACAAGCTCCCCCAAGCTTAACCTTTGCTAGTCTCTTAGCAAAGCTTTTTCACCAGAGTGGATCAGGAGTTGCTACAATGAATTATTCTCTCACAAATACACATGTCATTAATTTAAAATTCTCCTCCAAAGATAGGTGAAACATTCTGATCTTTCAACTTACTTTTATTACCTGAAAAACACGGGGCTTTTATCTGCACTTAAATCTTAAGTAATTGAAAGATAGAACAATCAAGTCAAGCACTATGTCTCAAACTCTTCATTTCACCTCTGTTCTGGAGTTTTTTTTTATAAATTTTCAAAATAAAACTCAGAGTTTCCATTGTATGACCCTTTCAAATCTCTCATATGTGGTATTTTTGGATCCTCACCAAGGCAATGATGTCATGCCTTCTCGCATGATATATGATATTTGTGGAATATGGCAAATGTATCATGCCTTCTCTCAACCTATCTACTAAGGCTTATATCTGGAGCTCATAGGTGGGAGACAGCGTATACATACTTGCAAAGCATATATTGTAAAGTCAAACAACAGATCCAAAGGAACAAGTCATACAATGTGAATATATGGAATGTATTTGTGAGGTGGATATATGGTGGTCATAGGATATAAGGATCCTAATTCTACTATGCTCCTCCTTTGAAGAAATTAATCTCTCTCTTTGACATTTTAAGAAGACACAAAAGAGAACTTGGGCTAGCTTTTCTTTCTTTTATTTTTCAGAGAGGCGGGCATCTAAGTACCCATTGTTTTCAGTTGGACACTCGTCCATTTTTTACTCTCTTTTATTTTTCTCTTTCTTTTTAGGGAGGTAGGCTCTACTCGCCCGTAGGACACTTGTCCATTTTTCATCCCCCTTTCTTCTTTTCTTTTCTTTTTAGGGAGGCAGGCTCTACTCGCCCGTAGGACACTTGTCCATTTTTCATCCCCCTTTCTTCTTTTTCTTTTTAAGCATAGCCCCAAGTTTCTTCTTTGTCAAACAGATATTTGAGAGATAATAAATAAAATACATGGAGCATAAATGGGGTTTTGAGAATAAGTATAGGGATGAGGAATATTTTTGGTGTTTACTCCCAGGATAGGAGTGAAACATTTTTGATGGCTAGCAAATGGATGAAGGGTATGTGGTGTGTATATGTGGAGAATTGTATGACAAGTTCCCTAGGGTCTCAAAGGTTGACTAAACTCAATACTAAACAAGTAGTGAATGATAAAAGAGTTTTCCTATTCTAGAAACATGTATATGGATGTGGTTGGAATTTCAGAACTCTCTATCATATAAGAAACTCATCATGCAATTTTCAAATTTTTACAAATTAAATCTCCAGAATTTAGTGCAACTAGGAGTAAGATAAATAGCAAAATCGGACTATCTTATATCGTATCCGTCAATTACCTAGATTAGCTTAGATGTATGCTCCCACAAAATTTCAAGTTCGAGAGCAAATTTCTCAAGTGTAAACAATTTTATAGCATGGGAGAATTCTAAACCAATGATAGGTACTTGTAAGAAAATAAAAACAGAGCAACTATTCATCATCTCCAAGAGACAACTACTAATTTATTCAAACAAACTTTAAAACAAACTAATTATACACACTCTTTTTTTATTTGGTTTTTCATAGTTATTCATTTTTTTTAGAAAACAAAGCAAAGCAAATTTAAACAAAATATATAATATATAATATAAAAATATAAAAATAGATAACTGCCAGGTCATAGAGACTTACCTGGCCAAATGGGGACAGCTCCCCCAAGCTGGTGTTGATGCAGGGGTTCAGCGACGCCCGCGACGGCGGCGTCCAAACATGGCACTCATCTCATCGGACTGGTGTTCAATGGTCTCTCTCATATCGGTGATGTTCTGATCTGTTCGGGCATTCCATTCTCTCTGTTCTTGATATTGGTTGACCTGGTCATGCCTTATGTCTAGGATGGTGTTGTACATCCCTTGGAACGTATATGCGTCGTATCCTGCAAAAGAGTTACGAGGTGGTTCGGGAGTAGGGTGTTGCGAAGTACCTGGAGTATCGTAGAAGTAACCACTTCCACGATAGGTTTCTCGACGAATATGAGCATCACCACCCTGCTCACTCGGGCCTCCTTGTTCAAATCTGGGTGACTGGTCAGCGTGACTGTAATCTGCTTGTGAAGGTGGAGGATAGGTCCATGGCTGATATCCTCCAAATGCTGGCTCTTGTGGTCTTGGGTCTGCATCTGTCCAAATTGGATCATGGGCACGTGTCTGACGAGTCGGCATGGCTCTCTGCATATTAATTGGTTGTGCCTGCACACTCAACAGATAAGACTGCACATGATATATGGAGAGTTCAGGGTTAGGCAACCGAATCTCCCCAACAGTAGCATGGGTCATGACAAGAGTACTTCCAATTTTCTTCAAGATATGTCCCTTACTAAAGAAATCAAAACGTATAACAGGTCTATCTTCCCTTATGTAAACAACATGAGCGTTATCATCCAAGAGTCCTAAGTGGTTGGAAATTCTAGTGATAAGTGACGTGCAATTGACATTTCCTAGGAGAGTTGGCACAACTATCCAATGTTGGACTAACATGTATATCGGTGAAACTTGTCTTCTCTTTATAGCTGCATAAATCAACTGTAACTCTCCTACTCTAACATTATGACCATCCTTCCTAGGTAAAAGAGTGAAAAGTATCCATTTATGGAAGAAGCGAAAGGTGGGTAAGTGTAAGTCTCTGGCTTTTGCATCCAAAAATGCATCTACATTGGTCAAGTCTTTCCAAACAGTTGCTTGGTTGAAATCGTCTAGAGCTACGTCTAAGTCCATGACACAAGAGTGTAGAAAACCAAGTGCATCACTTAAATTTCTCCAAGTGAGAGAATACTGTGTTTGGAAGAATCTAAATGTGACTCCTTCATCAGTGCAACGAAGGGTGCAAAGAAATTCTTTGGTTAAAAACTTAGAACCTTCCTCTGTGATTTTAGCAAAAGTTTCCCAGCCCAAAAAGCGGAAAATATGAGCAAATTCAACATCCATACCTGTCTGGATTAGAAGATCAGGGTCGATCACAGGAGTATGAGTGAACTTACGGCCCTTTAATTGATTGTACCTTGCTCTCTCGTATTGTCCATGAAACTTGAGGTGTGAATCAGAAGTCAACCTTCTTACTGCAGCAGGGGCTGGATGTGGTGGCACATCTTGCTCTGGCTCATAGCTCATCTCTGATGGGGCTCTGGAAGATGATTCTCCTTTTTGGAGACGTTTTGATCTTCTACCGCTGAACGATTTCCAAAAGTTCATCCTGCAAAATGTTAGTACACAAACAAAAACAAACAAGAGACTAATGGAGGGGTTAGAATAAAAAGTCAGAAATTAGCTGTCCAAAGTTAATCGTCCAGGGGTTAGTCGTCCTAAAGAAAGATTGCAAGATTGTTTTTATTTTGACAGAACTTCCCCCTAACAAAGTTTTATCATGATTACTCCATATGGACAGCACCTCCACTAATTTTTCTTGCTCATTATACTTCTCTCAAAAACTTCTCCTCTCTCAAGAATTATTCTATTGCTACTAAGAACTTCCTTTCTCCTTCTCACTTCGCTTTCTCTCTACTACAAAGCCCAAAGCTTTCTGGATACTAGAACTTCGAGTTGCAAGCTGGAATGTTGAGCAAAGCAGTGTTGGTGTGATGAAGAAGCGAGGGATGAAGGGCCTTTTATAGAGGAGTTGGGAGCCTGGCGGCCGCCAGTGTTGGTGGCGTCGGCCGCCATGGTGGTGGGCCCTCTCCCACTCACCTTCATGCAGCGTATTGCTCACCCCAATGCCATGGTTTTAAGTGGGTTTTTCGGTGGAAAAGATTGGCAGGGAGTGGTGCATGGTGGTAGGTGAGGTTTGAGTGGTATATGTCTTGTCCAAGGTAGGTGAAATATGGCATTTAGTATATGACATGTAGGACCCATCACATAGTGACTCTATTTTTGGTATTTTCAAAATATAAATGCAGGAGTAAATATAATAATGCAAGAATAAATATTTTTGAGCCACCACAATAAATATTTTCACGGGTTGTGACACATCGTAAAATTATTTATATGGGGCATGAATTTTCTGTAAGTAAATGCTTAGTATAGTAAATATAGATAATTATTGACTTACCTTCTGATAAATGTTCGTAGTTAAAGTCCTCGAACTGGGACTTCCCAAAATTAATTAATTATCAGGTGCATTCTCCGGTTCCGGAGATGGTACTGATGACTCTTCTTCAATTTCTGATTCAATCTCATTTGCTGTCAAGCTAAGCTCTGATTTGGGTTTGAATACAAACTTCTCTTCCTTTCCATTCAAATTGAATGTAATCTCTCCAGCTGTGACATTGATATGCGCATTGGCTGTGCTTAGGAAAGGTCGTCCAAGAATGATTGATACTCTGGAGTCTGTTGGCATATTCAAAACTACAAAATCCACAGGTATAAAGAATCCTCTGATATTAACTGGTACGTTCTCTGCAATTCCTGAGGGGTATCTGATTGATTGATCTGCCAGTTGTAATGATATTGAAGTTGGCTCCAAAGTTGTATGCTTAAGTTTGTCAAAGACGGACTTGGGCATTACACTAACACTTGCTCCAAGGTCACAAAGTGTTGTAAAATGATGATCTCCAATTGAGCAATTGATTACGGGATATCCTGGATCTGTCATCTTATGTGGTAATATATTAAGGATAGCCGCACTGCATTCTTCTGTTAGCTTGATCACCTCCGTAGTGGGTAATGGTCTTTTCTTATTCAAGATATCTCTGAGATACTTTGCATAGGTTGGGACTTGAATAGCGTCTAGTAGAGGTATGTTGATATATAACTTCTGAATTACCTCCACAAACTTTGTAAACTGATCATCCACTTGGGGTCCACGGTTTCTTCTTGGATATGGTAAGAGATTTGTATCATGAAAGTCTTGCGTCATTTGAGGTTCTTGAGTCAAATCTTCTGTGTCATCACTTTCCTCTTCTCTAATTGGTTGTACCACAGGTCTTGTTATTGTTCTTTGGTGCTTTGCGTGCCGTAATTGGTGTCCCGACTGCTTGTTTCAATTATTCTTCTTGGGTCAACAGGATCACGTGTAGATTTACCTCTTCTTGTAGTAACATTATTTACCTGCTCAAGGTTAGTGGCAACAGATTTTGCGGCAGATAACTTTGCTATTTGAGTTTCTATCTTTTTTATTAAAAGCAAGTTGATCTTTAAAAAGCAATTTAAAAAATTATCCATCTTAAGAGTTATATCTTCTAATATTTTATCATGAGCAACAATCTTTTTAAGAAGAACATTATTTAACTTATCTTGTTCCTCAATTAACTCTCTTAACAATGGGTTTCTAGGAACATTACCTTTATACTTACTTGGGTTGTTGAGTAGTGTTGTAACCTTCGTTCTTGTAATTGAGTTGATGTTGAATTGTTAACACCATGCTTGAATTTGATGCAGAATCAATATAGTCTTGTAAATCTTGTCTTTCCCGCTTATCTTTGGCTCTTTGTTCAAGCCAATCAAATAACACATCCATCTTGGTTGATATTGCTTTTATTTCTTCTAGAACTTCTTCTATCGATGGGTAGTGTTGAGTGTCTTGATTCCAAATTTGATTTTTTCGATATTTTGTTCATGAGTGCTTGACTTTATCAAGAGTGAGTGATAAAAATGATCCTTCAGCAGTTGCATCTAGTTGTTCTCGTGCTCCTTGTGTTAATCCATGGTAAAATCCTTGCATGAGCAACCAATCTTCTATTCCATGATGAGGGCAATCTGATTTGTATTCTTGTAAGCGTTCCCAAGCACTGAATTGATTCTTCTTTTCTCTGTTGGAAATTGGTAATTTTTCCTCGTAGGGCATTGGTTTTACCCGTGGGAAAGAACTTTGATAGGAAAGCTGTAGAACATTCATCCCATTTCTTGATTTCTTCTTTGTTGGCGTAGAACCATGATTTCGCTTTTTCCTTCAATGAGAATGGAAATAAGCGGAGTAGTATGATATCTTGGGGAACATCCTTGGGTGAGAAGGTGTTGGCAATCTCCAAAAAATTCTGCAGATGTAAGTGTGCATCTTCGTGAATCTTTCCACTGAATGGAGTGGCTTGTATCATGTTGATGAGGCTTGGCTTGAGCTCAAACTCAAGATCTTTAATTTGCGGTGTTGGTCCTGCGAATGTTCTCATTGCTTGGAGCGTAAAAAACTCTCGTAGGGATTTTCCGACCATAGCTTCAAAAATTGATATACGCTCTCTTGATTGATTTGATTCGATGAATGAAGTGGAGTGAATCACAATCAATTTCCAATTTGATAAACCCCGTATAAAATAAACAAAAGAAGAACAAGGGTAAGCTCAAAAAAGCAGCTACCTAGTTTTAGATTCTCATCATAAGTTTCCATTTATCAATATATCTAGCTAACTTTTATTTCCTCCCAAGCAACGGCCTTAAATGCTTGTTGGTAAATCTAACGTCACTATAACATTAGGTGGAGTTAATCTCACCTAAGGCTATAAGCCATCGAGAGAAACTTCGGTGTGGTTCATCTCTTAACACTACTATGTGCTAGGTTGTCATCCCCAGCAGTAATGCTAGGAAATGCATAGGTGATACTTGTGAATGTGTTGTTTGCAATCTAAGGAAAATGTATAAAAGGTCTATCCGCAAGCGCATAGATATAAATACCACTTGTAGCATTTCACCGGGGTAATCCAGGTTTTGTCATTTATATTCTACCACGAGGGGAGGAATAGTTGAAAAAGGTGGGCGCAAACATAATTAATAAGTGGCATACTTATGAGAGGTTCTCATTACTAGTGCTTACTTTAGCAGGGGTAAACCAATAATGATAATAATCGATAATGATAAATAAAGGCGAGAGGCATCACACACGAGAGACAGGGAATAACTACTAAGTTAGACTTAACATTGGACTACTTTAAGAGACAGAATTCATCTATAGCATTTAATCTACTAAGTCATTACATCTACTCTAATGCATATGTTATCATCTATAGCATAGTAAACTCTAGATCATGTATCCGGACGACTATCAAGGAAAATCAAGAGCGAAACAAGATATTCCCCATAATCAATGTCCACTTGTCTTATAGACGGAGGGTGGATTCCAAAGGACTCAACGGATCTGTCACTCCCGCGATCTACCACACGGCCCTAATATAAGGTGCATTCGCGTAAATCATATATAAGCACCATGCTTACATAAATATCTTTACCACCTAACCCACTCGAGTATTGAATTAGGCGCTCTACGAATAGATACATATATCTATCATAGACTACATCTATATCAATCATACTATTAGAATAAAATAAGAACATAGCAAACAAACACATATTATTAATAAAGTGCAAAGTCATAGATAAAAGATAATTCATACGGTAAAACTGATCGAGAACTCTGGGTAAGCACACCCAAATCTAATTGTATCCGTCTACGCTAATCAACTTGGATGAACTAGAACTAGATGAACTAGAACTAGAACTAGTAGCTAACTCTAATCTCTCCGGTGGAGAAACTCTCTTCTACTTACGCCTGACTTTGGTTGATAATGACTAATAATGAATTACAATGAATTATTGTTTAACCCCTCGAGGGGCGAGATGGTCTTCTTATATAGGCCTTGGCGATGAACGATGACCATTGGATCAAACCGACCTTCAACAACGGTGTAGATACAACCTCAAAGTCGGTTGTAAACCGACCTAGAAAGCCGAGGTCGACAGGTGGGACCCACCGGCGGCCGGCCAAATCTTGATCGGGCGGTCGCCAAGCCCCCTCTCTCCCCTCGGCCTCGGTTCCTTCCGGTGTTTCTCGGTACCTTCTAGAATGTTTTAGTTCACTTTTCGGGTTGAGTTGCTTCACGGTCAAGTCTTGTCATCATATGTCTCGTATATTCCTAACTTTCTCCATCTTTCTCAGTATTTATCTATTAAGTCCCCGAAAAATACATAAATCACCAAAACTCGTGGAACTTATTAGTATAAACCTCTAATCTAAGTATATATTCAATTTATGTCCTTATTTCATCTCTTGTTGACATATAAAAGTATAGGATAACAGGTGTCAACACCCACCATGGGACGAGGGGGCGCCCAAGGATGCTTTTGGGCGCCACGGACCTACCAGTGGACACATGCTATTCCCTCCACTTGATGTGAAGCGCGAAGGATGGAGCATGGCAAGAGGGGCGACGGATTATGGCTCCATGTCGTTGCTTGGAAACGTCAAGTCGCCATTGCTAATGGTGCAAGGCGAGCGAGCAGCATTGTAGAGGGAAAGAGACTGGCTCACCATTGCTGCTGGTTGCTGGATGTAGAAGAAGAATAGGGAGAAGAGAGGAGCAAGAATGAGGTGAGTGAGGAAGAAGAGAGGTGAGGGGTGGTATTTATAGGACAAGATGACTTCTCTTCCATTCCTCTGGTTGATTCGCCCGGGCACACACCATGAATAGCATTCATGTGGCGAATGAAGGCTATGGACGGAATTTGGGAGCAGCGGGGCCAGCCAGGGTGCGCCCGCACCCTAGGGTGCGCGCGCACCAGGGTGGAATCCCCCTAGTCGTGCTTTTGTCCACTGACTGAATCTAGTTTGAAAAGTTGTGCACTGTCGTGTGTGGCGCGAGATCGAACCTTAAACTCTCAATCCTCACTTAGATCTCCAAATTGATTTAATTTGAAAATAGAAAATGAATTGTGCAAAAAAGATAAATCAATTAAGCAAGCACCAATCAGCATAAACTAGTGAGGGCAAAAAGGTAAAACAATATGAACATGTCCTCACAAGCTTTTTTTTGTATGTTGATTATCATAAACTATCTTCAAAATATAAATCAATTCTATCAAGCTCCTGGTTAAGATCAGGCAATGGCTCAAAGTAAAGCTTGAGGCGTTGATAGTTTACCTTTTGTATATTACCTGCATCATCTTGAATTGTGATCGCGCCATGTGGTGAAGTGTTGATGACGGTGTACGGTCCTTTCCACTTGCTCCTCAGCTTTCCTTCGCTGAATAATTTCACGTGGGAATTGAATAGGCACTACTACATAACAAGGATATTGTAACACTTTCTTGTAACATATTCATCAATGTGTTCCAATGAAATCTCGTAGTAACACAAAATAAAGTGTTGCAGACTTCGGCTGTAACACAAATCACTTTTTCATAAAAAATGTGTTACTGACAAAAGTTTTAGTAACACAAAGTTAATGTTACAAGCAAAATGTTACAATGGAGCACTACGCTGTAACACATAAATGAAACAAATAACATATGTTACAGATATATGCCCTGTAGTAACACAAAATAGTGTTACAATCCAAGTGCTACAAAGATTGGATCATCCCCTAGAATCTTCACTTCAACATACTCAAGCGCATGTGTCACAACATTTAGTATTAAAAAAACTTACATCTAGTTATCATTTTTTGAAATTCAAAATTTAAACTGTTCAAACAAAGTCGGATGGAGAATTAACCAAAATAAAATTTGTAGATCTTGGTGAGTTCTACAATTTTGATTTCAACAACTTTTAGATTTGGAATCATTTTTATAGAGCTAGTAAACCAAGTCTATAGTAACATAGGCAATTGGAACACAAAATGAAATGTGTTACTAACAGAGCTAGTAACACTTTTTCCAACCTATAGTAACACAAGTTGACGTTACTATATCCCTGCGCTGTAGTAGTGAGGAGTACCTTATCGCCCGTGGTGAATTCTTTTAGCTTGATGCGTTGATCATGCCATCTCTTTGTGCGCTCTTTGTAGAGCTTTGCACTGTGGTACGCCTTCTCTCGCCATTCTTCAAGTTCAGAGATTTGTCTCTGTCGATTCTTTTCGGCGAGTTTGACGTCCATGTTCCACTTCTTGATGGCCCAGTGTGCTCAATGTTCTAGCTCAACTGGTAAATGACAGGTTTTGCCATAAACCCACTGATAGGGTGACATGCCGATGGGGGCTTTGTATGTTGTCCGATATGCCCAGAGAGCATCAGGTAGCTTGTTCTTCCAGCCTTTCCCCATCTCGTTGACCGTCTTTTGGAGTATGATCTTGATTTGTTTATTTGAAGTTTCGGCTTGCCCGCTGGTCTTCGGATGATAAGTGGTAGCTATGTTGTGCTTGGCGCCAAGTTCTTTTAGGAATGCCCTGAATGATTTGTCCATAAAGTGAGATCCTTCGTCACTTATCACCATGCTAGGTGTTCCATAACGGGGGAAAATCACTTCATGAAACATCTCGCGAGCATGTTTGGCATCAGCAGCTCTGCATGGCAATGCTTCTACCCACTTCAACACATAATCCACTACCACCAAGATGTACTCACAATCATGGAACTTAGGGAATGGTCCCATGAATTCAATGCCCTACACATCAAATATTTCTATTTGAAGGTTGTAGTGCAGGGGCATTGCATCGTGAGCTGTGATGTTTCTTGTCCTTTGGTAGCTTGGGCATCTTCTGATGAATTCCTTCATGTCGGCGTACATGGTTGGCCAATAGAATCCACACTGCCAAATTTTTTCTTGGGTGCGGAATACTCCCAGGTGAAAGGTCCCTTGTGGTTTTTGGTAATTGAGTGACAACATTAGGTGAACTAATAATGTGTGATTGACATAATACACAGGAGATTAGTTCACATGTGATGACGCAATGAAGGAGCTGAAATCTCATGTTTGGTTTTGGAAATTGATGACACACTTGTCGTGCTAATCCTTTGCTCTAAGTGTGACTTAAGAGATAGGATTACATGGGTGATGAGGAGCATGATGATCATGAACATGGACGATGATGGTGGACATGATGGATCGTCAAGCTCGGTGATCGGTTTGAGAGGAACCCGGGAGATCAAGGCAAAGGTATACTTGATAGGGTTTTCTTTCGGTGATCAAGACACGGTAGAGCATGTGATCACATTATAGGATAGATAGCCGACTATCAAGAGGGGATGCCGTGACAATCCTTTGGTGAAGTGCTTCTAGGTCCAATTGACTTGCATATTGCATTTAGGACATGAGAGCACTAACTACGTTCTTGCCTAACCAATCGACATGCTAACATAAGTGATAACGTGATCATCTTCGACGTGTTGGCAACTTATGGCAAGAGGCGAAGCAAGGTTGAAGCAAAGGCGACAACACAAGGGTCGATTTCGCAGGAAAAACCGACCGGAAGCACCGACCGGACGCGCGGACCGGATCTTTGAGGCTTGACCGACGCGATCGACCGACCGTCCGGCCGCTGGTTCCGATCGAGATTACAGAGAGCATGTTTTCCAGCTTGGTTCGTGGATTCGACCGGACGCACTGCCGGAAGCATCGACCGGAAGCACATCAGGTGCTGTCAGCTGTGGGCCCTGGGGGCTTGTCTCTTGTGACCGGACACACGGTCTAGCTGACCGGATGCACCGACCGGACCCGCTGGTGACTGCAGTCGACGAGTCCGGTCAGCACGCAGAAACCCCCAACGGCTCCATTTTTGAGTGGGCTCTATATATACTTGGTTGGCAAGGTTTTTGAGCTCTCTCTTGCACATTTGAACACTCCTACACACTTGTGAGCTTGTGAGACTCCCCTCCACTCATCTCTTCACTCTAACTTCGATTCTTGAGTGAGATTGAGAGTGATAGAAGTGCATTGCATTGTTGATTGCATTCTAGAGGCACTTCATCCTTGGAGAAGCTGCGGGATTTTGTTTCTCTTAGGAATTTGCTTGGTTCCCTAGCGGCTTGGAGCAAGAGGCGGTGTTGAGCTCGATTGGAGCTTGTTCAAGGCCACACCGGTGGTTTGTGAGGGGTCGTTCCTTACCCCGCGGGAGATTCGCGAAAGGAGCACTAGTGGATTGCTCGTGGCTTGTTTGATCCTCCCTTGTGATCGGTTTGCTTGAGCTCCCATCGGGGATTTGGCACCGGCCATTAAGCTTAGCATCCGTCAAGTGAGTGCATCGCCACAACAGGGACTAGCGTGCCGGCAAGCACGTGAACCTCGGTGAAAAATCATCGTGTCAACCTTGTTCGTGCTCGTTGGAGATTTCTTGTTGATCACGGTGATTGGCTTCCACCTCTACGCATCGACGTCGGTATATTGATCACTCCTCCACGTGTATTTACTTTGATATACTTTTGTAGCTTGAGTAGTTTGGTAAAGCTTGCTAGAATTGTTTAGCTCCTAGTGTTAGTTTTTAGTTAGCTTATCTTGCTCACCTAGGAGTAATCTAGTGACCTAGACATTGGTTGTGATTAGAGATTTTAGAATTGTCTTGTGGCTTGCTTAGCTAGTTCGTAGCACCGCTTATTTAGCTTCGCCATCTTAATTTTTAATAGGCTATTCACCCCCCCTCTAGCCATTAGGACCTTTCAAGTGGTATCAGAGCCGAGGCACCGTTTTTGAGTGGCTTAACAACCTACGATGACAAAATGGCATTGAGTTTTCATGTCAACAACACCAAGAAGGCACCACCTTTCGATGGCACCAACTTTGCCTATTGGAAGGTGAAGATGACCTCACACCTCAAGTCAATCAATAGAGAAGTGTGGGTCGTGACGAGAAGAAGTTTGAGGTGGCCAAGGAAAATGAGCCAACTCCACTTGAAGAGAAGAAGATATATGCCAATGACATTGCTGTGAGTGCATTCCATGAGGCATTCAATGATAGAGTGTTTGAGCAAGTCAAGTCACTCACCATTGCACATGACATATGGAAGAAGCTAGAAGAATGCTATGAGGGCACCGAGGGAGTCAAGCAAGCAAAGGCATATATCAAGCTTGAACAATTCAACAGCTTCAAGAAGGAGGAAGATGAGAGTGTACCGGAGATGTTCCACCGCATGCAAGTGTTGGTGAATGATCTCAATGCACTAGGAGAGGACATCAAGGACAAGACCTTCAACATGAAGTTCTTGAGATGCTTGCCCGAGCGGTTTGGGATGTTCATCACTGTGGTAGTGAGGACAAATTTGAAGGATTTGACACCCAACCAATTGCTTGATGAGGTCATGACCGATGACTCTTATAGAGATGACAAGACAAAGCAAGAGCTCATCAACAAGGCTAACAAGAAGACCAAGGATGAGGACAAGAAAGATGACAAGAAGAGCTTGGCACTCAAAGCTAGTTCTTCATCCAAGGGCAAGAAGAAGAAGGAAGAATCAAGTGATGAAGAGGAAGGCACTTCTACAAGTGGAAGTGAAGTTGATGAGCAAATGGCTCTCTTTGTGAGGAGATTGGGAAAGTTTGTGAAGAAGAATTACATCTCCAAGAACAAGAAGAAGCAATCATCCAAGAAGAAGGATGGCAAGAATGAAGTCAACATGAAGTGTTTTAGATGCCATGATGATTGTCACTTGATTGCCGAATGCCCATATGATAGTGATGATGAGAAGGGCATCAAGAAAGCAAGGAAGAAGAATGACACGAAGAATGAGAAGAAGGACAAGCCCAAGAAGAAGAATGAGTCACATGTGGCTACTTGGGATAGTGATGGCTCATTCTCTTCAAGTGATGAAGAAGAGGAGAAGAAGAACAAGAAGAAGGGACAAGCTCACTTGGCTATGCATGACAAGATCTCCCTCTTCGACACTCCTTCTTCATGCTTCATGGCTAAGGCCACAAAGGTACAATCTATCACTAAAGATGGTGATGATGATAGTGATAGTGATAGTGATGATGAGGAGCCAACTCACACTAGGGAGGAGTTGCAAATTATGCTTGATGATTGCATCAACATGTTCAAGCAAAGTAGGAAGGAATGCAAGGGCTTGCATAAGGAAACAAAGAGCCTTAAGCAAGAACTTGATGAGCTTCGGGCATCTTATGAGAGTCTAAAGGTAGACCATAAGAAGCTTGAGAAATCTCATTCTAAGCTAGAGAAAGCTCATTCCTCCCTACAAGAAGAGCACAAGTTGTGTTTAGTTGAGGATAAGGTTGATACATGTAATGCAAGCATAATATGTGATTTACTTGTTGATCAACCTAGCTCCACTTGTGTGACCTCCACTAGCTCTATCACTAGCACATCCATCTCTAGTGAAGATAATGGCAACCCTATGCTTATTCATGAGAATGCATGCTTAAAGAGGGAGGTGAAGGAGCTCAATCACACCTTAGCTAAGGCTTATGGTGGTGAGGACCGCTTGCTTATGTGCTTGGGTAGCCAAAGAGCATCTCTCTACAAGGAGGGCTTAGGCTATATCCCCAAGAAAGGCAAGGCCGCCCTTGTTACTCACAAGACACGTTTTGTGAAGAACAATGGTAGCTATTGCAAAGCTTGCAAGCAAGTTGGTCACTTAGAGCACAAGTGCATGAACAAGAAAAACCAATGTCTCTTCCATTAAGCTTGATCATTCATATATGCTTGTAAGAAGGACAATGGTGTTCGTGCTAGGTAAATTGGTACACCATGGATGGGCTCAAGGAAGAAAGCCATTTGGGTACCAAAGGCCTTGATGACTAACCTTGAAGGACCCAAGCAAGTTTGGGTACCTAAGAAGAATTGATCTCTTTTTGTAGGTCAATTATCGTACTGGAGGAGAGCATTGGATAATGGATAGTGGGTGCACTCAACACATGACCGGGGATTCTCATATGTTCATGTCAATTAGCATCAAGGGCATTGATGAATATGAGTCAATCACATTTGGCAATGATAAGAAAGGCAATGTGTTAGGGCTTGGCAAGATTGCTATTACTCAAGAGAAGAGTCTATCTAAGGTGTTGCTAGTTGATAATCTTAACTACAATCTATTGTTGATCTCTCAACTTTGTGATCTTGGCTACAAATGCATATTCACTAGTCAAGAAGTTGAAGTGGTTAGTGGTGATGGTGCAAACATGATCTTCAAGGGATTTGGATATGGTGATCTCTATCTAGTGGACTTCAACTCAAAAGAAGCCAAGTTGACAACATGTCTACTCTCAAAGGCTAGCAAGGGTTGGTTGTGGCATAGAAGACTTGGTCATGTTGGGATGAAGCAATTGAACAAGTTAGTGAAGCATGACTTGGTTAGAGGCTTGAGTGATGTCAAGTTTGAGAAGGACAAACCTTGTGGGGCATGTCAAGCCGGCAAGCAACATGGCAATGCACATCCATCCAAGAGCACAATGAGTACAAGCAAGGCATTTGAGTTGCTACACATGGACTTGTTTAGGCCAACAACATACACTAGCATTGGAGGCAAAAAGTATGGTTTTGTCATAGTTGATGACTACACTAGATACACATGGGTTTTCTTTCTTCATGACAAGAGTGATGTATTTGAGCTATTCAAGACATTTTCAAGAGGGTTCAAAATGAGTTTAAGACATCCATCAAAAAGATTAGAAGTGATAATGGGAGTGAGTTCAAGAATACAAGAATTGAAGAGTTGTGTGATGAGCATGGAATTGGACATCAATTCTCACCAACCTACACTCCTCAATCCAATGGTTTAGTTGAAAGGAAGAATAGAACCTTGATTGAAATGGCAAGATCAATGCTTAGTGAATACAATGTTAGCCATTCCTTTTGGGCTGAAGCTATCAACACGGCTTGCTATTGTAGCAACCGTCTCTATTGCCATGGGATGCTTGGCAAGACACCATATGAGTTGTTGAATGGAAGGAAACCCAACATTGATTATTTTAGAGTCTTTGGATGCAAATGTTACATTCTCAAGAAAGGCACAAGATTGGGCAAGTTTGACAAGAAATGTGATGAAGGTTTCCTAGTTGGATATTCAACCACAAGCAAAGCTTATAGAGTATGGAACTTCGGTAGTGGCCAACTTGAAGAATTACATGATGTTGAATTTGATGAAACCCAAGGTTCTCAAAGTGAAGTTGAAAATCATGATGATGTGAGTGGTTCCAACTTGGAGAATGCAATGAGGAACATGGATGTTGGTGACATTCGACCTAGGCAAGTTGATGATGATGATGATACTCCATTACCTACCTCTACGGTTGAGATTGAAGTCAATGAAGCAAGCACTAGTGGTACTCAAGAAGAAGATCAAGTTGAAGATACTAGTACACCATCTCATCCTAGTCATCAAGTGCAAGTGATGCAACCATCAAACATTGCAAGAGATCATCCACTAGATCAAATTGTTGGTGACATCAATAGTGGAGTGATTACAAGAGGAAGATTGTCATCGTTTTGTGCTCACCATGCCTTTGTATCTCAAGAAGAACCAAAGAATATTGAGAAAGCATTAGAGAAGGAAGATTAGATCAATGCAATGCATGAAGAGCTAAACAACTTCAAGAGGAATGATGTTTGGGAATTGGTGGAAAGGCCAAAGGACTACAATGTGATTGGAACCAAGTGGGTATTCAAGAACAAGCAAGATCAAGATGGGATTGTGGTTAGAAACAAGGCAAGACTAGTAGCTCAAGGGTACACACAAGTAGAGGGTCTTGACTTTGGAGAGACCTATGCACCGGTTGCTAGACTTGAAGCAATTAGAATCTTGCTTGCTTATGCATGTGCTCATGATATCAAACTCTATCAAATGGATGTGAAGAGTGCATTCTTGAATGGCTTCATCAATGAGTTAGTCTATGTTGAACAACCACCGGGCTTTGAAGATGACAAGTATCCCAACCATGTCTACAAGTTGAAGAAGGCTTTGTATGAATTGAAACAAGCACCTAGAGCATGGTATGAGAGGTTGAGAGATTTTCTCCTCTCTAAAGGGTTCAAGATGGGCAAGGTGGACACCACTCTCTTCACCAAGAAGATTGGACAAGACTTGTTTGTGTTGCAAATATATGTTGATGACATTATCTTTGGGTCAACCAACCAAGAGTTTTGTGAAGAGTTTGCTAAGATGATGGCCAATGAGTTTGAAATGTCAATGCTTAGAGAACTCACATTCTTCCTTGGACTTCAAATCAAGCAATTGAAGAATGGCACATTTCTTAGTCAAGGCAAGTACATCAAAGATATGATCAAAAAGTTTGATCTATAAGATGCTAAGTCAATGTCCACACCAATGGCGACCAATGGAAGCTTAGACCCCGACCCTAGTAGCAACATGGTTGAACAAAAGAAGTATCGGTCCATGATCGGAAGTTTGCTCTATGCAACCGCATCAAGACCGGACATTGCTTTTAGTGTGGGGATGTGTGCTAGATATCAATCTGATCCTAGAGAGAGTCACCTCAAGGCAACAAAGAGAATTGTGAGGTATTTGAAGGGCACACAAGATGTTGGACTATGGTATCCAAAGGGATCCAAATTTGAGCTAATTGGATATTCGGATTCCGATTATGGAGGATGCAAGATAAATAGAATGAGCACAAGTGGCACATGTCAATTCCTTGGAAGGTCACTAGTTTCTTGGTCTTCAAAGAAGCAAAATAGTGTTGCTCTCTCTACCGCCGAAGCCGAATACATTAGTGCGGGAAGTTGTTGCACTCAATTGCTTTGGATGAGGTCTACATTGAGGGATTTTGGATTCAAGTTTGACAAAGTTCCATTGTTTTGTGACAATAAAAGTGCAAGGAAGATGACCCAAAATCCAGTTCAACATCCAAGAACAAAGCACATTGATATAAGGCACCACTTCATAAGAGATCATCAACAAAAGGGCGACATTTGTATCATGGGCATTGGCACCGAAGATCAACTAGCCGACATATTCACCAAACCACTTGATGAGAAGAGGTTTTGCATGCTAAAGGGAGAATTGAACATTATTGACTTCTCCAACTTGAGTTGATGCACCCCACTTATATGACATGCCTCTCCTTCGACAACAACCAAGGTAAAAGTTGTTTGACATGGCATTCATATTATGATAAGGACTTGTTAGTGCATCTAGTCATCATGCATGTTTAATAGGCTCATTCATGGAAAATCAAATGTTTTCAATGTATGTGTGGCACCACTATTGTTTTGATTGGCTTTATGATCTAGTGGTGGCATATGACATGTTTGTGGGCTTGCAATCCTAGTGTTGACTCTAGAAAATGAGCTAATGATGTGTATTCTAACATGGTGCAAGATAACCCTTATGCATATGAGGTGTGAAAAAGCTTGTCCTTGGTTCAAACTTGAATACATGTGAAGGCAAGTGATCTAGATGAGACCACACACTATGTAAAACAAGGCCTCTACAGTCGCGCGTTGAGGGCTTCTACAGTCGCGCGCGCGCGCGTCTGCCCATTAGGGTCTCTAAATGTCTGACTTTACGCACTGTCAGTAGCGGCGTCTGCGCAACAAGGGCTTTAATTTAATACGCACGGGATTTCGTGCGTCTCAAACTTCCCGTCTATAGTGAGCCCTTGTTACACACGCGCCGTGGAACGTCAGTGTCGCAGGGTTTTGCTCGACTGTGGTCTACAGTATCTACAGACATAATTGTCTAAGATGCGACTGTACCTCTGGAAACCTCACAGACCCGCGGCATCAGTAATCGACTGTACCGCGTCCAAAAGTAGTGACGCACGAAGCCAGTATGCGACTGTAATAGTTTTGAATGCTCAGACACGTGCACAAGAAGGCGTCTGTGCCGCTAACGCACACGATAGACGCTTGTCTGCATCGCGCGCCTCTAACTGTTATCCATTCACAGACACCCGATCGCTATAAGGGTCTGTAAACCGTTATTCAAATACAGACCCGTGTGGAAAGGAGCAGACTGTGATTTCTTCGTACTTACAGACGCCTGTGGTACACGTGTCTGTGTCACCCGCCGGGCTACAGACGCAGTTTGATTGCTTGACTGTAACTACACTCCAGTTCACAGATGCTTGTTTTGTACTACCGTCTATGAAACTTAATGCACTTTCAGACGCTTCCGTAGGTTGTTCGTCTGTAACTCGTACAGAGCTACAGTCGCATGTTTAAAACGATCGTCCGCAACGTGTTCCGTGTTACAGACGGTTGTTCGCAACACGTGTCAGGAAGTAACACAAGAGCTACAGACGTGTTTTAGTAAGCTCGTCTGCGTTTCTTTCCAGCTATTACAGACGTTCTTTTGTAACCACGTCTGTGGGATTTAGTCGCTTTTACAGACGGCCATTTTGATTCTGCACGACTGTAAACGTTGCGTATTTTCAGACGCTCGTTCGGTGTTTCAGACATTTCTTCGGTTACGCAACAGACATTTAGTACGAAACCTACAGGCGCGCATCAGCAGCTGTGGTCTGTACATAGATAACAGACCGTTTCAGCTATGCGACAAAAATTGAAAATGGTAGACACTGGCAAACACAAATAATACAGATGCACAGGTCCGATCACAAACAAATGGCGTAAGGCAGCAAGATTGCAAATTCAGGTGTATCTCGGATTGTTCACACGGATGTACCCTCTTCTTGAGGGCACGCCACGCATTGTTCACAACACAAATAACACAGTTCACATGCATGTATCCAGCTTTGATAGTCATGCGGCAAAGGGAAACAGAATCAACTCACGGTTTACTTAAACGAAATGCTCGCCTTCAGGGCTGATGACATGTTCCATAAGAAACTTGGTCATCTTCTCTCTAATATCCTCCAAATTGATGGAATCTCCCGTCAAGTCAAAATCCTAATACAAAGAAAGGTAGGCGTAAGTGTTTGTGTACACATGGTCTATATTGCCAAACAAAGGTAGGCACAAGATGGAGCTGCCCTTCGAAGTTACCTCGTGACGATCCAAATGAACTTGTTTCATCGCAACCATCAAGTGGTGCACCGTGTAGAACCCACATGTCTTGTTATCGCTTTGGAATAGGCACTGCAATCATATGAAAAAATTCTGATAAATCTCAAAGGCCCAATATCTGTGTTCCCAATATCTGCAAACATATATTCTCAAAAAAAAATATCTGCAAACATACAGTAGATCTGAAGTTTACCTTCTTTCAAGAGATGGGTTTAAGGTAGTGTTGGAGTCCAAGAAAGTAGTTATGTCTAAGCATGGACAATTTATTGGTGAGAAAGGCTATGGTTGCGGAGGTTTGTTTCGCCTAAGTTTGGCGACTTTTTTGTAATAAGTCGGTGAATCAGATTTGTGACACAATTAATGATAATTCGTGTGTTTGGCATTCTCGTTTGTGTCATGTGAATTTTGGTGTCACATCTATCTAGCTTGCAAAGGAATTCTAGATGTGAATTTTGGTGAGCTTGCGCTTAATTCTAGATTTCACCATTACCAAAGGTTCTAAGTGTCATAATTGTGTGCAATCTAAACCTTGAAAGCCTCACAAGGCAGTGGAGGAGAGGCTCTTGGCACCTCTAGAACTCATATATTCTGATCTATGTGAGATGAATGGTGTGTGGAAAGATGTCTTGTTATCACTTATCGCTTTTTGCAACAGTAATCGCAAAAACATATGAAACACATGTCTTGTTATCACTTATCGGTTTTGCAACAGACTTTGCAAACATATGAAACACATGTCTTGTTATCACTTATCGGTTTTGCAACAGTAATTGCAAACATATATGAAACACATGTTAGAATTTATATATGGATAGTAACCCTAACATTCATATGAAAAAATTCTCGATAAATCTCAAAGGCCCAATATCTGTGTTCCCTAATGGGCTTTATTGTTTCACCCATGAGTAAAGGTGCGAGGTGCGATATCAATTACTATCATATTGTTTGGTTGATGTGGAGGTAGGGAGTTTTCCGCCCTATATATTTGTACCAAGCCTGCCAGGATTAGACACAACATGACAACTATAATTGGGAGTTTTAATTAGAAAATCCTAAAGGGCGTACCCAGCGCCGAAGGCTCCCGCACTGCGCGAGGTCCGGGAAGGGTATTTTAGCACCAAGCCTTACCCGCACCATGTGCAATATGCGGAGCCTGTTGCTTGAACCCGGGACCTTCCTAGTTCTGAGGCGGTAGACCACTTGCACCAGCCAGCCCTTCCAATTAGAAAATCCTAAAGTAGTAAAAATAATATTTTCCTTTTCCCCGCTCTTTACTTTTTGCATAGTCTCTCCATCTCGTGCGTCGAATAAGGTTTTTGGGAAGCGCTCTTCGTGTGATCAAGCTCCCAAATCTTCCACGGCGTTTTCTCTTCATCGGTCGTCATCCCGTCGTCATAAGGCTTGCGCGGCGGGATCATCAACAAGGAACACTCATCGACTAAGCTTACGCGATCATCGCCCGCATCAACACCACCGGGTACTTCTACATCGGCGGGTATTACATCCGTGTTCTAATCTTATTGTTCATCATGTTCAATGCATGCGGTGTCCGAACCGCTATGTTTACATCGGTTGCCATGATCATGCTTTCTAATATACTACTTGGATCATGTCATGCTTTGCTATATGCTTTTAGATCATGATATGCTTTGTTATACGATGCTAAGTCATGCTAGTATGATACACATGTTTACGCTAGTTGTTATGATCATGTTGAATCATGCTATGATCTTGATATGCTTTTGTGTTATGCTAGTATGCTTCACATGTTTAATCTAGCTGCTCAGTTCGTCATGATTTATTTTTATGAAATTAATCTGGAAATTGCCTAATATCTCAACAATCCAAAAACCTTATTATAGCCTTTTTCTTGATTTAACTATGGCTTTTTTTTCACCGACGTGCTTTGAGGCTAGAAAAAAATTCTAGTGCAAATTTTAAGAGGCGGCGAGTTAAGGCCATGCTCGCTCTGAGGCTAAAATGTTTTGGATTCTTGTTGGCTTGCCTGAGGGAAATATCTCTAGAGAGAAGATTCCAGGGGGCAACACTATCAACTGAATACAACCATCAGATATATATTCTAAATTGTACATTATGGAGAGCTTTCATGACTACAAGATAGTAATGTTCCTACCATACTATCAGTGTTTCAATCACCAAGTTGGTGGGTTGATACAGGTGCTAATATTTTTGTGTGTGCTGACATCTCTTTATTTCCTTCTTATCATGAGTTCCAAGGTTCTTCCGTCCTAATGGGGAAGGAGTCACATGCTTGTGTTCGTGGTGTTGGCATGGTAGATCTGAAGTTTACTTCAGGGAAGATAGTGCAACTAAAGAAGTGCAACATATCCCTACCATTCGTAAGAACCTTGTTAGTGTTTCCCTTCTTTTAAGTAGTTATGTCTAAGCATGGACAAATTATTGGTGAAGGCTATGGTTGCAGAGGTTTGTTTCACCTAAGTTTGGCAGATTTTTGTAATAAGTCAGTGAATCAGATTTGTGGCGTTGTTGACGGTAACCAACGACAAATTAAATACCGTCAACACAACACCAAAACAACCTAGAAATAGGAATTTCAACTAACATATTCCAAAGTTTTGGTGTTTATTTGGACTTGCAGGTACAAACTCATGGATGATCACTTTGGGCCAAAAAGACAAAGAAAAAGAAATAAAATCAACAAATAGAAGAAGGCCCAAAGGAGCAAATGGCAAGCCCAAACAGAAATCGCAACAAAACGTCGAAACCAGGCCGGGCCAAGTCCACCTTACAACTTTTCAGAGCAAGGAAGCCCCCCAGCTGCCCGGGCCGGCGGCCCAGCCACGGCGGTGGTGTGCGCGCACCACACCTGTGCGGCCGCACCCTGGCCGAGGCGGTTCGAGCCCAGCTTCGGGGAGGCGGTTTGTTACCTTCCAAAACTGGTGAAACCGACGTGGGATGGTCGGTTTGGCGTACATGGAAGGTTTTCCTAGGTCGGTTTGGGTGTTTTTTAGCACTTAGGTCCCTCCCCCTTGTGTATAAATAGACCCCCTCTCTCCCTCTCAAAAAGCAATACAAATTCAAAGGAGAAACCAGTCCACTTGTGCAAGAGAGTAGAATTAGATCTTCTTCTTCTTCTACTTCTTCTATTCTATCTCCCAATTCTAGAGAGTGAGAGAGGGAAAGGCTAGAAAGAAGCTTGATTCTTTCTACACGAGTTGCCGGTTAAGCCCCTCGGTGTTTTCGCGGTTCCTAGGAGGGGCGGAGTCTTGGACTTGTCGGTACCCGCCCGGCTTGTACCTCTCGCAAGCCGCTTACGCTTTGGTAAGGAGTCTTGTGATTATCTTGCAGCTACTTAATTTTCTTTGTACATTTCTTAGCTGTTGTAGACTTGCGGGATTGGTAGATCGTTTTATGTTAGTTCTTGGTGGAGGGACTCTTTGACCGGGGAACCTTGGCCAACATCAAGAACTGTGACCAATAGTGCAAACGTGGTGTTTGGACTAGCGTTCACCTACCTTTTGTGGCGCATCCCACGGTTGAGGGGGTAGGCGGCTTGGTCGTGACAAGCCTTGTCCGTCCCTTGAAATCCCCCACGTTCGGTGCGGCACGGTGCTAATTGCCTGACACCGTTCTTTGAGCGTGGGCGGTGCCCGAAGTGAGTAGACAAATGACTTTAGGAATCACCGCCTGGAAAACTTAGCCTATAGATACCTCGCTACTCTTAGAAAACAAACCCTTGCCTTAGGTTGACATAGACCTGAAAAGCCACCGCGCGACCGTCCCCTCGTGAAAAATACGATACCCCCGCTACCACCGGGTGAAGTGCTACAACGGTATTTTCGTGGCGCTTGCGGATTTCTCTGTGGTGCGTAAGAAACACCAACAAGCATTTCTAGCGCCGTTCTGGGACGGTTGTCGTAGTTGTATATCGAGCCGAGTCAACCTACGTGGATCGGTAGTATCCTTTAAACAAAAATACCAAAAAAGAGTTCCTGTTACCCATGGAGCAACCCACTATTCAAATCACATGCGCTCCCCCAAGGGCGAGCTCGTAGAACCACGTCAATCTGCGGCCAATCACGACTTCCGAATATGAGCTCCGCCCGGGCTTTATAGCCATGGTTCGGGCCCGAGCCTTTTCGGGCTCGGAATATGAAAACCCCTATCATCACTTACGGGAGTTTGAGCAGCTCTGTGGCTGCCTAACAATTGCGTGCATGACACATGACACGTTGAGGTGGAAGTTGTTTCCGTTCTCTCTTCTGCGAGAGGGCGACTCAATGGTACGCCCATAACGTAGGGTTGGTAAACGGAGAATGGGAAGAACTGCGAAGCGGTGCGTATTCTCGTAGCGTTCTACCCGATATCCGAATCGCGGCCTGCGACAAGAGATACTCAACTTCCGACAAATAGAGGGTGAAACCTTAGGTGCAGCCTGGGACCGGTTTACCACGCTTACACGATCCGGCCCGCACTGCCCATACCAAACCACGTGCTTTTACAAAGATTTTTGGCTAGGATTGGACAGGGCGACCGCCCTCGCCGCTTGATTTAGCTGCCGGAGGGTCATTTTCACATAAAACCACAAATGAAGGAGAAGCTCTCCTAAACCGTATTCTTGAGAATACTCCTCCGCTAGAACCCATCCGAGTAGAACCCAAGCGTAAAACCGAGGAAGTCTCTTCAAAGAAAAGTCGAACCCTGTTAAACCCATAAAGAGACCCTCGCTGAACTGTAACACAAGGAGACCGTGTGCACGGATCTCCCGTTCTTCGAGGTTGACCTTCTCGATCAATTCGGTGACACCTCGGTACGAACAATGGAAGAAACCACCGGTCCCGGCTAGCCCCCGAACAGCCCCTGGATAAAACTTTCCTCCGTGAGTCTATTAAGGAGCTAACAACTATAATGAGCACGGAATGGTTGCGAGAGGAAGGACCCTCTTTCGAACAAATTCGGATAAGTGGCCCCTCTACACCAATCCATTGCAGATATCAGGGAAGTTTGGTGGAAGTCATGTATAACCCTACCGTGGGGATAAACATAATGTCCAAACCTTTGCACAAGCCCGTGTCGAGGAAGCCATTAGGACCCCCACAAAGACGGACCTGCGCATAGCACCTCGTACCACCATTGAAAGTCGTGAGGTTATACATGAACAAATCTTCCTGCACAAGGATGTCAAGTTGTCTTTGGACTTTCACGTTTTTTATATCCAAGACTTCGACATCCTAATCGGGCACCCCCTGGAAAAGATTCTTGACCTACCAACATCCGGGGATTTAGATGTCAAACTCGGGAAGAAAAAGTTTTCTATCCCAGTTACTCGAGCTAAAAACTCGGTAACAGAACCCTTCCTTGAGTACGACACGCCCGAGGAGGTCATGGGAGTTATGCTATATGAGAACCCAGAAACAGACCTTGAAAAAGATGCCCAATTCTTTATTGAAGAAGAGGACGATTCAGGGGAACTCATAGAACTTCCCAAAGAAGAAGAGCTAACTCGGCCTCCAGTTGAGCTTAAACCCCTACCCCCAGGCCTACGCTATGTCTTCCTAAACGGCGATTCACAAGCACCGGTCATCATAAGCGATAAACTTAGTGACCAGGAGACTACCCAGCTCATAGCCGTTTTAGAGAAACACAGATCGGTCTTCGGGTATTCCCTTCAAGATCTGAAAGGGGTAAGCCCAACACTATGCACACATCGCATACCTATTGACCCTGACAAGTACCCCATCATGCGAACCCCCCAGCAGCTCAATAATGCGATGCGTGAAGTCGTGAAGAAGGAAGTTCTCAAACTTCTTCACGCCGGGATTATCTATCCCGCACCACCGCGATGATTGGGTTAGCCCAAATCCAAGTGGTCCCTAAAAAGGGAGGAATGACGGTCGTTGAGAACGCTAAAAACGAACTCATTCCACAAAGACAAGTCACGGGGGTGGAGAATGTGTATTGATTACGAGAAAACTTAACAAGGCAACAAAGAAAGATCACTTCCGCCGCCCTTTATTGATGAAATGTTGGAGCGGTTAGCGAAACACTCTTTCTTCTCGTTTCCTTGACGGGTATTCGGCTACCACCACATCCCGATCCACCCACCACGATGACCGAGCAAGACCACGTTCACATGCCCATACGGAACCTATGCCTATCGTAGAATGTCATTTGGGCTGTAATGCGCCTGCTTCTTTTCAGCGGTGCATGATGTCTATCTTCTCAGACATGATCGAAGAAATCATGGAGGTCTTCATGGACGATTTCTCCGTCTATGGTAAGACCTTCGAAAGCTGTCTGAAGAACCTAGACCGGGGTCTTGCAAATGATGCCGTGAAAAGGACCTCGGTACTTAACGGGAAAAAGTGCCACTTTATGGTCCGAGAAGGCATCGTTCTTGGGCACCTTGTGTCCGAGAGGGGGATAGAGGTAGACAAAGCTAAGATAGAAGTTATCGAAAAGCTACCACCCCCAGTGAACGTCAAAGGTATCCGTAGTTTCCTAGGCCACGCAGGGTTTTATAGAAGATTCATAAAAGATTTTTCGCAAATCGCTAGACCTCTTACGGCCCTCGCTAGCCAAGGATGTACCCTTCAACTTCACAGATGAGTGCTTGCACGCTTTCGAAACCCTAAAGAAAGCACTCATCTCGGCTCCGATCATCCAACCCCCGGATTGGTCGTTGCCATTTGAAATCATGTGCGATGCTAGCGACTACGCTGTTGGTGCGGTCCTAGGCCAAACCAAGGACAAAAAGCAGCATGCCATTGCATATGCTAGCAAAACTCGACAGAGCCCAAATTAATTACGCCCGCGACGTAAAAAAAGAGCTCCCGGCAAAGTAGTCTTTGCTATCGAGAAGTTCGATCCTACTTAGTGGGCGCAAAAATAATCGTTTATACGCACCATGCCGCCCTTAAGTACCTTCTCACCAAAAAGGATGCGAAACCTCGCCTTTGATCCGCTGGATTCTTCTACTCCAAGAATTTGATATAGAAATAAAAAGATAAAAAGGGAGTAGAAAATACGATTCTTGCGATCATTTGTCGCGTATGCGCGTAACTAACATGCGGGAACCACCAATTAACGATTACCGCGCGACGACATGCTACTCAAGGTGTCGCACTTCAACCCATGGTACGCAAAACATTGTGAATTACATGGTTGCGGGATACGCACCACCCGGGAGAAACAAGCGGAAGCTCCAAATGGAGAGCGGCGGCACCTATGGGATGACCCATATCTGTACAGGGTGTGTGCGGACGGCTTGCTGAGAAGATGCGTACCCAGGGAGGAAGGAATGCAGATCATCGAGAAATGTCATGCATCTCCCTACGCCGGGCATCTGGGAGTATTTCGCACACAAGCCAAAATTTGGCAGTGCGGATTCTTCTGGCCGACGATGTACGACGACACGAAAGAGTTCATCAGAAGATGCTACAACTGCCAGAAGACAGGGAACATCACAGCTCGTGATGCAATGCCCCTACACTACAACCTTCAAATAGAAATATTTGATGTGTGGGCATTGACTACATGGGGCCATTCCAGAGATCCCATGATTGCGAGTATATCCTGGTGGCAGTAGACTACGTGTCAAAGTGGGTAGAGGCACTACCATGCAGAGCTGCTGATGGCAAGCATGCACGCAAGATGTTCCATGAAATCATCTTCCCCCGTTTTGGAATGCCACGCATGGTGATCAGTGACGGAGGATCGCATTTCAAGGACAAATCATTCAAGACATTCTTGAAAGAGCTTGGCACTCAGCACAACATTGCTACCCCTTATCATCCGCAAACCCCAAATGGGGGCAAGCGAAACCTCCAACAAACAAATCAAGAACATCCTGCGAGAAGACGGTCAACGAGATGGGGAAAGGCCGGAAGAACAAGCTACCCGATGCTCTCTGGGCATATCGGACAACATACAAAGCCCCCATCGGCATGTCACCTTACCGGTGGGTCTATGGCAAAACTTGCCATTTACCGGTTGAGCCGAGCATCGAGCTCATTGGGCCATCAAGAAGTGGAATATGGACGCCGACTCGCCGGGAAAAACCGTCGAGACAAATCTCTGAACTAGAAGAATGGCGAGAGAAGGCGTACCACGGTGCAAAAGCTCTACAAAGAGCGCACAAAAAAGATGGCATGATCGGCGCATCAAATTCAAAGAATTCGCCACGGGAGACAAAGTACTCCTATTCAATTCCGGGTGAAATTATTCGGCGAAGGGAAGCCGAGAAGCAAATGGAAAGGACCGTACACCGTCATCAATACATCGCCACACGGCGGCGCAATCACAATTCAAGATGACGCAGTGAAATACAAAAGGTAAACGGTCAACGTCTTAAGCTTTTCTTCGAGCCAAGACGATCTTAACCAAGAGCTCGATAGAATAGATTTATGCTTTGAGAATTAATTTGTTTGATCAGCATATAAAAAAATTAATAATAATAAAAATGTATTAAAATTATCACAATTAAAAATATATATATATATATAATATATATATAATAATAGTAAAACATAAAAAGTTATCTATATAGTTTTACTTTGTTTTTAATTAAGTATTTGCCTTTTATTTTCCTTTTATTCTATTAAATTTATCTTTGGTCATTTGCTACACAAAAAATTTTAACTTTCTAAATTAAATCAAAGCATAAACTATTTTCAAAATTCAAATTTGAGGATCAATTAGAGATCGGCAAGAAAGGAAATGTTTCTCGCCAAGGCAAACCCCGGTTCAAAACTTTTCGAGAAAAGGAAACGAATGTGGACGAAAAGCTCAACCGGGGGGGCCTTTGGGTGGTGCGCACGCACCACCACCTGGTGCGCCCAACACACCCCTGGCCGGCTCCGTTCGGGCTGGGATTTCACCCATCACCTTCCTCTTTCTCATAACCTACAATGGTGAGGTGCACTCCGCGAGATTTTAACCTGCCAAAACAGAGAGGAGTGTTTGTCCTATAAAATCCACCCTCCTCCTCTCCATTCTTCACACCTCTCCTTCTTGCTCTTCTCCTCCTCTCAAATTCTCTTCTTTTGAGCCAAGAACAGTTTGCAATGGCGCACCATGCCCTTACCCTCTACAACTCCTCTCGTTCACTTTGCTCTCTCAATGAGGAGGACTTAATCTTCCCTAGTGACGAGGTGGAACCATCCTTTGTCGCCCCTCTTGCCGTGCTCCCTCCCCTACGTTACTCATCCAGTGGAGGGAATAGCCATGTGTCCACGGGCAGATCCGTGACACGCAAGAGTATCCTTGGGCGCCCACCTCGTCCTACGGTGGGCACCCTGGGCATCAAGAGGAAGGAACCCGAAGCAGCTGGCGCCCGTACTTCTTCAACAGAGACGTCCTCCTTCCACACCTCCGACTACAGTTACCCGTACACCGTTGTCGGTGTCGACATGCCCACAGGAGGACGTGGGAAAGGGCTTATGAAGAAGCCAACCCCCGCTCCAAATGCGTCTCCAAGTGCTCCACTACGTATCCCTCGGGCGAATCCTAGAAAGGCCCCGAATGTTGTTGAGAGTCACTCGAGTAGCGAAGGCCCTTTGAGGGTACCCCGTGCTGCACCTAGGAAGGCTCCTAATGTTTTTTGAGAGCCGTTCCGGGGTACTCCGTCACTAAACACAGTTGGGAGTAGCATGGTTCCTAAGGTCCCTTCGCTAGCAACCTTAAACGCTAGAGTTAACTCTCTAAACAAGCTAGCGAAAACCTTAAGCGCAGAGGTAGAAGGGGCAGATTTAGAGAACGCGATATCGGGGAAAGAACTAGACTCTTTTACGCCTAAACTTCAAGACTAAGCTAGCTAGGGTCGCTAGAGCGGCTAATGCGAGAGAGCGCCCTACGCAGGCCAGCTTAGAAGTACTCTACCTCTTTATCAATAATTAGGCGCACTAGTTTAATTTTTTCAGTATTTTCCCTTCCAATCATTTTGTAATTTCTTCAAGTGTGCGCCCAGATTTTGAATTATTTATAAATTCAATAAAGTTTTATTATTATATTATTGTCTATGTCTCCACTTGTTTTTGTCCTTGTGCAAAAAGAAAATAAAAATAGGTACAAAAACAAGTGTGGGGGAGGTTCGCAAGTCAAAGGTACGCAATTTATTAAGATTAAATTTTGACTTGTGATCTTCTTTAAGTGCTAAAACCTGAACCAAGTTAGCAAAACTCCATCTCTACATCTACCAATTGATACATGGCATGCGTACATTTTATTCCTCGCGAATACCAAGCTTCATTAAAACAACTACTCATCCCGAAAAAAAAAAAACTCGATTCATGTGGGTTGCATATGCTCTATCTAGTCTAAGTTATTGCCAAATATGATATGGTATAAATGGATTTGCTATGCCTTCGTCCCGTAAGAGAAACTCAACATCCGGGAATCTATTCTTTGAAAAAGAGAAATGTCTTGGGCTATGCTAAAAAAAAAAAAAAAAAGATGAAAAATGGACAAGTGTCCTGGGGCTAGTAGAGCCCACATCTCTAAAAAAAAAAAAAAAGAAAAAGAAGAAGAAATGAGATGAAAAATGGGCAAGTGTCCAAGGGCGAGTAGGGCCCACATCTCTAAAAAAAAGAGAGAAAAAAAAAAAGAGAGGAAATAAAAGACAAAAGTCTAGGGCGAGCAGAGCCCACCTCTCCAAAAAAAAAATTATAGCAATAAAGCCCATGCTTTCTCGAAAAAATAAAATTTTATCTAAATAAAACCCCTGGATAAAAAGTTGATCAAAAAGGATGAATGATAAGCACCTCTATTATAACCGTTCTATCTGGCAACCACTCAAGGCTTGGAGAAAAGCTAGAAAGCCCCACTACGATGAAAGGTAAAGGGTGGGAAAATGCTCACAAGGCAGGTAAGGCTTGGAATAACATGTATGCAAGCTTACATCTTGGAGATTGAACCACTTTAGTCCCTGTGCCTTCACTCGAGGACGAGTAAAGGGCTAAGTGTGGGGGAGTTTGTTGACGGTAACCAACGACAAATTAAATACCGTCAACACAACACCAAAACAACCTAGAAATAGGAATTTCAACTAACATATTCCAAAGTTTTGGTGTTTATTTGGACTTGCAGGTACAAACTCATGGATGATCACTTTGGGCCAAAAAGACAAAGAAAAAGAAATAAAATCAACAAATAGAAGAAGGCCCAAAGGAGCAAATGGCAAGCCCAAACAGAAATCGCAACAAAACGTCGAAACCAGGCCGGGCCAAGTCCACCTTACAACTTTTCGAGCAAGGAAGCCCGACTGCGAGAAGCCCGCCCAGCCGGCCACGGCGGTCTTGCGCGCACCACCAGTGCGCGGCCGCACCTGGCCGAGGCGGTTCGAGCCCAGCCGGGGGGCGGTTTGTTACCTTCCAAAATCGGTGAAACCGACGTGGGATGGTCGGTTTGGCGTACATGGAAAGGTTTTCCTAGGTCGGTTTGGGTGTTTTTTAGCACTTAGGTCCCTCCCCTTGTGTATAAATAGACCCCCTCTCTCCCTCTCAAAAAGCAATACAAATTCAAAGGAGAAACCAAATCCACTTGTGCAAGAGAGTAGAATTAGATCTTCTTCTTCTTCTACTTCTTCTATTCTATCTCCCAATTCTAGAGAGTGAGAGAGGGAAAGGCTAGAAAGAAGCTTGATTCTTTCTACCGGAGTTGCTTGGGTCGCCCCTCGGTGTTCCGCGGTTCCTAGGAGGACGGAGTGCTTGGGACTTGTCGGTACCCGCCCGGCTTGTACCTCTCGCAAGCCGCTTACGCTTTGGTAAGGAGTCTTGTGATTATCTTGCAGCTACTTAATTTCCTTCGTACATTTCTTAGCTGTTGTAGACTTGCGGGATTGGTAGATCGTTTTACGTTAGTTCTTGGTGGAGGGACTCTTTTGACCGGGGAACCTTGGCCAACATCAAGAACTGTGACCAATAGTGCAAACGTGGTGTTTGGACTAGCGTTCACCTACCTTTTGTGGCGCATCCCACGGTTGAGGGGGTAGGTGGCTTGGTCGTGACAAGCCTTGTCCGTCCCCTTGAAATCCCCCACGTTCGGGTGCGGCGCAGTGCTAATTGCCTGGACACTTTTTCTTTGAGCGTGGGCGGTGCCCGAAGTGAGTAGACAACGGACTTTAGGAATCACTTCCGGAAAACTTAGCCTATAGATACCTCGCTACTCTTAGAAAACAAACCCTTGCCTTAGGTTGACATAGACCTGAAAAGCCACCGCACGACCGTCCCCTCGTGAAAAAAATACGATACCACGCTACCACCGGGTGAAGTGCTACAACAAAGTATTTCCGTGCGCTTGTGGATTTCTCTGTGTGCGTAAGAAACACCAACAGGCAGAATTAATGAAAATTCGAGTGTTTGGCTTTCTCGTTTATGTCATGTGAATTTTGGTGTCACATCTATCTAGCTTGCGGCTAATTCTAGATTTTACCATTACCAAAGGTTCTAAGTGTCATAATTGTGTGCAATCTAAGCAACCTCGAAAGCCTCACAAGGCGGTGGAGGAAAGTCACTTGGCACCTCTAGAACTCATACATTCGATCTATGTGAGATGAATGTCTTTGTGGGGAAGAGATATTTGATGACGTTAATTCATGATGCTTCTAGATTTTGCTATATTTACTTGCTGAAAAACTAAAGATGAGGCATTAGCATTAGACTACTTTAAAATCTTTAAGGCTAAAGTTGAAAATTAACTAGAAAGAAAGATTAAACATCTAAGGTCAGATCGTGGTTGTAAACCAATTGGACGTAAGTGGATATTCAAGAAGAAGCTTAGACCTGATGGTGCTATTGACAAGTACAAGGCTCGGCTTGTGGCTAAGGGTTATACTCAAAAGGAGGGTTTCTTTGATACTGATTCACCTGTTGCTAGAATGACCACTATTTGAACACTACTATCCTTGGCTGCCTCATATGGTCTGATCATTCATCAAATGGACGTGAAGACAACTTTTCTTAATGGAGAGTTGGATGAGGAGATTTACATGGATCAGCCTGATGGGTTTGTAGTAAAAGGTGAAGAGCAAAAGGTGTCATGGAGGTCTTGTAAACAGACTATTTTGACTAAATCAACCGTAGAGGCAGAACTTACTGCTTTGGATACAGAGCTATGCTTTGTTATATGATGCTAAGTCATGCTAGTATGATACACATGTTTGCACTAGTTGTTATGATCATGTTATGCTATATGATGTTGAATCATGCTATGATCTTGATATGCTTTTGTGTTATGCTAGTACACTGTACACATGCTTAATCTAGCTGCTCAGTTCGTCATGGTTTACTTTTATGAAATTAATCTGGAAATTGCCTAATATATCAACAACACAGTGGTTATTCACTGAATGGAAATGCAAGCGCACAACTTCAAGTGAAGCACTTCTTACTTTCGTATATTTGGGGTGAACTAAAAACTTTTGTGTCCTCGTCACCTCCTTAGCCGTGGGATTGAAAACACGCTCAGTAAGCCTACACATGAGTAAAATGCAAAATGTCACATTCTTTTTTTATTTTTTTAGTAACATAATTAAGAAAAAATGCCTGGGTCAGTTGTAGGTTAGGAAACACTCACTGTTTTATTGCAGTTTTCAACGGATGCGTATCTAAATTCAAGCTGGGTGCAGAGTCAACGAAATAAACCCTGCTCCACTTGATAGCAATGACAACAGCAATCCAGTGTCCACCAGGGTTATGCGTGAACATGACAAAATCCTTGTCAAGATGTTTCCTTAGGCCCCATTCTAGATATGTAATGCCCATGCTGCCAGGCCCGCCGCGCAGCCCTTCGAAGGTCAATGGTTCAGGATCAAGAAAGCCAACTGACAAAGACATGGCCCTAGCTTCCTTGAGCAGGCATCTAGGAATAGAGGCATGCAAAGCAAAATTTAGCAAGCAAATAGATGAAGAGGCATCCCAAGTGAGTGCAGAATAGAAAAAATTGTACTCACAGTGTCATGCAGCGAAGGATGGACACATCCAATACTTCCAAAGGCCATAAGGTCAAACAAATCGTCGAAACCCACATTGATCGCAGCCTCTTCGTGCGTGTCACGCCAAAAAACCTCTTTCGCGGGCACCGCAAAGAACGCCACATTTTGCCTGTTTGTGGGTCGCTGTCGCATGTACCACTCATGAAGAGCAACACAAGAAGGCCCCGCCTTTTGAAGCTCTTCGGGTGATAGCATTGGAGATCCATCTTTGTAGTTAGGGTTGGGCAAGTATGAACCGAAGGGCACAAGCCACTCTCGTGTCCCTCGAGCTCATCTATTGCAACTCCGTGCTTTGCTCTAACCGCTTTGGCCTCCAATTCCATCTCAACCTGCAAAGATCCGGTCCGGTTGCGGCAATGGCTAAGGTGCCGCCGCTCTGCAGAGATCAACTACAGGGACTAGAGATGTTGGCGGCGCTGAAAATTGATATCGTGATTCCATCGCCTCCACCTTAGCCTTGAGTTCATCTAGTGCAGCATGAAGCTTTGTGCGAACTGCTTGTCTCGTCGCCTCCCTCTTTCTTCTGCATCTAGTCTTTCTGCACACATCGGACCAACAAGTCTTCCCACCAACAGAAACACGCCCTGCCTTGTTCTTCTTCCTAAGCTGTGTGTCTCTCTTACGAATTGCCAGTGCCTTTTCCCTTCCCTTCTCTGCGACAAAAGCTGGACGGCCAAATGCCTGCCCCTCTGTAGTAACATCTCCCGTAAGCTCATATCTTTCCCTTACACCAATGACATCAGAAGGACGGGCTGCCTTCTCTAAAACTATCTCAGATAAAGACCGAGCCTCTTCACAGGTCCAAACAATTTCAGCCTTGTCACCTGACACTGCCAGTATGCTCAATGCACGCAAAAAATCCCGAGCAAGGTTCCGTGGATATTTGTCCCAAGGATTCTAGATTCCTTGGGCGGCCAATTCACTATCCTCCTTCGCCCAACCTTTGGAGAGTGCCGCATAATCAACTATCCCAAGGCACCCCATTTAATAGGTGACTGAAAAATTCAGGCTACACTGCGTGCTCTGTCTCTTCCCGCCTGATGATGTGTTGTTGCCTGCTGTTGCATCAAAAAATGTAGTTCAGGAATAGAGGAATATAAACAAACTGTAGTTTAGTAACAGTTCATTTAATAGGCACATTTTTTGTAAGACAAAGTAGTAGTAGTACTCTAAGAGCAGTCATTGTTCTTGAGCATGTATATTCATCTATAAAGAAAATATGAAACAGTAGTTGCAATTTCCTATGACAAAAACACAAGGGTAACAACATCATAATAGCAGTCAGGTTCACATTACGTATCCACAACTCAAAATATGAATGTAAGGATAAAAATATACAGTTCAATCTGGAATAGGCAGTTTATGAGGACAAAACAAACCGCTGAGGCAGAGAACAAAAAAAATATAGTTCAGGAATAGAGGAATGTAAACAAACTTTAGTTGAGTAGCAGTTCATTTAATAGGCACATTTTTGTAAGCCAAGATAGTAGAGTAGTCTACAGAGCAATCGTGTTGAAAATAAGCAGCAGTAGTAGCAGTTTCCTATGACAAAAACACACAGATAACAACATTATAGTAGAAGTCAGGTGTACTGTTTAGTATCTACAACACCATATATCCATCTAAGGATAAAATTATCACCTTTCCTCACTTACAGGCGACTGAAAAAATCAGCCGACACTGTGTGCTCTCTGTCTCTTCCCGCCTGATGATGCGTTGATGCCTGCTGTTGGATGGAAATCACGAGAAATCACTGAAGTAGCTTCGTCGCCTGAACAGATTTGAAAATTTTAGTAACCTCAAAAATAGCAGGGCCTAATATTATACAGTTCAATTCTGTAATAGGCACTCTATGAGAACTACACAAACCACTGAGGCAGAAAACAAAAAAATATAGTTTAGAAATAGAGGAATATAATCAAACTGTACTTTAGTAACTGTTGTTTTAACAAGGACATTCCTGTAAGACAAGATAGTTTAAGTACTCTATAGAGCAGTCATTGTACTTGAGCACGTATATTCATGTATAAAGAAAATTAAGCAAAGCCGGTATTTGTAGTTTCCTATGACGACAAAAAACACACAGATAACTACATTATAGTAGCGGTCGGGTGTCGTTCAAGGTATCTACAAGTTCCTGTAGTTCAAGAACCGTTCATGTAATAGGCAAATTTTTAAGACAAGATAGTATTATAGATAGTCATCATGTTTCTTGAGCACGCATAATCATCTATCAAGAAAATATGCAGCAGTAGTTGCGGTTTGCTACGACAAAAATACTTAGATAACAACATTGTAGCGATCGGTGTCGGGTTCAAGTATGTACAACTCAAGATATCCATCTTAGGATAATTACGCAGTTAAATTCTTTAATAGGCGCCTATGAGTACTAAACAAACCAAAGAGGCGAGAGAACAAAAAAAAAATGTAGTTCGAAAATAGAGGAATAAACAAAGTGTAGTTCAAGATCCAACAAAATGTAGGCTAGGAGATCGAGGAGGAGGCCGGTATTTGTTGAGATGACGAAGCGGTGCTCCCGCCGCCGGGTGTAGGATGGAGCCGGCGTAGAAGGTGGTCGGCGGACTGCGGTCTACCCTAGAGATGGTGCCTCGTACTCGGTGGGCCGAGTTGCGACGATGGGGAGGACGGCCTCGTCGTAGCCCGTAGCGTATTATCCCGCAGACGCGTCCGCGGATGGATCGGAGGTGGGTTGGACGGTGGTCACGCGCGGATGCGCCGTCGGCTTGAAACCCGAGAATGGCGAGGGCGGTGGTTGGATGCAGCGGTGGTGGTTGTCAACGGCGGGCGGCGGCGGCTGTATACCCTAGAATCGCCTGTGAGGACGCGGATGAGGAGTGAAATGAATCGCCTGTGAGGAGGGCCGATAGGGTTATGCGTCTTGCGAATCTTTGGGCGCGCAAATATTCGGAAAATTTTGGGCGGGCACAAAAAGATCGCCACTTCACCGTGCATCCGGGAGAAGGCGCGTGGTGGGACCTTCCCCAACATGAAAAACTCTGAGGAGGCGGGATGAGGAGTGAAATGATTCACCTGTGAGGAAAACGAAAATGATAGTATTCTCAAAAGTGCGTAGAGCTACTTAAAGATGAATACATATTTCTCTAAAAAAAAAAGAAAATGATAGGTTCCGATTTTTTCCGTAGTCATTTTCGAAGTTTTTCCGATTGTTGCCTAAACGGAAACGGAAGTGGTAACCGCGAAAAAATGAAAATGATAATGGTAAAAATAAATGGAAATGAAAGTGGAAACAGTTTTGCCCTCTTCCAATCGTTTCCGAAGATTCCCCGTATTTAAGCGGTAATTTACCATTGGTTACCGAATCAAGGGCACACACACAACACATGCACATAAGGCAAATATTTTTTTTTGGAAACTACCCTCCGACTGACTATATCGTTTTCGAAATTCCCTAAATACTGGCGTCATATTTGTTTCCGACAAGATCGTATCAATTTCGTTTTCTCTCTCATAGTAATTCCAAAATTCATGTTTTTCTTTCTAAAAATGTTGTAAAATCAATCTCTATCAAGCTATCAGTATTCTTACACAGCTACGACTTTTGTAAAATTTTATTAATAACATTACTGAGACTTGAATTTTAAAAATTAAAACTTTATTAAGCAACATTTTTTTTTGGAGCACCTAATGATTTCAAAGATGAGAAATCATGAACATGAAAGTTTACACACATGTCTCATATAGTTGATGAAACTACGAGCGAGATGTATAAGATTAGTGACCAATGTAACTAGTATATTGCCGGATCGGGAAATAATAACCAAATTAAGAAAGGTAGATCTTGCTAAGATATGAAAATCTCTAGTTTAAAATTTTTTGATTTGGCATTTGTCTTGTAAAGGGAAACTAGAGGTCTCAATTTATGTCTCCCACTCTCCCTGCATCGGGCTATGCACACGCATTATTGCTGCCGTTCACCTCCCCTCCGCTCGAGTTTCGAGCCAAGAAAAAAAAACGCCACGCCGCCGCCTCGCACCATGGAAAACCTTCCGAAGGTGTTGCTTGAGGAGATTGCGATGCGCGTCGCCATGGCCAGAGAGAACAAACAATAAAAAGGTGTTCGTAGTGCTATAACATTCTGCGCAAAAAAACATGAAAAAAAAAAAAACGAAATACATTATAAAAAAGTATTAGACATGAAAACAAAGCCGAAACTTATAAAAAATAGAATATTCCATTACAAACGACGAGAGGATAAAAATGGTACATTGTGCCAAAACGTTCACTTATTACACCGACTTGTAGTAGGCTTTTATTAGCATCTTGCACCGGCCTTGTTTATCATCCAGGCCGACCAAATTTCAGTGTTAACACATGCCCCCTCAATTTTTTGGGTAAAAGTACCTTTTGCTCCAAAATTGACCATGTAGTCCTCAGAATCAACACTTTCTTTTTTTCGAATAAAAACCTGAACCAAACGTTTAATGGACCGGGGGCATTTCAAGAAGAAATCAAGCCCACTTGAACGGTTGTTCCGGAAACTTCCCAACGTGTCGTTCGACATTTCAATCTGTTTTCGGGATACGCGCCATGATCTCATTCAGGGTTTCCCACGATCCCCTATTCTGGCCTAAAGACGAACCACACCCGGCTCTCTCCTTTACCTCAATCCAGTATACTCCTTCATCTCTGCCTTCAAGCTCACCGATGGCCGGTCCAATACGCAACCTTGGCAAGCGCGGAGCCGAGGAAGAGACAGGAGGAAGCCGCGGTCCTCATCGCCGAGTTGGGTGAGTTTCATTACTCGATCTGCTTCTTGTTTTTTCTTGTAATCTATTCTTAACGCAACCCTTCGCTTTTGTTTAGAGATTCCTCGGCCAGAGGTAGAGGTAGGGGGCACGTACTTCCTGATGTGGGGAGAACAGCTCCGCCGGTCATCCCGGTACGGGGTGCAAACTCGGCCTCCTCCGATTCTTCATCCTCTTCATCAGGATCGGAGTTCGAGTATTCACGCTCCTACGTGGAGAGCATCCGCGCGGAGACGAGGCGGGTTCAGAATGAGTACACCGTACTCTCAAAAACATGTCCGAGAAGGAGCCGGAATGGGAGGAGCAGCGGCGGCAATTCATCACGCGCGCATCGATGGTTTGTCTTACGAAAAAAACCCGATCTATCTACGATTCAACACTTTGCTTTCCCCGGTAGAATCGATCTTTCAATTGCGAGCTATCTGCCGAAAACGCCCGGATGACGGCTATCGGCACCGTGATCGCGAACAAGGTGAACGCCCGTGGTGCGACAGTGCCTGACCGCCTCGACCGCGTAAACGACCGCATCGTTGATCTCGCTGCTCACGGCCTCTTCATCGGTGCGGGCATGAGCGTGGCGGCGATGGCGACGCAGGCGGAGGAAGACCTCTCCCGCTACGGCGGGCTTCGGCACCAATAACCCGGCGAACCGACATTGATCCAGAGTTGTTGTTCGCCCGGATAAGACGAGCACGCCGCCCGACATCGCCGAGCCATCCCTCTAGCAAAGGTCTTGAAAGGGCTGTTCTAAAGCCTTTTAGTAATTTGCCACACTTGTTTTGCCTAAGAATCTTGCCACACTTCTGATTTGAGACATGTGTGTTATTAGTTGTGATATATAGTACTACTAACTACATAATCCATGTGCTATATATTTATTTTTCAAATATGTGTGGATGTTTGCTACTGAACAGAGTGACAGTTCTAATGAAATCTATCCAAATTATCTGTCAATTTGAAAGCATATATACAGGATGTTGCACATCAAGATAACTTAGGACAATTTTACTCTAGCGGAGCAAATAAAAATAGGCATCTCTAGCTACTCCTATGAAGCATTTGAGAGCGTTTTCCTTTTATTTTCTATTGAAAAAATGAAACAAATTTTAAAAAAATAGAAATAGTCCTGACGGGCTACATTGGCACTATGGCCTGCCTCACCAAGCATGCACGGAGAATCGAGGAATAGACAAATGTATGTATGAGGATCAACGAGCGGGACGGCGCTTTGCCGCCGCGGCGGAATTCAACGCCGCTGTCCCCTGGTGGCATGCCTAGCGTAAGGGCGCGCGGGTCGCCCACGCGATGAGGGCCGCGAGGGCTGCTCCGCCGCTTGAGAGCAAGTAATACCCCCAAGCGGGGGCCATGCAGCCTTCTCCCGGCCCCACCCATACAAATGGTTAGCTCTTTCTAATTAATATAGGACCGACTTGTCTATCTCACATATTGTTCTTGTGCCCAGGCCGGTCAGTAAGCTTTTACTGACCATGCTCTACCTACCATAATACTTGCTGCGAAGGCGGGCGTCTTCTTCGGGGCGGTCTGTACAAGATCAGATATCTGCGTGATCGATAGTACGTATCTCGATACCGACAAGCCAAATCAGGGAAGTATTCGGGGTAACGTACAGAGCTGGTGAAATCTCATGTTTGGTTTTGGAAATTGATGACACACTTGTGGACTAATCCTTTGCTCTAAGTGTATGATTTGAGAAAGGATTAGATGGATGACAAGGAGCATGATGATCATGAACATGGACAATGTCGGTGGACTTGATGGATCGTCAAGCTCGGTGATCGGCTTGAGAGGAACCCGGGAGATCAAGGCTAAGGTATCTTGATAGGGTTTTCCTTTTAGTGATCAAGACACGATAGAGCGTGTGATCACATTATAGGATAGATAGCCGACTATCAAGAGGGGATGCCGCGACAATCCTTTGGTGAAGTGCTTCTAGGTCCATATCGACTTGCATATTGCATTTAGGACATGAGAGCACTAACTTCGATCTTGCCTAACATCTCGACGTGCTAACATTGGTGATAACGTGATCATCTTGGACGTGTTGGCAACACATGGCAAGAGGCGAAGCAAGTTTGAAGCAAAGAGCAAAGAAAAAGGAGAAGATGCAGCTGTTTCGAAGTGACCGGACGCGCTCGGCCTCGACCGGACGCACCGACCGGTGGCTCCGGCAAAGGCGTCTCGCGCGAGAGCTCTGCGGCCCGCGTCTTGGCGGACGCGCCCGGCCGGAAGCCGGACCGACGCTTCCGGTGGTGACCGGATGCGTCGGCCGGACGCACGGAGGAAGAGCGCCACGGTGGGCCCCATCGCTTGTCTCAGAAGCGACCGGGAAGCACCGCCCGGACCACTGGACTGGACCCGCCTGTGGTTCCGGTCGGTCTTGTCCGGCCGCTCTTGCTTGAAGGCAAATTTTTTTTTGGAGCAACGGCTCCATTTCGAGAGGAGCCCTATATATACTTGGTTGGCTGGTTCCTTAGGCTCTCTCTTGCACATTTGAACACTCTAACTTGCTAGTGAGCTTGTGAGACTCCTCTCCACTCATCTCCTCATCACTAATTCGGATTCTTGGTGAGATTGAGAGAGATAGAAGTGCATTGCTTGCATCGGTTGCATTTAGAAGCACTTCATCCTTGGAGAAGCCGCGGGATTCTTGTTTTCTTGGGAATTTGCCCGGTTCCCTAGCGGCTTGGAGCAAGAGGCGGTGTTGAGCTCAAGTGGAGCTTGTTTGAGGCCACACCGGTGGTGATTGTGAGGGGTCGTTCCTTACCCCGCGGGAGATTCGCGAAAGGAGCACTAGTGGATTGCTCGTGGCTTGTTGGATCCTCTCTTGTGATCGTTTGCTTGAGCGCCCACGGGGGTTTTGGCACCGCCATTAAGCTTAGCACACGTCAAGTGAGTGTGTCGCCACAACGAGGACTTAGCGTCTTGGGCAAGCACGTGAACCTCGGTAAAAATCATCGTGTCAATTGTGTGCTTGCTCGTTGGAGATTTCATATTGATCACGGTGATTGGCTTCCACCTCTACACTTCATCGTCGGTATATCGATCACCCTCTCTAGAATTTACTTGATATACTTGTGTAGTTTTGCCTAGGTTGTTTAGTTGCTTATCTTGCTAGAATTGTTAGCTCCTAGTTGGTAAACTAGTTAGAATCGCTTGTTCACCTAGGAGTAATATAGCGACCTAGCATTTGTGTGGACTTAGAGATATTAGAAATATCATCTTTTGCTTGTGGCTTGCATAGATAGATTGTAG